>JARKID010000106.1:0-398327 GCA_029449255.1 Mycena polygramma | reverse complement strand
CAATATCTCATGTTTTCCAACGCTGTCCGTAACTTAGCGTCCAATGGCGCTTGCGAAGTTTGCCTCATATTTTGTCGGAGTATCACCACCGTGGTGAACTGATGCCATAAAACCCTCCCAAGGACAGATTTTTGCGCCATTGGGCCCATTTGCGCCTCTGTTTTCAAACCAACCTTCTGGGAATACAAGGAACTTCCGCTTGTTGGTGGCAACTGCGCAAAATCCCCAGCCAGTATGACACTCAGGCCGCCAAACTCTTGGTCGTGGATACTTCTGGCCTTGCCCGCTTGACTGGCCAGCGTTTGCAAGTCAGCGCAGGATACCATGGAGATCTCATCTAGCAAAATATACTCAACTCCTTGGATGCGGTCGTTCACTGCTGCCATGGACGCAGCGTCGTTAGGCATCCCGTCTATGTCGTCTTGGTTCTTGCTTTTGGACTCTCGTGGTATTTTGAACACGGAATGGTACGTGGATCCGTTGAGCAGGCCGCGGTGGATCCTGTTGGCCCCAAAACGATGAATCTGTATTCCTCCTTTCTTGCAGTGAAGAACGATATTATAGCCTTGAACACCACAGACTTGCCCGATCCTCCCATACCTCCCAAGTACATCTTCAACGGCGCCGGTGGACTACCTGCTGCGTGGTCCGCTACAAGACGGAACGCTCGTTCTTGTTCTTGATTCAAACTGTATTGAGAACAGATGTCGGAGATTAATTTCGCGCTTGCGTCCTTAGACATCTTGCTCCCGGGGGTCATATGGTCGTGACCCACAATCTCGACCTTGTCGTTTGTGAAACCAACTTTACCAACAGATAGCCCGGCCGGCATGTCCGCCAACTTGTTCAGAGTGCACAACTTCCGTTCGGTGATTAAGATCTGTGCCCACATGCGGCGGGGCTTAGTCGGAGCAAAATAACGGTCGGTATCGACGTTTAAAAGGCCGTCCTTCGAATCAGCCAACCAGTTCGTCGCCACCAATACTTCACGAATCTCGTCTCGATAGCCTTTCAACCTCTTCGTTCTTTCACCGAGCATGTGTCGTCGCCGTAGAACACTTCAGAGTCGTCATACTCCAGGTCATCCTGATCATTCAAGAACACATCTTTGGTTCCCAACGTTGGGTGGCCGCTAACATCTTGTCTGGCGGCCAACTTTTGCTGCATGATCGCGTAGTGGTCGTCCCTTGGTCGTTGCATTCGTAACGAAGGTTGAAGTTGGCGATCAACTGCTGCTGTCTATCGGTAAACTTGTATTCCACAAAAACCTGGTCCCAATTTGACAGCTGGTCTTTCAGGTCGCCTGCAGAACGCCAAGGTTTGAACAATGTCATGGCCAGGCAATAATACTCTCGATCCCCTTTATCAGCGCGTGGTGGAACAGCTCCTCCCAGAAAATTTGGGATAACGGTGTCGAATTTACGAAAATCACAGTGCACTGTGTGAGTTTTGTACATTGCCTTGTGCTCGGGAAGGAACGCGTGGCGCACCAGTCGGTAAGCTTTGCGCTTCTTGGTCTCTTTTTCTACTATAGTCTCATCATCGTCGTCAGAATTCCAATCGCTATCATCGTCGGAAAAGTAGCTGGCGTCTGTCTTTCATCAGAACTCAAGTCTCTATCCATAAAATGTCCAAGTCCGACGCGACGGACCCACAGGAAGAGACGCCATCGTCCCCGCCTGCATCGCTGTCGCCATCGTCACTAGGTGGCGCGTTAAACGCATCGTGTAGAGCCTCCTGCTCCAAGAACTCCTTCTTCTCCCCTTTTGTTCTGGCTTTCTTCTCGGAAGACTGGATCCATTCGTAAAGGTTGAGGCTCTCGTATGCCATTGGCCTGAACCTATAATCGTCAACTACCGAGGCCGCTACTAGGTCACCGTTCCGTCGTCTAATAGTCACGTAATCTTCCTGATCTTCCTCTCCTTCCTCCGTCGACTTTACGCACCAAAAATTCTTCACGAAAGTGACGTACGACCGCAAGGAAAATTGACGAACTCGTGGCTTTTGTAGTGGTCGGGGTTGCCCAGCACATACATGGCGGCCATAGGGCTGCCAATCTCAAGCTTGGTCGACATGGAATTTATCATCTGGCGCATCAGGGTTTTAGAGGTATGCAAACTATCTCCGCTGTTGCTCAGCGTTTCAGCGTTCCTCTCGAACACATCGTATACAGAGGCGAATGCTTGGTATGTCTTCAATCCGAGCTTCGAAACATAATCGGAAACATACGATACCACCGCCTTGACCGCTGTACCCGATAACAAGCTCGTTACATCTGTGTTGGACCGCGACCAGTATGTGAGTACCTTGGACACTGTGTTGATGTATGGCTCCGTTTTTTTAATATTAATGTGGCCGTCCTGATCGACGTGGGTGGACTCATAAAGATCGCGGGGAAACCGTGCCTTGCAGATCCCTGTCTTGGACAGACATCCGCGTCTTTCCCAGTACGTCCTTGCAGGCTCTCTCTTGACAGGCGATATGTGACGCCAGTCTTTTTTCTTAGCCTGATCAGACTTGTCCTGAATGGACTCGCGACAGGTGTGCACATTGGATCTCAGCCACAGGTCGTCTACCTCGTGTTCGTAATCCGTCCACCAACCCGATAACCGAGTGCATGCGTCGCATGGCTCGTCACCGTGCTCTACCTTGCACAGAGGTGGCGGAACTGTGGGAAGAGTCAGAGTGGGGACTTTGTACGTAGGGGTGCATTGGGCGTCTATCTCAGCTGCAGTTGCTTGGGGATCGGTTTTTACCTTGTGGCGGACCTCTTGCATGGTACCATGTGTAAAATCTCCCTGATGAGCGGCCTCTAGGTACACGATTAATTTTTTTTGGAATACAGAGTCCTTGCTCATGATTCTGTCGCGTATCTGCTGAGGAGACAAAGCATTCATGATCCAGAGGAGCAAGTGCAGATGAAGGGTCAAGCGGCCTTGTTGCTCGACCGTCCCGTAATACGTGTTGGTGTGACCGTATAGACCAGGCGATTCAGATTTCCAGCCAAGCACATCCTCCAGGAATGTTAGTACCATGTAATGGAAGAAACGAGCAGCGGAAACGGGGTTCTTAGACATAAGCTTGTACCTCTCATCACACTTCAAGAGCTCAGGCCGATACGTGGTGTCGGTCTGTGCATAATACAGGGCAAGGGGGTGATTGACGTCGGCCCAGGCCATGGTAAGAAACCAAGTGGGAGCACCTACGAAAGCCGTTGTCGACCAAATCTCGTTCCGCATATGCTTTTTAGAAGTCGCAGAGCCCATGACGTGAGCGCCGATGCCGTCCAAGTCCGTGAGCAGTGAGAAACACTGCTTCTCCGCGTCTGACGTTGGGTTCACATGCTCCCCAGCGGCCATCCTGTCCGCTAAGTTCCCAGCGACTTCTTGGTTAGTTGCCAAAAGCCTGCGCGACACGTCCGCGAACTTGGAACGCTTGACCATGATATTGGCTCCAACGGCTGAACCCTTCAGTTGCTCGTGATTGAAGGCGACCATGGGGAAGTACATGTCGACCTGGAAGCGCTTGTCGTGGTACAGCAGCATGTTTCGCTTGCGCGTCATATCAGAAACTCTATTCTTGTGGACGGCCTGCCGCATACCGCCTTTGCCGTAGGGGAAAAGCCAAGGAAACATACCAGGGTAAGCGTAGTCACCTTCGTCGTACATAGATACGGGTTCATCCCCACGGCCTATAGCGAGCATAGATCCCTTGGCCATGAGATGCTGAATCGCAATGTTCTTTATCTGCGACATTGTTTTTTTCGAAAACTCGGCGCCAGTTAGCCCATGAACAGCCCATGTGCACTGACCAGACGTTGTGCCGTGCTCTTTGTTGCTATCGTTCACGCTTCTGGCTTCGGCCGGTATGCTGTCGTCCGCCTTTGACTCTGTGCGTTTAAAATCAACAACAACGGGGACATCTCTGAGCTTATAAGAATTCAGATTTTCGACCGAGATCTCCAAATCTGCATAGCTCGAGTGGTTCAGCTTGAGCCAATCCAGAGCATCTGATACTTTCTGGCGTCTAACGAGCATCGGCGTCCTCTCGAAATCTTCCTCTGTTGGGGCGGCACTTCCCGTGAATATAAAAGCCAGCACTTCACCCATCTCTTCGCGAGAAGGAGGCAACTTGAGATAAACCTTGAGTGCCGGTTGGGGGAACATAATGGCATTAGCATGCATGCGGACGCGACCCGAGTTGACTCTCATGACGCATCGGTTATGGCGAACCCTGGCGATCATGACACCTTCCGCGTATGTGAGGTCTTGGAGCTGAGGAGGCACTTTGCCGACCCAACAGTAGTTTGCCAACGAAAATATAGGCACCTGGTGCTTGCGCAGGGGACCTTCGCATTCTACGCATATGTGAATACAACCGTCGGCCAAAATGACTCCTGGCAACTCCTCGATTGGATCTGTGGTGCAATGCCTTTCTTTCCGTGTAACGCCATCTCCCCTTAAGATTTCCAGATCTCCTACAAAATCGTCAATGAGCGTTAATTCCGACATGACTACCAGTCTACCGCAAACCGCACATCCAGCTTCGATGAATCGATCAGGCTGAACAGCTTCGCTACACCGAGAGATGATCCCATGGAGAGCCTCGAAGCTAGGAGGTTTAGGAGGGAATTCACCTCCAGGCAACGTGTTACCATAGGCTTTGCGAAGGTACCTGTAAGTGTTGGCGCTTTTTGCAACGGCCGCAGCTACCTTCAAAGCAAAAGCTGCAGAAGAGGGAAAGACGTTGCTGTTATTTTTGCGTTTGGAATAAGCCCGCGCATTCTTTGCGGCCAACGCCGTCTCTTTGTAGGACAAATCCATGATAGAAAGAATGCGGGGGCAGGTGTCGCAAGAATGCTGCATCAACGCTTCTTTTGCTTGCGCAGCGCTGTAAGTACTGCGAATCTTTGAGCCATGCACAGTGGCGGTGTGGCGGAGCTCGGGAATCGTGAGATGAGGAATGAGTGACGTCAACGGGATATCAACGGCCACAAAGGACAACCTCTTACTCAGAACGTCCTCAAGGTCTGTCGCTAAGCACTGGAATGAGAAGGCGTATAATCCTGCAGCCAGATTATTGTGGCCGTTAGCGTTAAAAATCAGCGGGGCAATAATAAGCCCTGGAAGTTTGTTGCGGCCGCCGCCAGACATTCCTCTCCAACTTGACACCGTCTGAGGTTCGAAACGGAGGTACGATGTGGATTCAGACCAAGAGACCAGCCATAGAACAAGTTTCAAAGAAATTATAGTGAGATTGCACGCTGCCAGGAGCAGTTTGGTCAATGACCGACAATTGTTCCGAGATGGCAGCCTTCTATAAGAAGAGCCGCCCACCGGGGAGGCTCGCCGACGACGCGAGCCATCGGGAATCAACGGATACACCGGGGAAAAGACAAAAGCTACGCATGTTAGTTAACGAGAGATATAGATACTTTCGACCCACGCACCCGCTCCGACATTCATGACTTTTATCTTGTATTCTGCTCCTCCAACAAGACGGGGCGTGAGGCCGACGAAAACCAACGCTCCGTAAGAGTAGTTAACACGTGAGGGGTGGAAAGGATAGGACATGGGAGGGGAAGAAAGAAACAGGAAAGGTGGTTGATTTATCACACGTGACCGTGAGTGCAGCTGACCGTCTCCGCATATAGACATATAGACTCGGAACGCGGAGCCGCACTTGTGGGTCCCCGTGCACGTATTTACATGAGCGCTGCCCGTTTCACCCTCCCCACCGTACATCCAAGCAAGGAAACAGTCGTAGCTTTCTGGCACCGCGTAGCTGAGCTCTCGGCGCGGAGTCGTACTAAGGAGGGAAGATGGATAGGCAGTCGGGAGGTGGTTAAATGGAACAAAGCAAACACGAAGGTGCGTGACGCTCCAAAGTCGCTGTATATCCTAATGACCGAAGAACAGAAGTGCTTACGGTGCTCGACGAGCAAGACGTGGAAGCAGTGTACCGCGGACGACGATCATCCCGGTTGCCGGGCCTGCAGAATTGCGAAGGTTGCCTGCGATCGCAAGCTCAAATTCTTGTACGATTGCACCAAGATACAATACTTTCCGTCGTGGGAGCTGTTCCTCCACGTATACACCGCTGGCAATCCGGCACACTCCCGCTCATTCCAGAAAGCTGCCAACAGGAGAAGGCACGAGCAGATCATCCAAGGTAAGTTGATGGTATGACGTTAACGCAGAAGTTGGCTCATGAAAGTCCAGCTGGTATTCCGCTCCAAGGTAAGAATTTACAGTTAAGGATGCTGTGAGATGTTTGTGATAACATGGACCAGATGCCGCCGATCCTTATGTGGCGCTTCAAGTGGCTGAAGAGGAGAATCGCAAACTCAGAGAGCAATTGCAAATTAACGGACTGGGTGGTGGTCAACTAATCGTGTAACATGTATCCATTTAAATATTTATTGTCTGTGGATTATGTGTATCGACGGTGAATTAAGGCGGCGCAGTCCCGCACACTATGATCCAGAGGAGGTTGCAGCCGACATGCTCCTGCTTGTCGCTCATCCCAGCAGCAGATCCCTGGTACGTAGTAGCAGTGTACCCAGTCACGATGAACGACCCTTGAGGTATTTCACCTCTCCACAAAGGCAGTTTCGCCGCCATATTTGGCAACTCTGTGAGGAAGTCGAAATCTCTGCCGACGGCGTTGTAAACGGGAACTGCGTCGCCCAGTCAGCCACGTCGATATATAGGGGGGGTGCACTAACTTGTGTCGTCAGGTTTCAGCGCGTACTTTACGTTGTACTCGACGACGGGCTTGGTACGGGTCGGGGACGGATGGGCGATTGGGGTTTCGCTGGGCCTGGATGGGCTAAGCATATTGGTCGCCATCCAAGTAGAGTCGGAAGGGGGAGTATCTAAAGCCCATAAGTAATTGGCATGCGCACTGAAGTTTTGACTCACCATTGTACGCGGCCGAGTTTTTTAGCAGCAACATGGTGCCGAACTGGAGGGCGATCGCAGTGATGTTGGCATACATGTAAGGGTGCCCAAAGCAAAGGCACATGAAGGCGGCCCAGCGCTCCCACTCTTGGTCGTGGAAGAGCATGTAGATATACTTGTGGCATCGCACCTGGTGGCCCGTGGTCTCCACGACCCGCGTGATGCAGCTCTGGCTTAGTACACCGGGAGAAACGCAGATAGCAACTCTGCCGTCGATGTTGATGCGCATGCTTGAGCCGCTGTTCTTGGTGGGAATGGCCGTGATGTTGCGAGGGTCTACCCGAGCAGGATTCACGAATGAGCCGTCCCGAGTAAAGCTCATGGCACTGCTGACGGTGCTGTATAGATGTCGCATGAGTGAAGGGCAATCAGCGAAAATCCGGACTTACATGCGAGTGAGCCCCACGGCTCTCCTGGAGACGCAGAACCGGACCCTCCCTCCTTTGCATCCTGGTTGGATGCACAGAGACCCGGGCTGGGTGTACGATGCCAGGATTTCTCGTTTCCTGCAACAAGGATCAAGTCAGTCGACATTATATACTTCACAATAAGTAGCGTACGGAAGAGCTGGCAACCCAGCGTAGGTGTGTGCAATGGCTTTGTCTTGGAGATCCGGATCATTGACTTGACACTCAGCAGAGCCATCCCTAGTGGGAACGTGAGGAGAGGCAGACTTAGAAGGATAGCGAAACATACCACTTGTTCTTGTAGGCAATCAGATCATCCAAGTAAACGTCGGCGGTTATAGGACGGTCGCTGTCGACGTTGGCGCTGGGTTCTGCGAAGTCACCATCGATCAAGGTCATGGCGTCGCCACTAGACCCGGCATCCTGGGCGGTGTCGGAAGACCTTGATAAAGTTTGATTAAGCGAACGTACAGCAAGCATAGAGGCACGTACTCTGTACAAGGTTCGGCGAAGTCACCTTCGATCGGTACCGCCTCGGACGTTACAGGCGCAGTCCTTGTCTTTAGTTCAGCAAGACGTGATAGCACAATAAGGCGGCAACACGTACGCTTCAGCATTTCGGTTGACAATCGTGGCGGTGGTTGCGCTGGTAGTAGCATGAATGTGAGCGCTGGCGCGTGTATGCTGACCTAGGAGCTGACCTTAGCGACGAGAAAGGCGGAGGTACCGCAAATTGACCGGCCACGGGAGCAACGGCGACGGACGGAATCGCAGAGACAGCGAAGGGGTTGCCTGCCGATGGTCCAGGTAAGGACGCAGACAGAGTAGCCAAGGGACTAGATCCAAAAAGAGGAGGTTGCAGTTTCTGAGAAGGCACAGGTGCTGCTCTTGGCTTCCGCTGGGGAGTGACAGGAGTGCT
This sequence comes from Mycena polygramma, assembly GCA_029449255.1. Taxonomy (NCBI): domain Eukaryota; kingdom Fungi; phylum Basidiomycota; class Agaricomycetes; order Agaricales; family Mycenaceae; genus Mycena; species Mycena polygramma. The sequence continues at coordinate 390,039 of JARKID010000106.1, read as the reverse complement.
TTCGGGCGAGGCTGGATACGGTGATCAGGACTAGTCTGGAGGTTGCGATGCAGCGATGACTAACGTGGCCAGCTAATGTTCGTCGCTTGGGGCGATTCGACGGTTGCGGTCGTCTGGAGAGCAGCCTCAGCAGCCTCTGCTGCCCTCTGCTCCTTCCTCATCTCAGCGAGAAACCTGGCAGTCAAACGTAAGCCCTTGGCGAGAGAGGGAGGTGGTAGCGAACGTACAGTTTCAAATGTCTGCGTACGAGAAGTGGTCAATCAATGGCTGCGTGGAAGGATGAGGATCGTACTCCGGGTTGTTGAGGTCCCGCACAGGGGGCTCTTGCGCGTCGGAAACAGCTTTGCCCTTCCCCTTGCTGCTGCTGGCGGTGGCAGACCTTGGTAAAAAAAAACATTAATGACACTAAAAGCGGGAGCAAAGGCGCGGACCTCTGCTTTTTTCTCGGTGATTCTTCGACTGGAGAGTCTGAAGCATCCGAAGGAGCTGCGTTCGGGCGCGAAATCGGCTTGCTTATCGAAGAAGAGCTGCAGGGGGAACGGTCAAAGCTGATATGAAAGTCGTTGTGGTGCTCACCTTCTGGTTTTGACGGGTGGAGGTAGCAAACTGTGGGAGATTGAGGGCGCGCTCGAACAAGGGTATGATGAAACCGACTTCGCGTTGACGCCAGATCCTTTGCCGAACATGCTAGGAGGATCGACAGTCAGCTGCGTGCCAAACGAACAAGTAGACGATCGCACCTATCGTCTTTGTCCAAGGCAATCACTTCACTGGAAGCAACAACCGAATTGAGCGCAGCAATCAAGGAGAGACAACGCAGCAGCGTACTCATCGTCGCGTTCCCGACGTCTGAAACGTTTGAGCCGAGTCTTCTGCACCGGTGCGTCATTATCCCTGCGCACAGCATGAGTGTGGAGCTTTGTCAAGTAGAAAAATACCGACTCTTCATCGCTGTGGCCTCCCTTGGAGCTATGCACAAGTGTCAAGACCTTTGTTGATTATAAAGAGATAACACGAACGTTGCTACGGCCGACGCCAGCGTAACTTGAGACGACTGTGAAGCGTCGGAGGCGTCCATTGGAGTGTCCTCGGTGGCTGAAGCTTCGCCCGCAGCCGTTTCGAAGGGTCCATCGGCCTCGAGAGATTTTGCGACGTGGTCGGGAGGGGCGGGATTAAGCCCTTCCACGAGGACAAACTCCTCTGCATCGCTGCTGTCGTGGTCAGGAACCAAGAAACTGCACGGAAGGAGTGAGGGTCGGCCAAGAACGGCCTCCGCCAACACGCACCCTTCCATTTCTGCTTGCTGAACTGCCTCAGGGGCGTCGGAACTGGGAGTAGAGTAAGCTCACAACGAGGGAAGGAGGGAAGGAAGAAGTCAGGGGAAAGTAAACCACGTACAGGTCGCTGGACATGTCAGCATCTCCGCCCGCGCTGAAAGAAGAAGGAGACGAAGAAAAAGTAAGGAGGAGAACGACGCGAAGTAGGTAAAAAAAAAACAGCTCACCCATCCCTGAAGAAACAAAGGGCTTATCAGATACGAAAGTGTGATAGAGAAGATACGCACGATTCAATGGCGTCGACATCTACAAGTTCTTCGACGGGCGCCTTGGATCGAGACCTGAACTGCATTGAGCCAAAAGTAAAGCGCACGAGAGATAGGCCTACTTTTTTGGGATGACCGTTTCTTTGATTTTCTAAAAGAGAAGTGATAAGACAAAGCGGGAGGATCGCAGCAATAAAGTACGAACGTTGGAGTAGCAGCCATTGGAAGTGCGTGATCTGAATGAGCGGAAAGGTTGCCCCGACACACACAGACCGTCTTGGTGCGCCACCTTAAGTACTCGTTGCCAGCGCAAGGTGAATCAGAAATCAGAACATTCCATCGGCAGCTGTTGTCCATATCAAGGGTCCAAATAAAATACACAGGCCCGATCGGCAAAGACCAAGCATGTCATGACAAGTGTGCACTGAAACCGGGAATAGATCCGATTAAGAAGCACGTAGCGGGTGAAATTGGGGGCGCCATAATTACCTCCGCTGAGACGAAAGCGAATCTGGCGAAGTCTCGATGCTGAGATCTCAGAGCGCGCCTCTCCGTGTCGTCAGGGGATCACGTATTTTGGCGCGGCCATAATCAACCTAATAAGGCTGATAGGCCCTATATTTTGAGGACGTCCCATCGTCTCGCGTTGATTTACCACCGGCCACTGCTTTATCGGCGACATGAATAAATTCTACGATCTCGAGGCAGCTCGTGAGTCGGCGAATACCAAGTATACAGCAGGCTTACGTGCGATAGGTGAAGCGCTGAAAAGCTACACTGGAGCCAGCGTTGAAAAGGTAACCGCCGACGTGGATGAGGATCTCCAACATCTGGCTGCGCTGGACGTGCGTTAATAATATACGGTCGAGAGGCTGGAAGGGGGAATTCTAACTACCTGTTTCCAGTTGGACGACATGGTGGTCGTAGCCACAGGGAAAAGCCGCCCAGTGTGGAGACTGGCTCATCCTGCAGCGGACGGCTCGACAGAAGCCGAGTTCATGTGTCGAGCGCAGGGTGTGCTGACCAAGGTCCATTTGATTCCTGGCGACATGAGTCGGTAAGTGTAAGTAAAAATATAGATTAATACGCTAACGCACCTGCGATACCGCAGCCTAACCCCTCAACAAGCGCACAACACCAGCCAGCAGATCGCGATCGCAGGCCTCGGTTGCGACTTGTTCGACCAGGGCGTAAACAACATCAAGAAGGCCGAATCAGTTTTCACCCGCCATTTTCAAACAGACGTTGCTCTTGCTCGAGCTGAGGGTGCAGACGACGCTGTGCTGAATGCTAGCAATAGGTTCTTTACGTCGCTGACCGAAGAGCTGTTGGCAGAGCACGTAGACTTCCTTCCCGAGGTAGACCCGCTGGGTCGCCTGGCCAAGTTCGTAGGCCAAGAGCTGGTTCATACAATGGACAACAGGGTCGCATACTACAAGCGATCCGCCGCTGCGGAGCCGGGGTGAGCAAACAAGAGACCAGCACCATTCAGAGTAGAACTGACGCACTACCAGAGAGTTTGTGTACATCAAGGCGTTCCCAGCAAACTTCAGGCTTGGCGACATCGTCGAGATAGAATTCGCTTTCATCGCGTTCAAGAGCAAGATGCAGGGCATCAAGATGCATTGCAATCTGCGCCTTGTAACGCTGATCGACGCGACGCTGGCCAAGGTCTGTAAGCATCGGATATCAGACGCAAGTTGATGACGGAGTCCACTAGGCGGCAGAGGAAGCGCAGATGAAGGCCAACATCGCGGTCACAACTACGAACGGTACGAAGCTGAGACGCAAGCTGCCATACGGAGAAGGAGAGACGGAGGAGCAAAACAACAGCAAAAGACAAAAGGAGTCTGCTGTGTCGCCTGGGGAATAGTTACATGGCTCAATGTCTCTCTTTGCAAAGCAACGAGCGCAATACACGTATGCCACCACGCTAACTGGCCAAACAGCGGTTTAGATTGTCGAAGGTCAGAAGCGACAGAGAAGCGGAGGTGACATAATCAAGCAGCAAGCGACAAGCGATTACCGGCCGGAAAACAGCAAGTATAATCCAAGGCTGCGAACGCTACACTTTACATCAATCTACCAAATCCCCCGGGTCCAACATGTTACAGTTGAGGCGTCCGATGCCACCTTCCACTCACATCCAGGGTACAAACGGCCTTCCTCGAGGCGGGCTACCAGATCCAGCGGTAAATCCCCAGGCAGCACCACACTGGACAGCGAAGCAGGCGATGACATCGAGCTGGTAAAAAGGGAAGCATAATCGCAACGACATCCACCAACATCTAAATTCTGCAGTAGCGGCATCGCTGAAAACATAGAGGCAAAGTCGAGCAGATACCCCTGCGGCAAGAGCAAGGTGACGTCGCGGGCTCTGCGGAACAATGAGAAGCCCCTCTGAAAGTAGAAGCCAATGCCGTGACTGTACATGATGTCGAGGACCACACTAAGAACCGCGGGGAAGCGGAGCAGATTTAACAAGCGGCCGGAGTGGTCATCGACAATGGCCATGCTGAGGTGAGTGACCGAAGGCAGGACAACGACGCCTGTTGGCTCGGCAAAGAGCGTGTTGTAAGAAGAGCATAGGACGCAATGGAGGTGTAAATGTGTAATGTGAGAGGCCAACGAGAACGTCAGTTGATAGGCTGGCCACTCTTCATGCACAATGTCGAACAGACGAAGGGTGTTGATCCCATTCAACAGCGTGTGGGCGCTTTTCCCGGGCAGCCACTTGGTGGCTACGAGTAGCGTCAGGTGAGGTGGCAGCACGGACATCATAGGGCGAGACGAGCCATCGTCGATGGGTGGTTCCAACTGCAAGTGGAGGGAACGTAGCAGAGGGAAATTGGCGGTACGCAAAGTGTCGAGCAGAGTAGCAGTTGCGGAAGGCGTGTGGGATTGGAGGACGAGATGAGTGCAGCGATGAAGCTGAGGACGTAAAGTGTCCAGTGCAAGTGCCAGCGTTCCGCGCGCGTCAAGTTGTCCGGGTTTTCTGCGATAAAACTCCTGCAACTCGATATGGATGGTGAGAGGGACGGTGCCAGAGAGGTTCAGGCAATCAGCGAGGTCGCATGTGCGGATATGATCGTCGACATATAAGGCGGCCCAAATCGCGTGTTCTGCGAGAGTGGCGTCCCGCCAGCTGCGGCACACCAACTGGGCTGTAATGCGGCGCCCATCCAATCCTTCCATGTCGAGCGGTGCAGCAAGTACAAAGCTGCTGCAGATGCGTCCGATAATATCAGGAGGATAATTGGCCGGTATGGAAAGAGCAGCCTGTAAATGGGTCAGTGTCAGAACCACTGTGAAAGGCTCGCTGACCATCAAGACAAAAGAACGCGGAAAGAAGAAGTGATTGCATAAGCCAATGGCTCTTGAGTTGGACTCCGCACCGCAAACGACATCAAGTATGCTGGTCAGTAAACCTCGCATCTGCGAGATCGCGGCTGACAGAGTTCGCAAGGACTATGCACCGAGCTGTGTCTTTCGCTATATCGCGAACGAATACGAATGCGATAACGCACTTCGCCGCGTCCATGGAGGCGAAATCGGGATGGACACCGAGTTCTGTGACCCGCCTTTCGACGCCATCGTCACCGCAGCCGTGGCAGGAATAATCGAGTGGGATAGCATCAAGCTGTGCCTCCTCCAACTCGCTCTGGGCGACAGGGTTCTAGTCATCGACATCAAAAGGATGAGAAGTGAGTCGTCATGTATGCCTAGAAATCAGCATCTGAAGTGTCCGCAACCAGCGTTTCCTCTCCAGGTCGAGCGGGTGCTGGATTCGCCGCACATCGCAAAGGTGGGTGTAGGACTCGTGAGCGACGGCAAGGTCCTTTGGGACGGTGTACGCGCCACCGTCCAGAATCTCGTGGACGTGGGTTTGATGACCAAGCTCTCGAACCCCGAGCGGTACAAAGAACTCGACCAAGGACCGCTCAGCCTGGAGGCATGCGTTCAGGACCTCCTCCATCGCAGGCTGGACAAAGAACTTCAGCAAAGCGATTGGGCGACGGAGATAACCCCGCTGCACATAAAATGTACGGGCCACTTTTCCACCTGCGCGCGAATTTCAGGCTGACAGATAACTAGACGCCGGATTAGACGCTCAAGCGTCTCTGGAAGTTTACAAGTTGGCCAAGGTGGCCCTGAAAAAGAAAAGTGACGACCTCTCGATCGAGATTCCGCTAGAGTGGTACAACTTCGATGTGAGGGAAGGCTGTCCCGTCCGAAGGATGCAAACCATTGACGGAGAGTATTTGCCTTGGTCGCCAAGGTTCTGCCCTTGGTACGCGAGAGGAAAGTTCCAAGGTTATTTCAAATGAGAGTACACGCGTTGTAAACCGACGGTAGAGCGAATAGATGAAACGAACGGAACGTATAGCAAGGGAGGAGAGCAAAGTCGTTAATAATATACATCAACAAATTGGCGCATCCGCCATTTCGAATTTTTGATGTCTCAAGCGATGGCTGCGAATCGTTGAACAGCAGGCACAAAGTAACGTGTATCCACATACCAGAAGCCAACACGCGCGTCACAATTTTGCCAAGCGACTGGAACGAATTGGGGAGCAGCCATGGTAGAAGTCAGGCGCAATCGAGGGACTGTGGCGACTTTTGCCTGTGGAGCCATTCTCAGTGAGCGCGACACATCCGCCCTTGGCCTGGGTATCAGTGATATTGTTCACAGCACATTGGCGAGTTTTTCCCGTGTTGCGATAGTCCGTGAAAGGGGTCCAACACGGAGAAGACATGGCAACGGGTCGTCGGTCCATTGAAAAACCCTGAAGGCGATGGGCATTACAAGGCTTGCAGTTTTTGTGAGCCCGTAGCACCGAATGGTAGGTGTCTCCATTCAGCAGGCTGACCGCTGAAGAACCGGTAGGCGCCAACAAGAGGACATCGTATGCGTCCTGCGTCGCGCTGAAAGCATTTATGGTGTTCAAAGCAGCGACCCTGCCCGAACCGGCCATGTCTCCGATGACGAGTACGAGGATAGGGCGGCTCCTCGACCCTCGATGGACAAAGAGGGGGGCGACGTGAGAGGTAAGATCTAAAAAATTAAAACACGTTAATCACCGCGTAGAAAGCCAAGCCAAGCCACAAACAGTCAAGCGCTTCGCGCGTAGTCGCAGGAAATAAATCATGCATGGTAGGGGCGGCTGAATAGGGGGATGGTGATCCGCCATAGCGGTCAGCAGCGGTCGTGCTGCGAGAGCGCGGCCTCAACGCGCGCGAGTTGACCACAGAGGCGACGAGCGCGAGCGGAAGCCTGGCCAGGACCTTTCCAACGTAAAGCAACACAAAATACTCTCCGTCTACTGAATACAATGTCAGCCCCTTGGCCACGAAGAGAGAAGGGAGACCAACCGTATCCCGACAACACTCCTTGCGAGCACGGAGCAATGCCAGGTTCGTGGGACGTCAAGGCGTAAACGAAGGGACGCGAGGACACCGTTTGTAAACGTCTAGCAAGTGCTGAAGCAAAATACATCGCCGGACAAGCTTCAGATGGGCGGGGGAAAAAAGTATGCTGAGTTTGGTCTACGCAGGAGACCCTGGCCGGCGACTGTATTGTCAGGAATACGCGTGGAACCCGACATCAGAATGTTGTTGAATTCAGACCACGGCATAGTTCGGATAAGATCCTGCTGGTACGCAAGGGGATAAAATGGGGACCACGGGCGTGGATGGGACATAAACGGTGTTCTGGAAGTCCAGAGGTTCGGAAATGAAACAAAAAAAAAAAAAGATGGACCGAGGGATCTGTGGAGAGAAGCGCAAGAAACCAACGCGACAAGAAGCGGGAGCACCAAGATTCAAATCTATTGAAATGGGCAAACCGGGGTAACAGGAGGAATTGGACCAGTCCCGATGGCGACAGAACACCCAGAGCTAGGTTGAGATTTCAAGAACAAGCGGAGCTCGGAGATTCGCGCGCCACAGTCGCGTGAAACATGTTCCCCAACAGAAGGCCAGAATATACAGGTTCCAATAGAATCGACTGGCAACGACCCAGAACACAATCGGATCCAAGGGAGCAAGTCGGCAGAGCGGCGGAGACAACACATTCCAGTCTACGTCACACGGGATCAAGATTAATTTCTGTGCACCAGCGTAATTAAGTTAACAGACTAAACATGTCCAACGCCGGTATGTGTAGATATTCGGGACCACAGCGGGAACTGACTACGGGGCATACACAGTGGCAGCTGCGAATGCAGAAGTGCAGAGAAGAATTTATTCAACGCTGCAGGACTGCGGAGTCGACGCAGATCAAATTCTGGAGGGAATGCAGCGCAGCGAGAGCATTATAGCTGGTTCTGTCACCGTCGCAGTGTTGTCCCCCACGTACTTTCAGCCGAACGACATCGATATCTATTGTCCAGAAGACGAGGAGGACCGAATGACTGATTTCTTGGAGGATGAAATCCGCTGCTCATTGGTGAAGGAGACGGATGTACGCTACCCCGATCACCTGTCCATTAAGAGGATACTGTGGTTTGTCAAAGCAGGGACGAGAATCAACCTCATGGTCGTAAAGGGACGGAACGCAACTGCGGCGGTCTTCCAATTTCATTCGACGGTCGTGATGAATATCTTATACTACAGAGGGATCTACTGCGCCTATCCCGAACTCACGCTCAGGCAGCTGAGCATCGTAAATGGAGCGTCGTTGCAGGACGAAATCGAATCGGAGCGAACGGCGCGATGCATCGAGAAATACGATGCCAGGGGGATAACGACGGGGACAAAGGTGAGAGCTGCTCAAGCTCGTGACGGCGAGATTTAACACGAGTAACGGTCGCTAGTTAGATGAAATTACCGAGGAGGGCGCCCACGAGTGCGGAGTCAGCCCTAACTGCCCAGCAACATTGCGATCTCTGGACGACGGCTGGGGGATGTTTTTTGCTCTTGACGGGACGACGACAGGCGAAGCGCCAGCAGATCCAGAGATGTGCAACGTGCAATGGAGATTGGGAGGGAAAGCTTGTGCAGAGGCAGGGCAGCCGGTAGAGCACTTGATGAGGATACCTTAGTTTTGCAATGAAAGTGCTGTGTGTCGGAACTCGATGCTCGGTCGCCGCTAATCGGGCTTCGGTACATAGGCCTTGAAACAAAAGTAAATTGAGCAAACTAGGAAACATAGTCGGGCGAAGTAGCGAAGGGAAGGGCTCGAGCTTTAAGAAGAGGGAGAGACCAATCGAAATCGTCCAATGTTTCCACGATAGATAGTCGAGCGGAAGATATTGACTCTGGGCATATCGGATTTGTGGAAATCAGCGACCCTGGACCTTGTAGCGAGAGAAGGACGGAAGGGGGAGGGGGGAGACAGCGTAAAAACGATAAAGCTGGAGCACCTATAGCGGCCCTCGAATTGAGGACGGTAGCTAAAGCCACCCAGTCAGGTGCAGGCAGGTACATGCGGGAGAGCACTGGCAGTACAAACTTCGGCACAAAGAACGGCGATGAACGGGGTTCAGTGGAACCGGGCTCTGGGGAAGGCGCAGGAGCTAGAGCATCGACTTTCGTCCAATCGCAGCGTTGCAAGTCGAGAGTGGCAACGTCGCGGAGCTTCGAATACAGCAAAACCGAGTGCTCGTGATATAGGGGGTCGGTCAGCCGTACGTGCGGGGCTGAAAAGGTGACGCCAGAGGCGATGAGATATCGAAGTCCAACCAAACTGCGAACAGAGATGTGGAGGAAGGAGAGCGCCGAAAAGGAAAGGTGAGTCAACAGGTGACACGTCCCCGCTGAGTCCGCGTTGCCCAAGTGTAAGTCCAGCGTTTCGATGTGAGATAGGTCCTCGACGCGGTGGCCCAAGGGATAGTGACCTACGCCAAAATCGTATAACGACAGGTGGCGTAGATCGGGACTCCGGAGCAACGTGATGAAGTCGCTGTGAGAAGGCCATGTATGCACGGGCAGAGCATGCAACGATAAGCTGACGAGGCGTGGCAGGGCCCGGGCCATCGCCGGGGGGATAGGAATACCATTGAGACGCAGGCTGATCAATCCCGCCCAACTGCCCTGGAAAACCACGATGCCGGAGTCGAAAAGAGGGTGGTCCGGGTTGTAAACCTCAGCCGCGACGCCAAAATCCCGGAGCAGGGGGGCCGCGTGAGGGGACAGGAGCTCGAACAAGACACTAATAAGGTGCAGGTTGTCGACACGAACGGACAGAGCTTCCCATCGATTAACGGTGGAGAGAAGAACGCGAGTGCAGGCAATAACGGAGGCGATGACGTTGATCTGGTTGGCCGTCCAGGCGGAGGGAATATCGACCGCTACCAGAAGCGACCTGTTTCCAGAGCATCGAATAAAAGCGTTCAGGCCGTCCACAGTGGATAATTCGTCGATGCGCACGACGCGCCACAGGCTCGTTGCTGAGAGGGCGACGACGTGCCAACAGTGAGAGACCAGACACACGCAAGTGCGGGCGGAGGCGAAAGCGCGCGAGGACGGCTCGTGCAAAAAGCACAAGTGCACGAAGATTTCATGCAACAGTTCTGGGGGGAGCGCTGGTAAAACAAATGCCAGTGCGACGATAAGTTGGACTGTAGACATCGAAAGGAAAGCTGGAAAAATATGAGCTGGAGAGGTATAGCAAGATGGCTGAATTCGCACAGAATTGTTCAAGTAGAAAGGGTGCTTGTAAGATTACTTCCAAGTAATGCAAGAGATAGTAATCTTGAATGGTGTAATGGAAACACGCCTGCAGAAAGTGGTCGAAAAGAAGTGTTGAACGCAGGCGCTGCGGGTTCAAGTCCTGCTTCAGGATCTAGTGTGTAATGTGCGTCATTTTTTAGGGGGCGCTTTTCTGGTGTATATATTCAATCGCGATGTAGAAAACGACATTTCATTGGAGACTACTTGGCACCGTAAAATACAGTATGCAACGTCGAACGTAGAAAATAACATAGGCCTGTAACGAAGCAGGTAACACGGCGCTGGCCCATACACATTCACCATAGGACGGAGGGATTCTCTGCAGCCCAAGCACAAGCTTTGGGCCTAGGACAACTTTGTAAGTCTAGATTGAAATTAGATATATGAGCCGATAACCAAGAGCGTTGCGACGCAACGGTCCCAGTGTTTTTGTGGGGGCAGAGACAACATGAAGCCTGGATTGTACGTAGAACGAGATCGGCTCCGTCGCTCCAGGACCGAGCGCCATACAACTTTGTAAGGGCTATAACGTCTCCAGGGTCCACCGAGGGCAACAACAGCGTCTGGAGCGCTGGAATGAGATTGTCGCCATGATTGGAGGCAGCAAAGCCGGAAGCAGCGTCAAAAAATTCGAGGAAAAGAGGTGGGCGAGAGCCGCTGAGGTCGAGAAACGTAAGTGAAGGAAACATCTGGAACATGAGAGTCGCCGGAACGTAAGAAGATCGTTGCGGTTTCCGAGGATTAAGGACTATCAAGTCGGTGACCGTCGAGAACAACGAAAGTGGGACGGCCAACACGTCCTGGACGTGATCCGGACCGCAAAGGTCGACAGTGAACTTGGTGAGGAGGGGAAAGTCGAAGCTGGAGACGAGAAGAGATAGAGAGTTGTCGTAGGCCCACGAGAGCTCTATCTCCTTGACCGAAGACGAGTATATGACAGGAAGGTCGCCGGTCAAGCCAGTGCAGCAGAATCTGCGCAGGGTAAGAACTCTGAGGACCGGACTGCTCTGAATAACCGTTTTGACCATGGCGGCGCCCACTGTGTACCTGGGGTCAAAGCCCCAGATGCATAAACGGCGAAGGGCAGGAAACCCGACGTTGTAGAAGGGGATCGCGGCGGAGGCGCCGACGACCATGTAGGTGAGAGCGGCGGCTGGTCCAGGGAACCAGGGTAGCGTTATGAGAGGAGGGGGAGGACTGCGATGGCCTGAGCGGGGAATGCGCTTTAGGCTGATGGTGAAAACCCGCGCGTTGGGAGCGGAAAGGGCGTGGAAACTCTGGCGCAAGCGAAACAGAGTCTCGTCCAAGTCAGACTCGATCCTCAGCACATCCACCTGGTGCATGAAAGGGGCCAAATAGTCGAGGGAGAGGACGGGATCGGCTGAGTCGAGGACGATGATAAATTCCAAGGGAAGGGTACCCGCGTTCTCGATGAAGCGAAGGACGAAGGAGGGTGGGACATCATTGTCTACCGTGATGGTGGACCAAAGTTCAGGAATGCACATGAGGAACCGCATCCAATCTGACGAGCAGAAACAAAACTTGGTTCGGTAGCGAACACGACGCTTTGGGTTTCTAAGAGCTAGATGAAATATCATGCGGGATAATTCATTTGGAAGACGGTCGAACAAGGAGGAGGCTGTAAAGAACCGTAAGCTTTCGTCACGATATCAGCACAAAAAAGATACTCACATGTGCGCTGGGTGGCCATCTGGAGGGAGAAAGGGACGGGCAACAAAACATGGCTGCAGAGCGGGTACTTATAGGGAGCGGACGATCTCTGAAAATGAGATCTGGGAAGAAGGAAGGGAATGTCTAAAAGGGGACGACGGTGATCGGGAGCCTCCCCCGCCGAATAACGATAAAGGCATATCGAGTCGGACATAGAAAACATGAGTGTAGCGAAGACAAGGGACAAAGTGGGTTTGCGGCTGTGGATAAATTTCAACGAGGAAGTACAACACTGCGGTAATCAGTTAATTATGCAGGCCCGTGCCTACACATAGAGAAATCTACTGCAAAGTCGAGCACATGAGACGCCAGCCATTGACGGCTGGAAACGACTACAGAACGTAAAGGTCTGTCTCTGCAAGCGGAGGACCGAATGCGACGTAGAACCGAGTGCCTTCCATTGCTGTCCTCGCATGCTCCGTATATTTTCGCAAATGATACGAGGTCCTGCGATGGAACACAACCAACAGTAAGGGAAGCCAAATTGGGGAGGACTTGGACGCCCGTGACGGCTGAGTACTGCCTCGCGGAAGAGAGCAGGTCGCTGAAGTCCCAGGAGCGACACGCACGAATGTCAAGGGACGTGACGTTGTAGAACCGCACGAGCCGAGCCGACGAGAACAAATTGAATGAATCGCTGCGCACGCGCTTGTGTCGTAGGACCAAAGTGGTCACTGTGGACAACGTAGCAGACGGGAGAGAGAAGAGGCTGTCGGCGTCCGACGATGAGCCGACATCGACGGTGAGCTTGTAGAGGCCCGGGAAATCGAAGGAGGAGGCGAGGAGCATGGTGGAGTCGTCATCGCAGAACGTTATGTCCAACTCCTCAACGGAAGACGAGCGGATGACGAGGGGAAGCGATGGAGGCAGCACACCCTCGCAGTGGAAGCGACGGATGGAGACGGATTTGAGCAACGGGGAGTTGGATATGAGGGCGCGGAGCCTAGAAGCGTAAACACCGTATCGGTAGTGCCGTCCTGAAAGGAACACCTCGCGGAGAGACGGGAAGTCGACGCTCGTAAATGGTATGGGGATACAATTGAGGTGCAGAGCCACCAAAGACGCGTGCGTGCCATCGAACCAGGGACGAGGGATGAGGGGGGGGAGCACGAAGTGAGCGTAATTGGCGGGAACATGATGCAGACTAGCTGCAAAGTAAGTGAGGGCGGGTGCAGAAAGTCCCTGGAATGTCTGCCGGAGACGGAGCAAGGTATCTGCACGGTCGGATTCAATCGTAAGCCATACGGCACGAAGGAGGAAAGGCGCCAGATAGACCAAGGAAAGAACGGCACCGGCTGACTTGAGCACGATGCGGATCTGAAGAGGGAGAGCTTGGGCGAGGCCGATGAACCGCAACGTGGAGGTGGGATCACTGGAGCTGTTCACGACGATATACTGCCAATATTCGGGAACCAACTCCACAAAAACCATCCAGTCTGTCGAGCACAGACAAATCTTGGTCAGCCAGAAAAGGCGATTACGACGATCTCCCAGTAACGTGGAGTCGAAAATCAGCCGCCAAAGCTCGTTAGGGAGGCGGTCGAAATTCGACGAAGCTGCAACAGATGTTAGAAAATACTCAAAACAATAAGAGGGCGACGCACAACGGCGAACTTTTGGCATCGACGCAGACAAGGGGGCGACGACGAATTGCAACGGCATTTATACGTATGTCCGGACGAAACGGGAAGGATCGGGCAAGCCCAGATCTGAGAGTACGCCACGAAGATTGATACACGACGACCGAGAGTATCCATCGTGTGTGAACACCGGTAGCTAGACCCTGGCGAGGTGGGAGCAGGAACAAACGGCAACAAAAGCCCATCGACAAATATAATGGGAGGACAAATGCGGGATCGACAACCCAGTAAATAATCGAGCACAGAGCAGACTACTGAGTTGGCGATTAGCAAATGGACCGGAGAAGGAGATTCATCCGCACCTGGTGAGCCTCAGAGTTTCGACTTCAAAGGGCCGGCGAAAGGTCGAGCGCGATGGGTCAAAGCGGAGGAGCGGGTAGACGTAGATCTCATAGCCACATAAGAGGTGACATAGTAGATGATGGCGCGATGCGCTGGCGCGCCGACAGGCAAGGCTGTTACATCTTCTGTTTAAATTAAAATCAGCACCTTCAAGGCAAGTATGGAGAATGGGTTAAATCACCGTTGCGGTGAGCAGCGATAGTTCCACCATGGTTGCCCAAAGAGCGAGGGAACCTAGCATTACAGCGAGGTGGGACAGACATGGCAGTCGAGCACAAGATGGCCGTGCCGGATCCGGGTATTACTACATGAACTCGCTTACACAGCTTGATCTTTGCAAATGTCGAAGAGCCTCCCGCCCGAACTACTATCCGAAATATTCACAATTGTGTGCGACGACCATGACCCCATGACAAAGGCTTTCCGCATTGCCTGCTACAGGCTTACCGCTGTCTGCTTGTTTTGGAGAGATGTTGCAAACGCCACCCCAAGCATGTGGCATTCTCTCCTGGTAGCGCCTTTGACCACTACAGAACACGTCGACTTGTTTCTGCAACGTTCGGACACCCGCCCGCTGGCCATCGAGATCCAGCTCAGCCCGGGATCAGTCGACCAAGCGGAAGCGGAGTCAAAGTTCCAGCACATAGTGGGACTAACGGCCTCTATCATGCCGTCCGTACTGCGCTGGGAGACCCTCAGCATCCATACCAATCACTACCCTACGGTTGCAGCGATACTTGGTTTGATAGCGGATACGGAAGAGATGGCCGTAACAGCTCTCAGCGTATGGTGTCTTAATCGCAACCTTCGACACCACCCACCACTGCTCTTCAAGCCACGGCTGCCACTTTTGCGTAGCCTGGACCTGTTTGGCGTATCTCTCGATTGGGGCTCCAGCTGCATCATGCCGAACCTGGAGTACATAGGTCTCGACAGACCCCACGAACAAGCATGGCCGTCGTACCACCAGTTGCGTTCGCTGCTGCTGAACACCCCACAGTTGAAAAAATTGAGGCTCAAGGCGGTTGGTCTCAGAGACCAGACACCACATCCCACTGCCTTGATAGAGCTCCGGCAAGTTAACGCCCTGGAATTAGAGTTCTGCGCCTACCCACCACACACGTCGGCCCAAATGTACCCATTACTCTCGACACTGCGATTCCCGTCGGTCACCAGCCTTCAGCTGGACGTTGGCACAGACGCCGATATTCAATTCGTCATCGGTCGACATGATATGCTGCAAAATCTTCGAGCGTTTACGTTCGGGGGATGGCCCACTTCCACGACTCTGGTGGCTGATTTGTTCAGCAAGATGGGTGATGTACGCGAGCTGGATATCACTAGGGCGGGCGGTAAAGAAGTGCTGAAGGCATTAGGTGGGCATATCGGGCTCGGGCAGGGCGCGGCACCAGTCCCGCACATAGCACTGCCTAGATTGGAACAGCTGGCGGTGCTACAAGGAGAATTCGAAAGGCTAGCCAAGTGCCTCTCGTACAGAAGCAAACAAGGGTATGCCCTACGCTACTTGCAAGTTTTATCGTACGCATTTCTGTGCAAGCCAGAAAGTTACCGCGGCAACGGAGATCCGTCGGTCGTCGGACATTTGGTGAACAGCATAGTATGGCTACCTAACATTCCGCCCGTAGAAATGCTGAAATTTCATTTGTGACAACGGACAATGGATCTAGTAAATAGCATGCTAATGAAGAAAAATATTTAAACGACAACGGACATGGGTACTCAATGTATAAAGAATTGTACACAACCTAGACATTACCATATCTGCTCTGATACATGTCTTCAGGAGACAGGTAGTATTCGTACCTGTCCGGAATGAGAGAGAGATAAGGAGGTCGGAGGGGTGCGCTGGGGAACTTGGGGAAGGAAAGGAACTCGGAGGTTGACCCGTAAACAGAGACCGATCGCAACACGGCAGGACGGGCGCCCTGATCTTGCGGCAGCCCGTGGAACGCGACGAACATCTGGACGTTGGAGAACATCTCGCCGGCCGCGAGCTGCAGGTGCACGAGAGCAGGAAATACGGTGGTCAATCCGTCCTGGACGCACAAGCCAGAGATAACAGTCAGGCGCTCGAAAAATCGATTGCACGCGGCACGCAGGTCGAGGGTGCGGACACGGGGGAAAAAGCGATGGAGAGCAACGGCTGATGGAGCATCGCCGCCCGAGTTCTGGATGGCAAGCTCAGTTATAGAGCCGAAATGAGGCGCACAGGCTTCCGCATCCCCAACCTCGAAGCTAGTAGCGACGTGCAGCCGGAGGAGTTCCAGGTGAGGAAAGCGAAAGGCGGATATGAGACGGGTGGAGCTGCCGTCCCGTCTGAACTCCACATGAAAGCGCTTCACCGATGTGGAAAGAATGATATCGTCCGTGCTGTAGAAGCAGCCTACTTGTGCTAAAACAAGCTCCTCTAGATTGGGAGAAGAGCCAATTACAGCCGCGAACAATCCAAAATCCATTGCGAAAGGCGCGATGTCGAAAAGGCGAAGACTACGCAAGGCGTGTGTAGGAAACAGATGGAAGCAAAGCACTTGCTGGTGCAAGTGCAAGACCTCTACGTCAACGATGCCATGGCCAAACCACGCGTAAGGCATGGAATCGAGGGTGCGGGAGATGGTGTGCGAGGATGGGGGCCGAGGATGAAAAGAGAGGGAGAGTCGCCGCAAACGGGGAGCGTGGACGGCACGAAGGCCTTGGCGAAGAACGAGGATGGCGTCGCTGTTGTCCGTAATAACAGTCAATTCGACGACGCGCGAGATAACAGTCAGGATGGCCTCCAAAAAGTTGTTCGCGATCTCCGCATCACGCGCAGGATCTTGACGATAGCGACTGAAAAGCTGCAAGTCCAAGTAGACGTGCAAAGGTGAATTTCGGGAAAGGTCGGCGCATAAGAGCGCGCCGGCGAGCGTCAAGTCCAAAGCCATTAAGATGTGGGTCCAAAAAAGTGGCATCCATCGCACGACACGGTTCCAAGCGCTAGAGGAACAGCAGAGGAGGTAACGAAGCTCCAGCAGCTCGCGATAGCTGAAGGGCCTCGCACTGTATAACAGTAGCGCGAAGATCCGACCGTTGACCTCAAGGGGCAGAACATCGAGAGCTGAAGACATGAACCGTTATCGACCTCTAAAAAAAAGGACATGAGCGAGAACTAGAATACCGAGGACACCGGGAAGCCTTACTGATAGGACGGGCGACGATAGGTGCTGAACTGCGATAGAATGCACTGCATGAAAGAGAAGAACGCGGCCGCACTTTAAGGAAAACATGGCTCATGGGAAGCTGGAAGGAGGTGCACATGTTAAGCGAGAATAAGCGAGATGAGGTCCGAATCGAGATCTCGGTAAAACAGGGTAATTGAGAGTATTTACTGACAAAATCAGTTGTGCTGGCTACAGAGAATACTTGAACGATCTACGTTAGTGTCGGTTGAGTAAGAACGCAACAGCACTAGCTCTTCTTCAAACACCTCCTCGACAGGAGCGACATGGGGACAAGACAGGAAGCTGACGGTGCGGAGAGGCAACTGGGTACCATCAACATCCACTCTGTCGCAATACAGCTTGACAAAGCTGATAACATCATGGAGCCAAACGCATCCCAGGGACACGTTCAACAAATGGGGCAGAAGCAAGGTCATTTCTCCAGAGTGAAGACGGCCCGAAGCAGCAAGGAAATCGAACGATATGTCCGCGCGACAAAGGCGAATATCGAGGGTGGTGAGGGCGGGGAAAAGAGAGAATATGGGGATGGGATGGAAGTGGAAGTAAGGGAAGATCCCTAGGCCGGCGGAAGGAAGGCGGCGGTCCCTCAGTGTGAGTCGAGCCAGGTGTCGGAGTAGCCGGGAGGGAAGACCAAATAGATCGGTAACATCCAAGGCGGAGGAGATATCCAGGATGAGGGCGGTGAGGTAGGGGAGTACCAATATGGAGGCAAAAGCAGCCAGGGTGCCGTCGTCCGAGAACGTGAGTTCGAGCGTGGTAACTGAGGTAGAGCGCGCCATCGGAGGGTTCGCCCCAACACCCGCACAGTGGAACAGCCGGAGGGTGAGTGTTTTCAACAACGGACTGCCCGTGATAACAGAGGCCAGTTCCCGCGCAGAGACGTTGTATTGGGCACTGGTGCCCCAGACGCGAAGGACGCGAAGGCGGGGAAAGAGCAGACGGCTACGGTGAAAGGGAAAAGCCGAGCAGCACAGATGCAGCACCTCGAGGTCGTCGTGCGCACCCGAAAACCAAGGCTGTACAATGAGAGGTGCGAGGACATTGTGCGTCGGTCGATGGTGGAGAGATACTGCGAAATGTTTGAGAGCGGGTGCTGATATTCCGCTGAAAACATGGCGGAGTCGTGCCATGGTCTCAGCTCGGTCCGACTCCACGAAGAGATGGGAGGCGCGCGCCATAAACGGGATCAAGTAGGCCAAGGCAGGAAAGTGCCGGGCGGAATCGAGGCGAATATGGAAGCGCAAAGGTAGGTCGCAGGCAAGAGTGATGCAGCGTAGCACTTCCGCTCTGGGAAGGCCAAGGTGAATTACGACGTAACTCCAGAAGGCTGGAGTAGCTTCGATGAAATGCAACAAGTCCGAAGACACTGAGCAAGTCTTGCGACGAAACGCCACCTGCTGGACGGGGGTAGCCGCAGCAAACATGACTTCGTCTAGCACCATACGGGTGACCTCGTAAGGAAAACGATCAAAGAGAGACGACCCTGCAGAATGAAGATGAGCACGATTGGGAAGAAGAATACGAAAAAAAGGTACAACTGCACCTTTGCGATGTGTGGCCAGGGTACCCATAAAAAAAGAAAACGGAAGAATCCGCAGGTGCCACGGGTAGAAAAGTGGGCGGTCCTTTTAAACACGACAAACCTGTTTCCCTACGGTGTGCGCAAACTTCGCTCCGCCGGGGGAAACGGAGATACACAAAAAATCCAGCCGACGTGTTTGCAGAACATCAGAAGAGATCAGAACATGGGAGAATTAACATGCGCTTCACACGGTCGGAACCAACGCAACACATCTGAGATAGCGCATCTAGATCTTGCGCTGACATATGCGATCGGACCGTGAGGCGAAAAACCACTGTACCCATGACATCGCGTCGTTGCAGAGATTGACGTGAATCGCTGCTGCGTAACATTGCCTGCAAGGAACCAAACGCGCTTGCCAAAAGAGAAGTTATCCCAAGACATCGCGCGTAAGAACCAATTATAATCAGACCCTACCGGGCAAGCTGCGTCAGTTCCAACGCCAGGTCAAAAAAAAATGAGATTCATACCGACAGAGATAGCAACGGAGATAATTATTTTCTTTGTGCTTGCAGGTGAGGCAGCGCCAACACGCCGTGGAGTAAAGCTAACACCAATATGAGGCATCAACTGGAAAGAAGTCAGACTCAGAAGGGAGACGATACTGAAGATATCGCGACATTGGAGATCAGCGGCAAACAACGCGCGCGACATCTGGGCGGACGTTTATGTGCATCGCTGGACAACAGCAAAATTCTTGAAGGCGCTCATGGATAGATGGGGTCATGGACCATTCAGGCTACACATCGACACGACGGAGTGGAGCAACCACGCGATTGGACGTCCTCCGTGTCGCCTTCAGCACTTGACCGTCCGAAATGTCTGTCGCGATCTGATCCCGCTCGTTGTGCAGCGCTCTGAGTGTATGACCGAAGTCCACATCATCGCACCAGCGGCCGGGGATTGGAACGACGTTCAGGACGCGCTGCGGGAGGCGAATGGCGATCAACTAACGAGGGTGCGAATACGATCCACGTACGACTCGAGCACGGAATCCTACAACAAGTTGCGCACACTTCCTGCTGGGTGCAGGATCACACACATGGAAACGGATACAGCCGTAGCGACGTCGTTGCCTCTAAACGCATTCACGTCGGTGACGACTTTCGAAGCGACGTCATACACCGACGGCGCCTGGACGCAATGGAGATCCATGTTCGCGTCAATGAGCGGGCTGACTCGGTTATCTCTGGACGACGTTGGAATGGAGGAAGATGGAGGGGAGGACGGTGTCACACTGCCCCAGGTGACGGATCTATTCGTCGGGTACGGCGACGACTACGACTTGGAGCTGATAGCCAAGCTGCATCTCCCTAGCTTGAAGAGCTTGTCCGTAGCGACTTGGATTGGCGGAACGGTGGCCGCATTCGGCGCGCGATGCCCGACGATACTGCGAGCTGCTCACAGAGTCAAAATCGCGATGTACCCCCAGGACGGCCGGTCAATGGCAGGAACGGTTCGGTTGCTTCAACAAGCGCAAGAGATCGACCTCGCGCGTTGCGGTAGTGACCTCCCACTCCTCTTCGATGCCTTAAAGCAGGACCCGACCTTCAAGCTACCACAGCTGATGAAACTGAAGGTTTCAGGCAAACGCACAAAAGAAGGGGCAAGCGAATTTATGGATCGCTTTGCGGAGGGGTGCATCATCGAAACGGCCACCGTTCAAGATCTAGCAGGACGCCAGCCAAGATGGCGGTACTTGGCGCGATGACAAGAAACCTGGGACGGCAGTCTACAAGGAGGTGGGACCAGGAGGAACGTGGAGATGAAGTAAAAGCGAGACGTAGTTATTGAGTATATACACGTAGATCGGCATTATCGGCCCGTAACCCTCTCTGCAAACGAATACCACATCTCCACACACACATTCAATCCAACGTTAACCCGAGCCAGGATAGATGGGAAAAATCTGGCCAGGTCGTTCCGGGAGCCACTCGACAGCATCCACCAGCTCCAATACGCGGCTATAAGAAAGACTCGCGCGCGCATACGCAAAAGCCTGATGATGGACCGGTTCGCAGCGAAGGGCGGCGAGCTTAGGGGCTCCCCAGACCAACCTGTTCTCTAAGCACTTGGCGACTTCCTCCCAACGATCAGACCAAAGCGTCACCGTGCGCAACTCTGGCAAGAGATGAAGAACGCCGCCCGTGATTGGCGGCGGTGGGATGGTGTAGCCGTCTTGGAAAAGCGCCTCGATAGTCGAAGATCCGTCCAAAGTCACTAAGGTGTTCACCATGGCCTCCCTAATATCAAGATGGTGGACCCCGGGGAAAAGAGCGTACAATTTCCGGAGCAACAGACCCTGGCTCATATCAAGGCCAAGGGTGAGGGAGACCGGCTGCCAGTGTATATTGGTGGCTAGAAAACGATACAGACGTGGGTTGTCCATGCGAAGCTCGAGGTGGTGCAAGTGAGGTAAACACAAGAGGGACACAACACGCAACAGGGAAACGCCCTGGCTATGGAACGCCCGCAAAGTGAGGCTCAAGTGGCGGAGGTTGGGGAGCACAATCGACTGGTGCGAAAGAGTCGGCACATCCGAGAATCCTATGCCATCCAAGGTGACGGATGAAAGGGAGGGGGACGTATGAAAAAGGCTAAAGAATTCTGCTGACGACGGCCATGCAACCGTAGGCGCAGAACCCAGGATTATAACCTCCAACAACGGCATGACTGGAAGGGAAGACCAAGGCAGGGGCACACCGTCCAGCTGCAGACGCGTTATGACATCCAGACGTGAGCTGAAGCTCACGGGCTGTATCTGCGCCCCGAAATGACTGATGCGCTGGTTGCGACAAGAGACAGTCAACGCTCGCAGAACGCTCAAAGCGTTGCGGTCCAAGAGGTCGAAAACAGCCTGCACGGTGGGTGTGTGAGGCGAACAGATGAAGACTTCTTCCCATCGAGCTGAGGAAGGCGCCACGAGTGGGAAGCGGGCCATGAAGTCGGGGAGTCGGTGAGACAGGCGTTCCTCGGAAGGGTGAAGTCCGCAATGTACGAAAGCGACGTTGAAGGTACGGGATTCTGCTCGGCGGAGGAAGGCTGACAAGTCATCGGTAGAAGAATTAGCAGCGACTCTAAGGGTTTTCCACATAGCCGGCATTTCATCGACAACTCCTCTCCACCACTGGCACACAAGGGCCAACTCGCAGCGCAGTCTTTTAAAGAGCAGAGAAGATGGATCAACTCCAGCCAACACGAGAGCGAAGATCATGCTCAGTATCTCGACTGGCCCGTTAGCAGCAGAAAACGCAGCTGGAAGAAACAATATCGGTAAGTCAAGTCAGACAAATGGAGAGAAGATTACCAGCGACACTCGAGGACGACGAGGGAGCAGACATGGCCGTTGTGGAGAAAGAGTTAAACGATGGTGAGATCGTTGCGATAGTCTAAGGAAAGAACTAAGCGCAGCACAACACGCAAACAATGGGTAAAAGGAAGGACTCACCGGCAATAGAAGGGACAGCAAAACGAAGAACAGGTTTTAGGGCGCAATAAACTGGAGGATTAAAGAGGTTGTAAGATGGGGCGAGGTTTGCGGACATTGACACAACGAACTGAGCTAGCAGACGCGGTAGAGGCAGAAAAGTTCGGTGGATTTGTGAAATTTTACGTGAAGATTACACCAAGGGAGGGATCCAACAACTGCGATGTACCACCCGTGGGGAATAAAACCAAAGAGAGAGAGAGAGATTTGATGGGCATCGCATCTCGGTAATAGCCGTTCGAATCGAAGGTCAAAGATGATAATGTATATATTTTTTTTAAAAAAAAAGTGCGTCTGGTTTTGCGATATATTGGAGCTGACCCCCATGTTATAAAGCAGATAAGGTATGAACTACAACACCATAGGACAAGGAATATGTGAGGCACCAAGTCCGGTCAAAAAGAGAATTACCGGTGTTCGAGAATCGGTCGGTCCGGAAATGGCCAACACAACCATCACAGGCCAGGAATCCCAATGAGCGCGGTGTCAAGCATAGGAGACCGGGTTATACACAGCGGAGTCCACGCGGAACGCGGCGCAATGGCGGGAGAAGAGCCGATACAACCGTCCAAAAAATGTACGTGGACAGTCGATACAAGGCCCTCGCGCCCCCCTCCTCCCGAAAAAAAAAAATTAAACAGAAGTCGATATAAACAGATTGCTACACAGATATGGATGGACTGCCCAACGAACTGCTGTATATGATACTCAGTACATTATTGCTCCAACCGACGTTTTGTTGCCACAGGGCATTCTTGATACAACGAGCGGTGCTCAGAGCATCATCAGCGACTCTTTATCGGTTCATACAAGAGGAGCCGCGATTCTGGATACAAACTCTCGTTACGAACGACGTCGACCAAAGTGCTCTGGAATATTATCTGGCACGCACCTCCAACCGGAAACTAGACATATCGTTCCAATGGACAAATGACGAGGAGTCATGGTGCAAACATAGCTGGGGACGAGCATCTGCTGACGAAGAAAGCGGATCGGAGGACGAATCGGACAGCTATGTCAGCGAAAGCGAGGGAGGATGGGCAACACAGGGCGCGATGGAACAAGTAACGGCGATGCGGCAACAACTGGAACGCGCTAGCACGCTGTCTATAGCGACGGAGGACACCGAAACCTTGCTCGCGATGCGCACCCTGAGCAGGGAGTTGACGACGCCAGAACTCAAACGACTCTGCATCCGGCTCCATTACACGGAGAGAGACGCAGACAATTACCGCGATGAACACCCCCTAGATGCGCACTCGTGGTTCAAGGATGACGTGTGGCCAAATATACTCGACTTGCATCTGGCCGGCGTGGCGTTGCCTTTCACCAAGATACGAACGGACAGTTTGCGGACCCTATGCATGGTCGGAACAGGAAACTGGGGAGAGACTGCGATAGAAGAGTACGCAGCCGTGATCCAAGGATCGCTCAACCTGCGGCATTTGACATTGGTCAACGTACAATGCGCTGGACCGGCAAATAGATCTGAATGGAAGACAATAACCTCGACTTCAATCCGCGCGTTGCACGTTGGGATGGGAGGCAGCAGCAGGGCAACAGGTCGGCTATCCGCATGCTTGGACTTTCCACAGCTAGAGCAGATGCGAGTTCGCATTGTCAGCAAACACGATGTGACGGACATAAAAAGATGCCACGGCCTTCTACGAAACATCAGAAGCCTAGAGATTGACGATACAGGGAGATGCTACCCAGATTCAGGAGACATCTTTGCACTGTGCCCGGCAGTGGAGGACTTGAATATGCACGGAGCGGCAGCAGGGTTACTGGAGGCGCTGACGACTACTTCCAGTTTGGCTTGTGCAGATGGCGCAACAATGCTACCGCAGCTGAAGCGCTTGCAGCTGGGCCCAGTAAAGTTCAACGCAGTCGAAGCTTATTTGCGAACCCGCGACGAGGAAGTCCAACTCGACATATTACGCATCCAGCGAACACGACCGGCCGGAGGGATACCCGTCACATGGTACAAAAGTTACCAATGGATCGCGGCCCATACCAAAAAAGTAGTTATGCACGCGGACAGGTACGAAGAGGACTTCGAAGTGGTAAATTTGGCACAATGGCGTAGAGACTAGGCGATAGCTGCACTGCGGCCAAGTAGCGACAAGCGACAAGCGGCGAGAATTATATTACAATAATTATATCTGTACACGAGTATCATGCGGAGGGGGCTCGTGTATTAAGGTGGCAATATTCATATCTGCCACCCAAGTGTTCACCGCATACTCCACCTGCCGATAAGTACGCCGCCATACGTCAAGATGCTCGGAAGGTAGTGATTCACGAAACTCCATATCCGACACAAGAAGCAGAATACTAATATCATCATGAAGGGAGGTGACGATGTTTCGGAATCGATCAGCAAGGTCTGGTAGAAGAAGTAAGGATATGACCAGGGACAAAGAAAAAGGGAAGGGAAGGCATACCTATAGCCGGCCCGTCGAGGGGAGGGATGCGATGCCCTGATACTAGGTCAGAAGTTAACTTAAAAACTAAAAGAGATAACAGACTCTGGAGGTGTGAAATTTTGGCAAAAAGGGCACCGACAAGATGCTTCATGTCGGTAATGTCATAATGGTCCAAGTCCAATACACCAGGCTCTTCGAGCCTTTCCACGATAGAAACTGCAACACAAAGTAAGGAGACGGGAAGCGAGACAGTGCGAGCAAAACCCACGCAAGTGAGAGAATCTGATAGGATCGGATGCTTCCCGGGCCGGGCCACAAGCCAGAGGTAGAGACGATAGCTCCGATGCAGACGTACGAGGCGGAGGTGGAACAGATACCTCCAAGGCGGGATTAGAGGAGGGAGAATTCGGGAGCGATAAAACACCCTCGAGGCGCGAATTTCGACGGACAAGGGCACCGACGAGAAGCTTCAGATCGGTATCGTCTAAATCGTCTAATACACCAGGATCTCTTAGCCTCTCCAGGTCAGAAACTGCAGAACAAATTAAGTAGACCGAAAACGAGACAGAGCGAACAAAACCCACCCAAGTGAGACACTCGACGAGAAGCAGATGCGTCCGAGGCAGAGGTACGCACCGGAGGTGGAGCATACGCCTCCGAGGCAGGGGTACGCGCCGGAGGTGGAGCGGACGACTCCGAGGCAGAGGTACACGCCGGAGGTGGAGCAGACGCCTCCGAGGCAGGGGTACGCGCCGGAGGTGGAGCAGACGCCTCCGAGGCAGGGGTACACGCCGGAGGTGGAGAGGGTGCCATGGCATCGTCAGATGTCAGACTAGACTGAGCCGCGCGAGAAGGCGGCACATGCTGGTTGTCTACGAAGCAAAAAGGAAGTGAGGGACGAGAAAACAAGCTCCCAAAACAAAAGCGTACTTGTATCAAGGCAATCAGACGAGGGTGTTGTTGGTTCGCATATCATAGGATGGTGGTCTGGGATTAATGTCAGCATGAGACCGAGCGAGAGAGCGAGCGGACAACGGACCCAGATGGGAAAAATTAGGAGCAGGCGTGAAAGTGGATAACACAAAGGAGGGGTCAATCTTAGGGACCACAGCTGAGCGCATGGTGAGACGGGAAGAGTGATTTGACTAGCAAGACGGAACATACGAGCGGAAGATACAACATGAGTCCGAGAGGCAACAGGCTTGCGACGAACGCGCCTGGTGCGCAACTTTGACCTAGCGGCGAGGAAGTCGGCGAAAACAGCGTAGTGCGCATTTTTCGTGTGCGAAAACAAGAAGAGATCCTGAGTCGGGCATCGAACTTTGCGGGCCACACACTCCGTACAGCCCACAGAATTTTGTTCAGGAAAACACTGGAGGTGCAAACGAACACAATCAGAGCAAGGCTACAAAGCAAGAAACATCGTCAGCTCGTTGGCAAGGGCAGAAAAAAAGAAGAGGTCGCGAACATCCGGGTGGGCCTGTTGCCACGCTGAAATTAAGTTGGAATCGGAAAGAGCAGCGCGGATAGAGGCATTGAAGGCTACTAGCTTTGGATCGGCAGCCTCAACGGCCATAACATTGGAACAAGAGCGGTGAAAAACAGCGACACTCGACAAGCGACAAAGCCAATGCAAATGCAAACAAAGAATAATATTGCTACGGCGGAGACGGCGCAATAGGGAAATACACAGCTGCTGTGATCGTTGCAAATCTACGGATACGTTGCAACAAAGTGTACACAAGGTGAGAGCGGACAGGATCAGTAATAAACGTATCAAGGTGCCGCAGATAACCATGGGATAACTTCAGAGCGAGAAAAAAACGCTTTGCCTGAGGGAGGTCAGGCGCATCTGACGAGGATAGATGAGAACAGCAATAGGGATTAAGAACAACAATGTCACCTGCAAACAAAGGCTCTACGACAGGGAGAGAGCGGAGACACGACATATCAGCCCAGAGAGCTGAACGTGACGAAACATAGTCGTGATTTATGAGAGAAGGAAGGACTTCGGAGAGTGTGGAGACAACGGCGCCAATCAAGCCACGGAGGAGAGCGGGGGGCGGAAGGCAAGTTATCTCCAAGGTAACGACACTGGCCAAGAACACGAGAACATTGAATGGCCGCGAAAAGCCGCCAGGAGACCAAAGGTAAGGCTGGACTGCGCAACTACATAGCTGAGATGAGCGGGAACAACAAAAGAAGAACCATTACTCACAACAGGACGCGGACTAGAAAGACTCTGCCAATAAACAAACTTTTAACAATGAGTGAAAGGATAGGTAAAAAAAAAAATCAAAGTAGACATGCATACGTCGTGGACCGGGGCAAGAAGAGGCAGTGGGGACGAGCGAGACGGCGAGGTAGGGGAAGAAAGTGAAGGCGGCGTGGAAGACCGAGACAGCGAGGAAAGGGAAGAAAGAGTCGGCGACTGGACGGATTTTCAGAGTAGGGCAACAGATATGACATTGGCGGCTCACAGGTACGATGAGCACAGGAGCTCGACGACGGCGAGGAGGCATGAGGACAGCTAAAGGCGATAGAATGCCGGACTTCCTGACAACGAAGCAACGATTAATTTTGAAAATAGGGGGTACAAGAGAGGGAATACAGACAAAACCCCCAAGCGGTAAACGAGTGACGAAAAAAAGAACAAAAGGCGATTGAAGGATGTGGTGAAGAGACGTTCGAGGGCTGGATTGATAAGACGCGTTCGAGGGCAGGATGACACTGTGACCGAAATGCGACCGCACGAATGAAGATTCGACGGCTGAATTGATGGCAAAACCGGGAGGGCATTGTGACTGAAATGTGACGGCATGTGAAAGGAGTTTTGAGGGCTGAATGTGATGGCAAAAATCCAGGAGTACACCGTGACTGAAATGTGACGGCACGTGAAAGGAGATTCGAGGGCTGAATGTGATGGCAAAATCCAGGAGTACACTGTGACTGAAATGTGACGGCACGTGAACGAGGATTCGAGGGCTGAATGTGATGGCAAAAAGCAAAGGAGCCCATTGTGACTGAAATGTGACGGCACGTGAATGAAGATTCGAGGGCTGAATGTGATGGCAAAATCCAGGAGTGCACTGTGACTGAAATGTGACGGCACGTGAACGAGGATTCGAGGGCTGAATGTGATGGCAAAAAGCAAAGGAGCCCATTGTGACCGAAATGTGACCCCACGTGATAACGGATCAAAAAAAAAGTGACGTCCGAGGGCTGAATTTGACAAAAATTTTCGCGGACAAACCGCTGACAAGAACGAATCCTAATAAATTAGGACTCGTAACATCGCAGTCACAATCAGACTTTTCTTCCCACCACCACAATTATGTCAAGGCACTCCGACGCGTACGAATCCGCCCGTTTGTACAATCTTGCAGAATCAATTACTTGGTTCTCAATTCAGCCTTAGGGTCGCGGATACCACCCGAGATAGTGCACGAAATCGTTGCGCACAATGCCGACGACGTGTCTTCCCTCCGCGCCATGTCGCTCGCGTCCAAGACGACGCGGACCTTTGCCATAGAACACCTTTTCTCTGACATCCACTTCGCCTGCGCACAAGACATAACCTTGTGGAAGACCATGGTTCGTCGGACGCCGAAACTTCAGACCATCGTCAAAAAGGTCAAGTTTTCAGAGGTCGATCGTCTGAATGGCGGTCGAATGGTGCGGGCTCGGAAAGATCTGCGCGATGCCGCAGTTCCACCCAAGATTCCCGTCATGCCCAACGTCCGCGTGGTCGAATGGTCCTCGAACGTGTTTCCAACGATGCATGTCCCAATGGCAGTCGCCTACCTGGGTTTGTTCCCGAATATTCAGGAACTCTATCTCAGTGGCCTGCTGCTGGAGAACTTTGATCATCTTGCGACACTCCTTGCTGCGTGCGGAAGGATCCGAGTCCTCTCACTTTGTAACATGGATGATGCTGGGGAGGATGATTCCGGGATGTCATCCGAGTCGACTCCGGCCAAGCAGAAACGTCTAAATTTTGATCTCACCGCGCTGGAGGAACTAGTGATCAGAGACTGCGGAGATCTTGACGAAGCTGATTATGTTGTCCAGTTGGTGGAACAATCGCGGCCCGCTGGACTTAAATCGTTGACCTTCGTCGAAGGTCTCGACGGTGAAGAGGCGTGTTCCATGCTCGCGATGGAAACCCTTCTACGCCTCGCAGCCCCATCCTTGGCCGATCTAGCTATTATGCTATATGGTGAGCAAATATTGTGCGTGTGCTTGGTCAGACGAGTGGACTAACTGTTGAATAGAGCGTGAGATGGGAGGCATGTTCAAACGTCTACCTACGTTTTTGGCGCTCACCATGCTCTCAATCTGGCTTCCTCTCGGCTCCGAGGCAAGACCAGCGCTCGATTCTCTGCCGGTGGCCCCGAATCTCACCGCCCTCAATTTCCGAATCAGGTTTGACGACGATGAGGGGAATTTCCTGGATTTCCGTGAACTGCTCGATGGTCTGCCCTGGGATGATTCAGAGTCGATGAAGAGTGTTTTGACGCGAAGGTTTCCACTTATCCGCTGAATCGGGTTCTATTTCTGCGCTCCGCGGAACTCTGTCATGCATTTCCGACGTGGATTCAGAAGGAAGATGGAGCGGCAGTTGAGGGACCGTCTGGAAGAGACTGGTGCGAATGTCACCGAATACCTTGATATAGGGTGGCTCGACGACATGTACAAGCCGGTGATGTACAGCAAAACTAACGGAAAGCCACAATGGAAGTTGCCCGGCTCCAGAGAACCTGAAACTGAAGCAAGTGATGCGGAGGTCCCAGAGTTAGACCCGGAATTTCTTTGGGATTGATTATTATTGGTATGTGGCCAGTGTGCTGCGACGAATGCCATTCCAACTGACGCCATACACAGCCTATTACTGCTATATTATAATGGGTGACTTCCCGTAAAATTTATTTATTCCCCCGGAATATTGTCGACCTTAGCCGTTGTCAATCACTAGGACCCCATCAATCCTATCACCTTAAAGTGGCCGGCCTTTATTCTCCCATCAACACATTAAGCCTGAATCTATTGGGCGGTCCCTACCCCCGAATAGACTTTCGTATCCTGGAATATCCCTTTTGGGACAGAGATCTTTGATCCGCGCCTCCATCACGAACTCTCTGGCCTCTCTTGCACTCAAAATGCTTGGTAACCCCCATATTCATAAGGCCGCAGCCTTTTCGAGGTTACCAGGGCAACACCCACGCAAAATTAGCTGTATGGACACCTTTTCGGTTGAATTCAAAGTCTCGAGACATTCTTTCAGCTTGCCTTCAGTCAAGTTCATGTTGCTGTATGCGGGGCCGATTCGGTCCTAGCTAGCTATGTGGCCTTGCATCAGCAAATCCCGATTTTTTCGCACTATGGGTATCTATGGAGCGCTACAGAGTGTTACAGAGCGGCCCATAGTGCCCCATAGTGCCTGTAGTGCCATAGTAAGGGTTTTTTGCTCTGTAGTGCTCTGTAGGGCTCTCAGGGTGCTCCAGAGTGCTACCCGAGAAATCAGGGTTTGCTGATGTGCGCGGCAAACTTTTGACTGGATTTTGTGCTGCATCAATGCATAAATATATTATCTTGCTCGCGGGAAACACAGACGGTGACAATATCTTTCAGGCTGATCGCATCACTGGCACCCTCGAAAGTCGCGCTGGAATATTTATATCTTACGGGAAGTCACCCAATCTTTTCAATACTCCTTAAAAATACTTCATCGTCTATGTTAATGGGATGCGTACTGGACGGACAGTCCCTCGGATCTGACGAACAGAAAGGGCAAAGCCCAGGGCAAACAGGCGTTCACCGAACACGAACTTCAGCTTAATACTGTTAAGTACTCAGGGGTAAAACGTGTCGCGTCAGTCACATCACGTGCCCTCGTCACACCAGGTTTCTTCTCTCAGAGACTCACCACGACAACATGCCCAGACGCGCTTCTGAGGCCGCCTGTTTGTACAATTTCCTGCAGAGTCAAATACGGTTCTCAATCTAGCCACAGGGTCGCGAATACCGCCAGAGATAGCCTACGAAATTGCTGCACACAATGCTGACGACGTGTCTTCCCTCCGCGCCATGTCGCTCGTGTCCAAAACGATGCGGACCTTTGCCATAGAACACCTATTCTCCGTTATTCATTTCGCTTGTTCGCACGACATGACATGGTGGCACACCATGCTTCTTCGGACGCCGAAACTTCAGACCATCGTCAAAAAGGTCAAATTCTCTGACACTGGTCGGGACCGCACAGAGCGTGGTCGAGTTGTGCGGTCTCGGAAGAAAATCAGCGGTGCCGTGGTCCCGCCCAAATTTTCCGTCATGCCTAACGTCCGCGTTGTCGATTGGAACGCCGACGATTTCATCGATATACGAATGGCGGTTGCCTACCTCGGCTTGTTCCCGAACCTAAACGAACTGTATCTCAACAACTTTGACCTCGATGGCTTCGATGAGCTCGCGACACTCCTTGCTGCGTGTGGAAAACTCCGACTCCTCACACTTTCCAACACAAAGGCAGACGCTTTTGAATTGGATTACGGTTCGGAGGATGAATGGTCACCACGTACGCCCACCGGTCGAAAACCAACATTCGATCTCACCGCACTGGAGGAACTGGTGGTCATGAACTGCGGCGATCCCAAGGATCCCGACTCCGATTTTCTCATTCGGATGGTAGAGCACTCCCAGCCAACCGGACTCAAAACATTGGCGTTTACTTTCACCGAAAGTACTTTTGGCCGTGAGAAGCCATGCTCCATACGTGCTACGGAAAGACTGCTATGCCTCGCCAACCCATCCCTCGTAAATCTATCTCTACTGCCAATTGATTTAGGTGAGTATTCACTGTGCTGGTCACCTTCACACACTGATTCTTGCACAGATATGTCCCAAGTTACAGAGATGATGAAACATCTGCCTGCATTCCCGGCCCTCACCATGTTCTCGACCTCGCTTGCTGTCAACGGTGCCGAGACGCAACAAATTATAAATATTCTACAAGCTCCAAATCTCACCACACTCGAATTCCGCGTCGTGTTCTCCGAAGATGCCTACGAAGACTTCGACGAGTTCCGTGAAATCATCCGCACTTGGCCATGGAGTAAATCTGACTCGATGAAGAACGCAGTGACAAGGAAATTTCCCCTCATTCAGCGAATCGGTTTCTCCTTCTGCGCACCGCGCAATGCGCGCGTACACTTTAGACGGGGATTGCGTAGGAGGTTGGAGCGGCGATTGCGAGATCGTCTGGATGAGACTGGTGCAGATGTGGCCGAATACCTTGAAGGGTGGCTCGACCAAAATTACAACCCGGTGCTGTATAGCAAGATAAACGGGAAACCAAAATGGAAGCTTCCTCCTCGCTGGCCATATCCGGAGCCTGAAACCGAGGCAAGCGATTGCGAGGATCCACATTTGGCGTTCGACTATGATTGGGACTGATATTCTCGGTATGCATTCCCGGCTTAGCCCGATGTAAACCGATGCCAAAGCGTAGGATAGCAGAAGCAACAGCATAGTTCAGCAAAGAAATTGCTCCCCAAAATGCAACAAGAATAAAAAGCGAGCCTGCAGTATGCCACCTCACCGTTGTAGGAATTGGTCGTGGCCTATTGCACACTATCAATGAGAACGATTGGGGATTGATACTGTCGCTACATAAAATTATCGAGGCATGTTGCGTCCTCGTATTTTTTTCTTGTTGAACATCACACGAACGAACATCACTGCTGTGAATACGGACAGTGTATACCTGATTGGGGCTTTGAGTTTTGGTCGAAAAAGCGAGGACAGCACATACCAGGTGATGACATATGACAAGTGCGCATTGCGCAAATCGATTTTGGCGTGACGACCGACGGGAACTCCTTTAGCAATTCGCGCAGAGGCCACACCTTCGTGACCCTCTGCAAAGGGATAAGGGCACGCTTTTCAATGGGGGAATGCAACATACCAAAAATTTCCTCCACCAGAACTGGTTGGACATTTGCGTTTTGACCTCCAGCGTACTCCGCCATGGTATCAAGATCTTTCCAATACCATTCACCACGCTCTGGATGATTGTCCGGAGTGAACGTATTTCGTACTTGGGACGTCCGCAGCATGCCGAGAAATTCTACTTCGCTGTTGTCTTGTGGTATGGACTGAAGATCGAATTCTTTGGAGACGAATCCGCGGTCGACAAGTATTGTTGAACCGTCTTCCCGAATTAGCGGGGTGAGTACATTGGCACCATGCACACCATCGCGGGTGCGTGGCCCCACCAGCATCGAGTGAGCGTGGTCCCATTTCCCTCGAAGAAGCACTTTGCGAAAGACGAATTCTGGTATTACTGAAAGACTTGCGGCGAAAGCCCAGCTTCAGATCCAATGATACAAGTGCATTGAGGGAGGCCGCACTTTATTCGTTTGGGTAGGGACAACGGCGGGAGCTGGAGCTTTTCCTCAAGCTCGTCGATGAGTGCGACTTTCCACTGCAGCCGCTGAAGCTGCCAGGTACCCAAGCCGAAGGTGAAAATTGGTACAAAGCCGAGAAGAATCATTGTTGGTGTGACCCATGGAGCGCGACGCGGACTGTAGGTCGACGCGTCTGAGGTGTTGAGACGAAGCTGCTGAAACAGTCGTGGCCTGGGGCGGACGAGCGTCGGAGCTCGACGCAGCAGAGAAAACATGGCTGTAATGACCAGAATCGAACGGATCACTCTTTTGTGATCGTGTCATTCGAATCGCAGCACTTCGCAGTTCGTCTCTCATACAACCACAACATGTATGCCTCTCGCTCTCTTCCAACCCTTCGCTTACGTTGGACAGGTTCAACAGTGGCCGCAGAGGCGGGTTCGACGTCGATGAGGAGGTCCACTATCCAACCCGCCCAGTCGACAAGGACAAGGCCGAGCAGGAATTGCTCGTCAACATTAAGAAGGCGACCAGCCCGGAGGAGACCGCACCAAAGCAGAAGCACGTTCGGAGTGCGTTACTACGCCCATGCTGCTGCAACCATGATTCTTACTCGACCCGTTTGCAGAGGCTATTGTGTTTACGTGGGACTACCACTCCTCAATACCTTTCTGGAGTGCGCTTCGGGTTCAGCCCATCTTGGCGGATGAGATCCAGACTTTCAAAGCGCTCATTACCGTGCACAAAGTCCTCCAAGAAGGACATCCCAGTGTGAGCATTGTGATGCAGTCCCACAGCCGGTGTGTTGAGCGTCTCGTAGACTCTCAAGGAGGCCCATGGACAGACAGCATGGCTAGAAACGTGTGCGCGAACTCTCGGTTCTGATGGTCAACGAGGTTCGCAGCGTTCGCATCCTCAGCAACCGTGCGCTGACATGCATCTTCAGGATACGCCCCATTGATTCGGACATACGTCCAATTTATTCTTGCTAAGCTCAGGTTCCATCGCTTGCGACCAGAGTTCAACGGTCTCTTCGAATATGAAGAGTATGTCACTCTCAAGGGGATCGATGACCCTAACGAAGGGTAGGCGCATACCACGTTTCTGTGCCACACTTTCCGACATCCTGCAGCTACGAAACTATTTCCGACCTGATGGGCTTGCAAGATCAAATCGAATCTTTTCAAAAGATGGTGTTTTCGCATTTTAACCATTCTTCCAACAACGAATGCCGGATATCTTCGCTCGTTCCACTGGTCAAGGAGAGTTGGGGAATATACAGATTCATTACAAGCATGATGAGGGCCATGTTTAGAAGTGCGTAGCCCCAGATTCCTCCATCATCCAACTCATGCGACTTTCTAGGAACGAACGACGCGGATGCATTGGAGCCCCTGCGCCAACGCTACACCTCCCAGCATTACAGTCTGCGGAAGTTCTACTACGAGTGCTCGAATCTAAAGTATCTGACTGTTTTAATCAACGTTCCCAAGCTAGCCGCGGTATGTCCCTCGCCTTGATGAGAAAGTCGCGCTCTCAAACGTTGTACAGGAACCTCCCAATTTGCTGGACAGCGGCGACGCTCCGGACCTGCCACCTCGTCCGAAGACTGTGGCGGCCTCCCCACCTCCTGCGCCATCTCCCGACGCTGCAACTGTTAACGAGCAGGCACGCATGCTCAAAGAGTATGAAGATCAGCAAGCAGCGCTAGCCGCGTCTAGGGATGCCGAGGAGCGTCGGCGACTTGAGCAGGAGCAACAACAGGCGAGGGAGTTCGAAGAGATGCAACGAAGACAGGCGGAGGCCCAGAGACTTGCTCAAGAACAGTTGCTGATGCAGCAGCAACAGCAGCAGTATAATGCGCAGGCCTCACAACAAGCTGAGCTTGAACGCGAACTCCTTGCTCTTCGTGGCCAATGGGAGCGCGATCAGATGTTTTTGGAGCGATACGACAGGGTATATATCCTCTCCTCCCCGTTTCTTCGTAGCTGACATTTCTCAAACACTGCCAGAGAGTCAGAGCTTTGGAGGCTGAGCTTGGTGCCGTCAACGCCAATGTGAACTCTCAGATGGCTTCCAAGGACGAATTGATCAAACAGCTTCAAGATCAAGTCACCTTATGGCGAAACAAGTATGAGGCTCTCGCCAAACTTTATAGCCAGCTCCGAACCGAGCATTTGGATATGCTTTCCAAATTTAAAGCGATGCAGCTCAAAGCAAACTCTGCTCAGGAAGCTGTCGATCGTATGGAGAGGATGGAACGCGATCTCAAAGCGAAGAACTTGGAGCTCGCCGACATGCTCCGGGAGCGCGACCGAGCCCGTTTCGACATCGATCGTCAAAAATCCACTCACAAGGATGAGATTGATCGTCTGCGTCGGGACCTCAACTTTGCCAATGAACGCGCAGAGGATGCGTCACACTCCAAAAATTCCGAAGTGTCAAGTGTATTGAACAAGTACAACAGACAAATTCAGGAGTTGGAGGACTCTCTCAGAGTATGTCCCTCCTCTTGCTTTTCATTCTGCGCTCGGTGCTGAAGTAATATTTTAGGCCAAGCAAATTCAAATCGACGACTTGCTCTACAAGGTAACCAATGCAGAGGGTGACATGGAGCGGCTCCGCGAAGAGAAAGACCAAGAAATCCTGGTGCTCGACGAGAGCATGACTGACACTATCCAGCGCCTGCAAGAAGCTCAGCAGGTGATAAACCTTCCATCGTTCTTTCATTTAGTGCTGACAGCATTTCGAAGGCTCTGAGGGACCTTGGCGGTGCCAATGACACCGAGATCGACACGCTGATTCTCGATAACCAGAAGAAGCTTAACCAGATCATCGGTTAGTACTTTCAGTTGCCACTGCATCCGAAGTGTTGATTGCTCTTCAGATTCCATTTTGCAGGCTTGCATGCAAAAAGTGGAAGATGCCATCTACGAGTTGGAGTCCCCGACGCAAACGGGCAACGCTAGCGCGACGCCAGAGTACACGCTGTCCATGATCGAGAAGGCTGTCAACAACGCCAACGAGTTTGCGACCGTATACCATCTTTACCTCGGCGGGGAACACGGTGGCGAGCACGTTGAGGTCATCAAAGCCGCCAACGAATTTGCCCAGACCCTCAGCGAGGTCTTGATCAACACGAAAGGCATAACGCGCCTCGCCAGCGATGATGACGCTTCGGACAAGATAATAAACGTCGCGAAAACTGCGGGAGACGTCGGCACTCGGCTGTTCTTCAACCTCCAGTCCTTCAACCTCAGCGGCATGCAGACAGCCCAGAAGCGGGAGGCAGCCATGCGCAACGGCGCTGAGGCCCGCGGAGCCCTCGCGAAGCTGTCGGATGTCGTGGACGGGCTCGTCCCCAAGGGTGCCAAGGCTGGCCTGGACCGCGCCAACGGCGACATTGGCGACATCGTCGAGCACGAGATGTCCAGCGCCGCGCGCGCGATCGAGCTCGCAACCGAGCGGCTGCAGGCGCTCATGTCCCGCCCGCGGGATTCCTCGCGCTTCAGCGCCGTCGATCTGCAGGTGCACGATTCGATCCTGGCGGCGGCCATGGCGATTACCAGCGCGATCGCGCGGCTGATCAAGGCTGCGACGGACTCGCAGCAGGAGATCGTCAACGAGGGCCGGGGGTCGAGCTCGATGCAGCAGTTCTACAAGCGGAACAACCGGTGGACAGAGGGGCTGATTTCCGCGGCCAAGTCGGTCGCGTTCTCGACGACTCTGCTCATAGAGAGCGCGGACGGTGTGCTGTCGGGGACGCACTCGCTCGAGCAGCTCATCGTTGCGTCGAATGAGGTCGCGGCGGCTACCGCGCAGCTCGTTGCTGCCTCGCGCGTCAAGGCGAACCTCATGTCAAAGACGCAGGAGCGGCTGGAGCTGGCGGCCAAGGCCGTTACAGAAGCGTGCCGTGCGCTCGTGCGGCAGGTCAAGGCTGTCTCGGCGAAGCAGTCGCAAGAAGAGGACGTCGACTACAAAAACATGGCGACGCTCGAGTTCAAGAAGCGGGAGATGGAGCAGCAGGTGGAGATTCTCAAGCTGGAGAAAGATCTCGGGGCTGCGCGTCGTACACTCGGCGCGATGCGGCGCGCGGGATACCACACGAACGAAACGGA
This sequence comes from Mycena polygramma, assembly GCA_029449255.1. Taxonomy (NCBI): domain Eukaryota; kingdom Fungi; phylum Basidiomycota; class Agaricomycetes; order Agaricales; family Mycenaceae; genus Mycena; species Mycena polygramma. The sequence continues at coordinate 352,850 of JARKID010000106.1, read as the reverse complement.
CTAGAGATGACAACTCGGAGGAGGGCATTGCGGATATTCTTACATGTAATTTTAGTAACTAGTCGTATTCCACCGTATGGCTCTCTGCGCGACAACAATGAGTGACAAAAGAGAGTGCAAAGTATGTAGAGTGAATTGAGTGTTGTATAGGGTAAGACCTTACCAAGGAAATATAGTCGGCCGGTATGTGCAGTAAGTGTAGGGCTTTTACTTAGAAATAAAAAAGATGATATCAGTATATGCAACGAAGGGAGGGGCGTCAGTAGCCGAAGTCCGAATCCACACTCCGCATAGAGTCGAACGACCCACGCGTCAGGTCCAGAAAGCTCGCCTGCTTGGGCAGCGCCGGCGGCGGCTCCTTGTCCATCTCATCATCAATGTCTAAGAACGACGGCTTGCGCATGATCGACTGCCGGTGCATCCGCTCCTCGACTGACACCTTGGGCCGCACTGTGCTGTTCTTGCGCGGGGGCGGCGACAGCGGCGTGCCGAGCTCAGAGCCCGTTCGGGAGAGCTGCGACGTGTGCGACTTTGTGCGGCGCGGCGGCGGCGGGAGGCTCATTAGTATGGGCGGCGACGGTGGCTGCGGCGCGAGCGGTTGGTAGCAGTACATGTCCTGCTCGACCGATGTCGCGTTACTCCGCACCGACGGATGGTCGCTGTTCGAGCGCTTGCGCCCCCCACCAAAGATCGACGCAGGCGAAAGCCCAAAGTCGTGCTCAAAGTCGGACATGGCGGTCGAGGCGGAGACGATGGATTCCGTGCGCGGACGCCGGTACGCCTCCTCGACGCTCGCCTCGACCTGCAACATCTCCGCGGGCGACATGATCTGTTGCGGGGTGTACTCCTGCGCATTGGAACCCGGACTGCGCGGGGGGTTGTCAGTGTCGATCCAGTACGACGTGGACGCAGCCGGCTCGGGATCAGGTATCGTATTGAGTGACCGTGCATCGTCTGCAAGGGCCAGCGTAGACTGCGACGGCCGCCGGCTACTCGACGCCGAGAACAGCCGTTTCCGCGTGGAAGTTGAGGGATCTGATGCCCGCTGCTCCGAGAGGGGTAATTGCAGCGGAACCGCAGGGACCGGGAGTCGGTGCTGCTGGAACGATCGTTGCTTGCGCGGGACCTTCAGAGGTGGCGTGTCGGGTATGGGAACGGTGGAATTCATCGACGAGTTGGAGGTTACTCGTTTGATGAGCGACTGATGCGACACGGACTTTTTCAGGGTCCGCCGAGGGGGGTCAGCGATTTCCCAGCCGCTTTCCGCCACTTTTGGCGGGGGCTCGTATGCCTGCTGTTTCCCCCTGGACCGGGGGCTGATGGGGCTGAACTCGGACGAAAAGGTGAGGCTGGTCGACGAGCTAGAGCCGGCCGAGTCCTGACCCTTATCATCGGTACGCTTCGGTGGTGGAGGGAGCTCTAGATTGGGCGGCGGGGCAGGGCGCGCCAGGGAAATTTGCCGCGCCAGGGGTTTCGGGGAGGAGAGTTTGGAGGAGGAGGATTTGTGTGAAGGGACGCGGTGGATGAAGGGGTCGTTGCGGAGGAAGTTTGTGCGCTCGATGCCTGCGTCGGTCAAGCCCCGGGCGCGCATGGCAGGACGCGGTTGCGGTGGGGGATCGGGCTGGCTGAGACGATTGGATTCCCCCGCACCAAGGTCGGACAGCCAGGAATCACCGGAGACGTCCTTTCTACGCAGACTGGGGCCCGACAGCCTGCAGCAACACAATATGAGCATGGTAAAACGGAAGAGAGATGAGGACGGACTTGTTTGTGAGCTTCATATAGGACGATGATCCGGCGTCGGATACGGGAGAAACGGCACTGAGAGGCGAAAGATCGCCCCCCATGCGGAACGACTGGGAAGACGATGAAGCATACGACACGCGATTCGCACTTTCGTGAGACGACTTTCTATCAGTTCCCGAGGAGTTGGAGAACGCAGAGAGCCGATTTGGATCAGGACTGTGCAATGATACGACGCGGGCAGCGAACGGATCGGCGTCGGACAGCGTCAGCAATGAGCCCCGACGGGCCTGCGAAATGTCCTCTGGTGTCCTGGGGGTGCTCGGCTCGATGGAATCGGCGCGGGACGAGACAGAGTTGGATGGCGGACGGCCACCGGCGGCGGACGGAGCGGTATAAGGCCGTCGCGGACTGTCTATGCGGGGGGCCAGATGGGAGACCGGGGGGGTCACGACAGTGCGGACGGGGGGATAGGGCTCATGGATTGTGAGCGGAGGCGGATGTGATTTTTTTGGCTTGAAGCCCATGGCGGTAGCGAGCGTGTTGAACTTGATGCCGGATTGCTTTGAATGAGAGTGGGGTTTCTCGGGGAAGACCTGAGACGAGGAGGGGGATTTCTGGGACATGGGCCACCAGCTGCGCTGGGACTCTGGGGAGGAAAGAGCGGAGGGCATCGCAGAGAAGGAGACAGCGCGGTAAATGATGATCACAGAAGCGCGATGGATGGTGTACAAGGACGCAGAGGTCTCGCTCAGTCCATGGGCGGAATGTGCAGTGGGGACGGTACAGGATATGGACAGCGCGAGAAGAGCTGGCGACAACCCATCACTTTTCATTTCGCGACGGCTCGCCCCTAGGCCACATCAATTGACACTATTGCCTCATCCATACAGGAGCAGAACGGGTCCAGTAAACACTTATCCATCTATCACTCTCCACGTCCCAAGACGTCCTCCTGCTGCAAAAAAATGACCACCGTGCACCTTGTCCATCCGATCGTGCGCGTTCGTCATTTGTCCAGGCACACCACCTCGCTACCGGCCGCCTGACCGCCAACACAAATATGCCCGTATGGTAGTCCGTTCATTTTCACGTATCTTCCTACAATTTCGGGGTCAAAAGCTAAATGGCATGCTGCAAGGAAAATCATTCGTCTTCGGCCCTGCATTGGGTTTAGTCTTTCTGGCAGCAATTGTCAAAGTGCAGGGCTGATTTGGCATTCATCGCCTCCACAAATTCACTGGCAACGTTTCAGACCATGGCCCAACTTACCTTGCATCCAAAATAACCTAGAGCACTGATAAAGCCCAAGCAAATCCTAACATTATTGCTGTCATTAGTCTGAAGTATAGTTACCATCCTATAGTCCGCTATTCATTCATCCCATCTCTGCCCAAACATCCTCCGCGTCACGGTCATGGACCGCCTGCTCTGCGCGCGGCATCGCTGATAACCGTGGCGGACCCGCGTCAAAAAGCACAGGGTCCCTGATGAGTGGCCGATGCAGCTCCTCCTCCTCCTCTTCGCTCTCAATCTCGAGGTCTAAGAACCCCGCTCGTCGCGCGGCGTTGATATCAATAGGCTTCGGCCGCGAGAATATCGACTGGCCCGACCTGTGCACATCCGCAGCTTAGCGGCGCCACAACAGGATTAGAAAATAAATTGCTGCGCACTGTCTCATCACCGCCGCAAGTCGGCCAAACTGCAGCACGTTCCGCGCAATGAGCAGGAACGTGTCGAGGAGCTCCTCCTCCTTGCTCGTCGAGCCGCACTTTGCGAACGCGAGCACCAGCAGCGTCAGCGCGCAGAACACCGTCAGAATGAGATCGACGACGTTAAATGGGGACTTCCAGAATTGCTGCGTCCCGGTCCACTTGAGCACACATAATTGAAAAGAGGGGAGTAAGGCGCACCCGACCAAAAGCGACAAATCGTATCCCGACCTCCAATATCATAGAGGTGTTGATGATAACCTCGAGGACATAGAAGGCAAGCCCCGGGCAGCCGTCCGTCAGGCTGAGTATTACCGTCGTGACGGACAGCGCCGCCATCCCGAGGTACAGGAAGATGTAAGTCCGCGAGTGCACGAAGCGGTTCGCGAGGCCCTTGGTGATCTCGCTGCGGGTCAACGCATAGATGGAACGTGTCGGCCTGCGGAGGCGTCAGCGACGGTCCGCACGAGATGCAGCAACGACTGACTGTGGGTGGTCGGGAGCATGGCCGTTCAGGGCATCCGTTTCGCCGTATTCAGGATCCATGACATTCGGGTAAGAGTGTTGTTTGCATGTGTGTAGCTGCGCCTTGGCTTCTACCACCACTGCTTTCTGGCTTACCTCTCTGTGTCCTTCAATTCGCCGACGAGTCGCATCTCGGACGACTTTTCACAACCCATTCTATCCTCTTAACCCCGAAGACTAGTTCAAAATGGGAGGTGGAGATCTCAATATGAAGAAGTCGTGGCATCCGCTCCTGCTGAAGAATCAGGAGCGGGTGTGGATCGAGGAGAAGAAGGCTGTAAGTCCCGGTTGCCTCGGTATACAAGGACGAAACTAACACAATTTCATTCAGCTCGAGGAGAAGAAGAAACTCGACCAGCTTCGCAAGGAGAAGGAGGAGGAACGGCAGATGCAGGAGCTACAACGACTGCAGGAAGAGAAAACAGGGAAAAAACGAACAGAGAAGCTGGAGTGGATGTATACGACGCCGGCGAGCGGGACCAGTCAGAATCCGAACGACTTGGAGGACTACCTGCTCGGTAAGAAGCGGGTGGACAAGATCCTGACGGCCGACGAGAATGCCAAGGTGCGCTCTAATTGATTGCATATAACCTCGATCAATGTACTGACTCGTTTATTCTCAGGTCGGAGCCGCCCACAAGAACTTCATCGCCGTCCAGAATGCGAACAGCGTGCGCGACATTGCTGCCAAAATCCGCGAGGACCCGCTGCTCGCGATAAAGCAGCAGGAGCAGGCGGCGTTCCAGTCGCTGATGTCCAACCCTCTGCGCCTTCGGGAGATGCAAGAGCGCAATGGGATCAAGCCGAAGAAAGACAAGAAGGCGAGGAAGGAAGAGCGCAAACGGCTCAAGCACGAGCGCAAGCACGGCAAGGACCGGTCCTCGCGCTCTCTCAGCCCTGCGGAGCATCGGCACCGGATCTCACGCTCTGACGAGCGCTACTCTCGATCGCGCCGCTCACCGAGCCCTGGCGATTCCCGCTCCCGCTCCCGCTCCCCTCTTCCTTCCCGTTCCCGCCACAGCGACTACCCCGTCAAGCGCGAACCCAGCTACAGCCCCCCTCCCGCTGCATACCGCCGCCGCCGCGACAGTCACAGCCGGAGCCGCAGCCCCCTCCGTGACTCGCGCGTCAAGGCCGAGGAGCGGCATGTGCGCGTCTGGCCGCGCTCGGACGACTCTGACGACGCACGCCCCCCGCGCAGCCGGAGCCCGAACTACCACGAGAGCGGCGGCAAGCGGCCTCGCAGCGCCAGCCCCGCTCGGTATGATCGCGGCGCGTACACGAAACGCCCGCGCATGAGCCCGCCGCCGCCCCCACGCGCGGCGCGGCCGGCGGAGCGCAGCATGGCGGAGAAGGCTGCAGAAGACCGTGCGGCGCGTCTCGCTGCCATGTCATCGAACGCGACGAGCATGAGCGTCGAGCGGCAGGAGCGCCTTGCGCGTATGCTGGAGAAGGAGAAGGCGGACCTTGCGCGCGACGAGGAGGCGAGGATCAAGTCCAAGGGAATGGGCGGGTTCCTCAGCCAGGAGCAGAAGAAGGTCTTTGGCGGCTCAATAGGGCTCGAGGACAGGATACGGAGGGGCCGCGGTGGGATGGTGGTCGACGCCGACTAAGTTCTTAAGTCTCGTGTCTTTCTGTAGCTGTATCTGAATGCCAGTGTATGATTTTCGATATGATTTTCAATATGAGAGCTCGGTGCAAAGAGTTGGACGTCGGTAGATAGATACAGTGAATATTTATGGGAAGTAGATGAGCAATTAGGATATAAGATACGTCTCTCTACCCCTCGCAGAGCTGGTTCGGTTTTGGCGCTTGCATTAGATGGTCAACTTGGCTAGTTCCTGAATGAAATGAGCGGATGGAAATCGAGAGGAGGAATCTATTCAACGCACCATGGTCATAACTGCCATGATAATATCTGTGTGGGTAGTAGCAACAACGACAACCTGTTCTCAAGATTAGGCCAAATCGTCGCCAAAGAGGGAAGTTTAAGCACCGACGGAGCTTTTGGATGGTGATGTCGGCGTTGCTTCCGTTCTGCGCTGCACTCAGGGACCTGTTTTCGAGACCAGTTCGAATTATCGCCAAAGTAGATAGAAATTTAAGCACCGCCGAAGGTTTCAAATAGGGGCGGTATCGGCATTGTTTTCGTTGGGTGCCGCGCTGACGCTCAGAGAGAGCGCGAGGCATTCCAGGTGCTTTCTGGGGCTCTGGGAGGCCTTGAAAGCAGAAAATGGAATCTCATCGCATTAAAAGGTATTTTTCGAGCGGGCGGCTAAGTTTGTCGCAGCGGCGTTGTGATTGAGTTCACAGATTCCCGTATGCGGTGACTTCCATAAGCCAACCACGACCTCTTTCCCAGGACAAATAGATCGATCTTGTCTGTCCCTGCGCCGCCGACGAAAATTTGCTTGCGAACCACAACGTCACCGAATGGTACGAGCTATCTGGGGCAAAGAAGCTGTCATCTTGAGCTTTTCTGGCGGGCGAAACACGTCGACATATTGGCCGTCCCAGGTGACCTTGGAAGTTCGTTGGAAATGTTCGATTTTGCTTGAAACGCGACCTTGGGTATCCGCGCGCGATGGGGAGAAGCTATCGGCTAGGGTCGCGACTTATCTTGAAGTTCTGGTGGTTCATCTCTGGCTTTGATGCGTTGGCAATGGCGATGGCGACAGTGTGGAGGATCGCCTTCCGAGAAAACCGAGCCCCCTGCCCAAGAAGGCCGAGTCATAGGCAAACACAATCCAGATGCTGCCGCGGACGGTCCAACTGGGGTGGGAACCGCGCGGGCATGGGAACGGGTTAAGTCATCGGCATTTGCGCCGATTCCGCCGCGTGACAGTCACGGGGCGGGCCCGTCGTCACGGTGAGTCACAATTCGGCTTCGACCAAACTTTGTCTTGAACTGAACGAATGAGACCATAGGTGATGCCTCCAGCCCGAGAACAGTGTGATGCGCCGCCAGTATTCTTCAAGCCTCGAAGACTTCAATGCCAAGAGAAAGAACAGCCAGTTTCCCTTGAAGCAAGTCGGGACCGGCGCGTTGAGAGCGCCCAGTCGGTGCAGCCCCGCTCGCGCCTGGTAAGAAGTGAAGGCGACTAGGAAGGCCACCTTCATGTTATCCAGCCTCAACAGGCATGATTTTGCCAGAAGAGCCTTCAGCAGCAAAAAATCCGACTCCACTCACAAAATGATTCACCTCTGCTATACGGAGAGGTTTGTTTTTTCGGAACGTCGGGAAGGAGAACACACCTGCGTTGCAGCTGCCGCCATCCTGGTTATTTGACCTGCAAGATCAACCGACTCGACAAAAATTCGCCAAAGCGAAATAAATCCCATCCAGCTTGAGCCAGACTTCGTACGGCGAGAGGATGTCGATGCCGATGAGCTCGGGAAAGTCTGAAGGAGTTCTCGGATGTGGTGCGGCAGTTGATGATTTCCCCCTCGTATTTTGGAGCGACATGGATCCACAGTCCACGAGGGAGCGTCAAGCTACGGTGAAGCATGGAGCCCGTTGGGCTCCTGTCCCCTCCCGCAAGACTCCCGAGGTGGTGAAGACCAACATGGAATCAACATGGAATTTTCCCGCATCTCTGTTGGATTTAGTTGACGAACAGCTGAGGACGAGCGCCGGGCGGTACTGATACTCACCGATAGCACGACGAAAAATGTCCAGCAGTGGAAGAGCTCCTGTACACTGCGAGGATGTAGTCCCGACGTCGAGAGAGGGAGGAAGGTTGTCATGATGATGGTTTGTCTCAGACTGATTTTCAATCGACTCGGAAAATCACCTCATGACCAAACCTCCTTTCTCTTCAAGATCGATGCTCTACCCTTTCGACTCCGCTCTCCCCTCTCTCCCTGCGGATTGTTTTTGGAAGACCGAATTTCCCGCTCGTAGGAGTCCCTGCCACCAAAGTTTATTTCAACTGCTTTGCAACGCACCGCCGCACTTGATCGAGTCTGAATTGGAGTGTTCTTGAGCCGTCGTCGCTTTATCCCTTATTTTTGCTATACAAGAGCCAGTCCTCGTGAACTGACGCTCTTATCCAGCCCACACAAGCCAACGGGCGGTCAAACTGAACTGTATTGCGTCCAAACGTCTCGAATTCCGCATTGAATCAAGAGGGACCTTTAGTTGTGTCCGAACCGGTACAGATTACTTGTATCTCACTATACGCTACATAATCTATCCGGTCAACGCCCTGTGAAGACGAACGCCAGCAGACGGGTAAACTAGTTCGGAGCCATCCCAGAAAAGCAGGTCAAGAGGAGCTCCACGAGCTACGGGATAGTCAAGACTAATCCAGTACGGTTCGCACCCGGCATCTGGGTTATCATTCAGCTCGGGACGACCGAAGGCCATCCTTGAACAATTGTCAGGTGTATCTCCGCAAGTTCAGCATTTGAGTCACCTGAATTCGTGAAGTCTTCCGGTCGACCAGAGTGCCACCGCTTTCGATCCACCAGATGGGTTGCGCTGCAATATGTTCAAAGCGTCCTGATCGCGAATGACCAGTGCTTCAAGGTACAGTGCTTGATCCTGGATTGTTATGACGGCTAAACTGTCGTCGCCGACCCATACCCCGCCGTACGTGTCCAATACCTGCATCAACAAGAGGTTCTCGAATGCGGGTTGAAACCGGGAGATCGCTTCCTGGGCCAATGTCACCGTATCGGTGTAATTTCCAGACACGAGAACTATGACCCCATACGACCATTGAGGGTTCAACGAAAATTGCGAATGGTAACCCGGAAGATTGCCGCCTTGTTGTGGCCGTTCAAATTAGTACTCCAGATTTGAGCGATAGCTAGTATACCTTTGGAATAAAGACGGGCTTCTCTTCCCACTTTTGCAATTTCCCATGGCGCACCGACTTCTTGAGAGCCATCGCTCCAGGCGTGTAATGGTCGGAGCCATTCTCGAACTACGTATGGGCTAATGAGACCATCTGCTTTAGGCGACAGGAAACTCTGCATGACGGTCGTAAGATCGGCCAAAGAGCTGTACAAGCCACCGGAAGGGTCATTAACGGGGTGCATTGCCAAATCTGCCCATTCGGAATACGAGGCGGGCACAGCGATCTGAGCAGCCAGTCGATCATCAGGAACCACGTAAAAACTGCTGTTCAAGCCCAAAGGGTCAAAGACATGGTCCTGCATCAATTGACGATGAGTTGTTGACTCGCCGGTAGCTAAATTATGAGCAGCGACATTGCTCAGACCGAGTATATCGAAGCCGGCATTTGAGTAGAGCGGAAAAGTGTATTGAGGTGTCGCAAGCGGAATAGTTGCTACGGCATCCAGCAGCTCCTCCAGATTTCGATCCACGAGCCCTTTGAATTTATAATCTTCGTCTGCTGCAAAAATTGGAGCCGGCCAAGTTTCTCCAACATCAACAGGAGGATAATCCCTCCCGATGCCGGAGAGATGGCTGGCGAGCTGGCGTAATGTGATGGGTGAATTGTCTGGGGTATGCTCGTTTCCGTTGAGAAAATCTGCCCATCCGTAGGATGGATGAGTGAAGTTCGGCATGAATTTCGTGACAGGATCATCCCTGAAAGAAAGAGCGAGACCCGGCTGAATATCCAAGTCTTTTGAGAGCAACAAAGTAGACAGACCAGTTCAGGATTCCGCCTTCCCGCAAAATTAGTGTTTCTAGGACGGTGAACATTTTCGTGATGCTCGCAATTCTATAAATCGAGTCTCTTGTTATGGAACCAAATTTATCTGGGGCAGATTCGTTGGCTTTCAGGAGGCCGTACCCGCGCTCGAAGATGGGACCGTCGGGTGTCACAACAGCAATAGAAAGGCTATCAATGTCGGGCGCCGTGGTGCGCAGCGACAGAAATTTATGGAGAGATTCTCCTGCTTCTTCAAGACCGGGTGAGCCAGGTGCAGGAGGATGCGATGCAAACAGAGTTGGGAGCGGTGCACGACATCTTAACTGGACTGATTTTAATTGAGGCTCAGCAAAGAGCGTGAGGCTTGCCAACCTTCTCTTGGAATATCCTGTTCTTGCCAGCTCTCTTGTCATGCACGACGTTGACCTAGCTACTAGTTCAATTGGAGCGCCGTGTAACGAGAGTCGAACGTTGACCTCGATTCGAACATTCAAGAAATCCAGGGACAAGTAAATCAAGACAGCGGCACATAGCAAGAATGCAAGGAGAAAGCGACGTCCACGGGCTGGCTTATGGGGGCGATACGAGTTGAGGTGCTCCTTCGACATGGACGGGGATCTCAAGGCGCAACTTGGCCGGCCCGGAGGCTTTCCGTTCGCGAAAGCACAGCAAAATTGATCCAAATCAATCTTGAACCACGACCACGCCAGTAATATGCCCGCAGGGCACGAGGTCAGGCGAGCCGCCGGCCCGCACCGGTTGCCATCGGCAACCAGGCTGCTCGGCATCGCACATCACCAGTGCACGTTGATTGACAGCGACCGCTAGGGTACCACTTCCTGTTTTAGTTTCTCTCCCTGAATAATATCAATCCCGTTCGTCGATAGCCAACGATAACCGGCCAAAGCCAACGACCTCCATTGGCCTTCCGTTGCACATGAAAGTCAATGGCAACCAATGACCGCCAGCGACCTCAGTCCATCTAACAAGCGAGGTACGAGCTTCCCATGTTGGAGCGTCTGGCTGCGAGAGACTACCTCAGTCCCTAAACACTGCAATATATATTGAAGTAATCCGTACTCGTACTGACATACTCGCTGGTGTTCAATGGCTTTCGGAATTCAGTCAAAGCCATTGGTGGTCACTGGCTTTCCAACAAAGCCAAAAGCCAACGGTAGCCAATGGCTTTCAACCCAAAGCAAAAGCCAATGACCACCAGCGGCTTTCCCGGAGCTGGAGTTTCTTGAAGTCTGAGAGGCGTCCATGGAAAACGGGAGGCGGGACTTGGCCCTGCGGCTGGGTGGCAGACATGGTGGGGACTCAAGAAAACGAAAACCGGGAGCAGAAATCACGCCATTCCGAAAATTTGAAACCTAGGGCACCGACAGTCATCGAAAGTCGATGGCGGTCAATGTGCAACGCGTTAGGGGTAAGAGATTGGGTTTAAACAAATACAAAGGCAATGGTGATCGCCGGAATTCATTACATAACATTGCTCGCCGCTGACCGTCCGTGGTCACCAATAGCCGCCGACAGCCAACGGTGGTCGCCAGTGACCTTGTCCCTTACGGGCATATAACTCGACCACGCGCCTTGACGCGCCGTTCCCGACTTGGACATGGCTACTAATTCCTCGCCACTGACTTTCAATCGTGAGCGCACACGCAAATGGCTGAAAGAAAGAAATTGCTAAGTTTGCCCAGAGGTGGTTCGCGGCATCACGGAGTTCAGTATGTGGTCGATAGCTCGGGGACTCGGTTCTTGACTGGGCTATTTGGTAGTTGAAGTTGGTATCCACACAATACTATACGTCCGCCAGGTATACCCCGCCGACCTGTTTATCCGCCGCAAGAAATACGATACTCCCGTGTTTCAATCACGACATCCAGCTCTGAACGACTATATATCCGGCGCTGTCAAAGCCATTGGGGAGCAGTTACTGACTGTGCGGCGATCGCTATTATTTTCGGGAACCACAAGCTGAACTGGCTGGCTAGGGCAACGTTGAAAAAGTCGTGGTTGTCATCAAAGACAAAGACGAAGTTGCTCTCGAGCGGTTTTTATTTTCCATCGAGAACATGATTCAGGTCGAGGCGTTCAATAAGGATACCAGGTATGGTGGTCTGAAAATATCCCGTCTTAAGTGTTATATCCTTCTTAGCGTGGAGAATGCCCTCTCATCTGCTGCTCTGGGCCAATATTTCCGTGGCTTCCTTGTTAAACTAAACATGGTTGAATCCACCCTGGGACAAATGTACCTAGGCGGTAAATGCCGACGATACCGCACCTCAAGTAGTGTCTGACAGAGACTTTCAGATGACGTCTCTTTTAGCATTGGCATCGAGCTCAAAGCAGACAACGTTCCAGCGACGAAAGACAAGGCAATCTTTTTAACCGTGCACAATGACTCCTAATAACGCATCAAGATAGAACCCTCCATCCTGGATACCGGCGTACACTCAGCACACCACCACCGGAGCATCTGAGGACGCGGAACTCCATATGTGAGTGTATCTGACCTCCAAAAGTCCTTCAACCTGCTTACTTGGAACAAGGATTCGAGCTGTTAATACAGGAATCGTAAATGCAAGTCTCCCGCCAGTGTTCTGGTCGGCTCCGCTCATGGTTGCTGTAGCTGTCACTATCCGTTCAAGAATCCGATGTGAAACTTCAACGCGAGCGAGACGCCCTTGCCAAAGGGAGGCTGGGGATAACGAAGACCACTCCCGTCGCAAAAGACGCAGAGAAAGACGGGAACCAACCCGCGGTAGTTCCCCAAGTTAGACCCCAACCGCAACAAGAATCGGGGACAGAAACAAAACAAGACGACAAGGCGGCTCCTCCGCCAGTCATTGGGGAAGTAGTCGTGGGTGAAGCAGTAAGCACGAAAGAATAAGGGTTTGATGTATGAAGAAATAAGTTGACTGTATTATATTCCACAAATAAGATATCAAGGATGTACACGGATCCGTTGAACCAACGGAATAATTCTCTCCCATTCTTCCATGGCCTGCGATGAATCGTCAAGAATCAATGCAAACACTGAAACGATTTGACTCGCCGTCTTGTAGAACTCGATTTGGCCGTCAGCAAGGTTGCCCAACATTTCCTTCATCTCCGTTTCCTTGGAGTATTGAAAAATAGCCTGTTCACGCAGGGTCTCGTCGCTAAATGCATCAGAAGTCTCGTGAGCCGTGGTCACGGCATCTTGAAGCTGGGCGTGGAATGAGAAAGAGTGGAGAAAGATACAGGAAAGGGAATACCTCTTTGATTTTCACATCCAGCTTCCGCATCTTTTCGACGCGACTTCTGTCGTCGTCTGCACCTCGTAAAGCGTCAACCCTGTCCTTTATGTAGGATCCTAGGCCGAGACCACTGCTGCCAGCGTGTCCGCTAATGATTGCGGCAAGCCTGTCTCGTTCAGAGGTAACACCGGAGAGGTAATCCGAGAGTTCTTCGAAATCCAGTTGTTTCTGGTCTCGCAGTTTGAGAACAGCGCGGTTGGCATGAGAGTATGTCAAGAGCGAGTGAAGATGAACCAAAAATGGATCAGTGGTTGTTTGTGTCTGAGAAGGGTAAGTCTCAGACGAGAAACGACACAATGAACCTACTGTGTGCCGTAGAAGGGCCGAGAACTCCAGCAGGGTGTTTGAGAAATGATTCAGCGGATCCGTGATACCTGATTCCAGAAATCCGAGACCTTGGACAGCGACGGCAAGGTCGTGATAATCCGCGGTTAGGTCTTCTCCGGATTCCGGGTTCCCATCTCATTTAGCCTCAGACATTCGACTATAGAAAAAAGGGGACGAAGACGCAATGAAATTAACTCACCGCTTGTCCTGCTTCTCAACCGACTCCACAACCGCTCGGAGACGACGAGGCCCTCCTCGAATTGGTCTACACTCTCCCGCATGGAAAGGAAACGCTCGTCCGGCTTCCGTACACGAGCAAAAGCATTCAGCAGGGTGTCAGATATGTTGTCGATGATGCCCGGGGACGGCTCTAAGCCTGGGGGGTGGGCTATGTGTTGGTGCATGTGGACATGCTTTGAAACACTCAGATATGCGAAACCGGGGTCAAGTTGAATCTTACCCATTCAGTTGATTCGAAAAATGCCCGCACAAGCGTGCTTCTCTGAAGTGTTGGATGGCGCGCTAGTCTCTGTAGAAACCGGTGCAGACTGGTGGCGGACAGTTGAGACTGGTGTAGACGCTGGTTTATATGCTCAACTCACTCCATACGTCGCCGCTCCATAAATTCTGGGCTGAATCGGTCCCCAGTGATGTACTCTGGACATTATTCAGAAGCAACACCACGGAAATGATATAAAGCATACCCAAGCGATGCTTGTCAGGCAGAGCAGGCACAACGCAGGCCGGAAAGTCTCGGACAAGATTCTCTCTGAGGAATACAAAGTCCTGGAAGCGGCGGCGAGCGGAAGGATTTCCCGTGGAGAATATGGGCAAGTTGGTCTGAAAGTCTAAGTACAATGCAAGGGCACGACCATCCACAAACACACCTGAGCCGAGACGAGGTAGGATACATACGCATCCTTCGTTTCTGCTAGTTCCTTGACAGGGTCCGAGACGGTGGTGATGAGGTAGCCCTCCCACTTGGGGTCGTTTGGGCCATCGCTGTCGGAAGTGCTTTGTCGAAAACCTGGGCCGGATGGACCGTCCCTGGGAGAGTCGTACAAGGGCGCCGACGGAGACTCCCAAGTCACGCTGTCGAAGACATCCTCGTCGTCCCCGAGCATTGCGTCCAGAGAGTTACTTACTCGGTGCAGGACGTCAGTCCGCTTACCTCAGCATTCAGCTGCGGTGTGACACTGACCCGATCATTTCAGTCGCCTCGCTCACCAGGACGTGTTGGCAATGTACCTGCTCTTTCTACCACTCCTTCTTTCCTTTTCTCTCTCATGTCTTGCGTACCAGGTAATTGAACTCGCCTCGCAAACTCTGGCCTTATACTGAGTCGAACAGGTTACTGTTCTGGACACAGACTATTCCAGACAAATATGCTCAGGTTCAGTTGCTTCCGGCCTCCTCCTCCTGAATGATCACCAACACGTCTCGTAGGAATGTGGGCAAACGAGAAGACATACATCAACGTAACCTTCGAGCCCGAGTCTCAAGGCCAGCTCGCAATGTCAGTTGTAACCGATCCGCAAGGCTCTCTACTTACCGTTCATGACAGGGTGGTCTATGAGTGGTCGGATGTTCAATACCTCGGCAAAATCACTTCTTTCACGGACGACGAATTACCGGTGGGTTTCTGTCACATTCCATTGGAATACCCATCCGTGAAGTATGGCACAGCACCTAGTGCTACGCGTAGTGCCATAGCTGAGCGGTGGTTCTTCCAATACACACGAGTGCTGCTGCTCATTTTTCTCCGGTAGCAGAAGACATACGTCTGTACCTCGAGTGCCATGGCAGGAGGGTTTTGCACTCAAGCAGAGGTATGTTTCAGTGGCTGCCATAACATCACCGCTGACCGAATTTTAGCTAGGCCAGTTCATCATCGATTTGCCTTTGGGCAAAAGCCTGAACTCGACCTCATTCTGGACGGCCCGCGTTGAGCTTCCCGCTAATCAGACGACGCAAACTGGCGCCGCAGGCGGAGCCGGCGGCAGCAGTTTCTGGGACAATCCAGAGGGCAATCCTACCCCACCAGATAACAACTACACCTCACCGTTTAAACGTGATTTTACTCCTCGAGGAGTTCAAGACAACCTCAACCCTAGCCCAAACGGACTATACTCTTATTCCGAACCTATTCACTACCTGGTGCGGAAAACGGGCTACTACTGCGTTGGCGAGTCGTTGTCTTTGACTGGCATCACCATCACTGTTCTGAACGTCCATCTAGCTATGGTCCCCGTAACTCTCCAACGCGATGAAGGCCACGCCACGTATAAAGGTCTCGTATTTTTCCAGAACCAGTTCAACGGAATGTTACCTGCCACGGATTACCCAAAAGTCAACGTAATTGCGTTTTGTTACACGGGGAGCTGTCTGTCTGATGGCAATCTAGTTTTATTTCGTGATGTTCCTCGTTTACGCTGCTTTCGGTGTTGCCTGGGGATGGCTATGTTATCAACATCTCCAGGATCTGCTGCCCATACAGGTATGCCAGGTCTTTACCATTCTCTTTGCGAGACTTATCAGTCCGTAGTATTATCTTTCTGGCCTTGTTGCACTGGTCATCATCGAGATGGTAGCAAATTGGGGTGAGTTCGTTTCAAGTCGTCGTGTTCGTGATCATGACCTTCCTTTCAGCGTATTACAGGTACCTCAATGCGCACGGGAAAAGTGCAGCTTCCACCGTCTTCCTTATCGTTGGTGAGCTTTGATCAAGATTTAGCGACCTTCATCGTCTTAATGTCCTCGCAGTCGCCATCCTCGATGCCGGGCGCAATTCCATGTCGTTTTTCATGCTTCTCGTCGTGTCTTTAGGTAAGATTTACTGAGGTATAACCTTCCGTAGTCACTAATACTTTGCTCAGGTTTAAGCGTCGTTCGAGAATCCCTCGGAAAGACGATGCTTCGATGCCAGATATTAGCTGGTGGACATTTTATCTTTGGAAGTAAGCGGCCCATTTCCCTGATCACCGGCTTCCTGAGCACAGACTGCTTAGTTTTGTACGCTGTCGGCATCGTCGAGCTCGAGCTGGAGTCTACTTCCGCCCTCGTGCTCTTGATGTTTGTCATACCATTGGCCTTCACTCTTAGCGGGTTCCTTCTGTGGATTCTGTACTCGTTGAATGGTTGGTCTTTGCTCAGTTACGAGTGACGACAGCTCTGATGCTATGAACAGCGACGATTGCCCAGCTACGGGCCCGTAAACAACGCTACAAACTCTCCATGTTTGAGAATCTGTACCGTATCCTTCTGTTCACGGTTGTTGTAATCGCCGTTTTCTTTGTGGTCTCTACGCTCTCATTTTCTGGCCGTCTCGCTGAAGGTACGTTTGCATTGCTTTAGCCCGCCGAAGGATTGGATTACGATACTCTTATCAGACTACTCTGCCAAATCGTGGCGCGTGCGTTGGTGGTTACTCGACGGCTGGCTGGCTCTGCTTTACCTTGTTGCGTTCTCTGCCATCTCCTATCTCTGGCGGCCATCCGCCAACAACAGAAGATATGTCGCGCTTTCATTTCTGTGTTCAGACCCATTACTTATTCCGTTGATATCTACATTGGCGATGTCCGACGAGATTGCTCAAGACGAAGAGGATGCCGAAGACTACGACCTCGAGTCTATGGGGCACCACGGCAGAATACCGGACGAAGATGACGATGACGCCGCCACTTTGGTCGGTACCCGTCGCGGAGGCCACGATCCGGTCGCAGAAGACAATGTGGTCTTCGAGATCGGCGACGAGGACGACGAGGATGAAGAGGAAATGAAGAAGCGCCGTCGCCGTCTCTCTGGAGAACAACCACGGAGCGGGGAGGAAGAAAGGCGGGGTCTCATGAATGATGGAGAGAGGAGAGATGATTAGAAAGTACTCGCAGTCCGTCGAAAAGCTATCTTATTTCTTGGAATATATTCAAAAATGTACATCAGTAACCCTAGTCCCGTATGCGCCCTGTGGATGTGGTGAACAGGCGAGCAGCAATGTTCATACTTTGCAGTTCCTGGATGTTTTTTAGTCGGGGCTGCAGGCAAACAGTGGATAACAAACCTGGAAAAGGAGTTTGGCGGCATATGGGATATACAGTTGAGAACAGGCGGTTTTATTCCGACAAGCGCGGCACTGTAGGAAAGTTAAACGGGGCAGCGAGAATAGTTTTTGTAAACGAACCTCGAAGCTCTGTTTTTTCTGTAGCGAGGAAGGTTAGTACGGAGGAAGACAAAACGGGAGCATTGAACGCACAAGATTGGCTATTGCAGTCAGTCCACATCTACAGCACTAGGTTTAGTTCCAATTGCGTGATGCTAGATCGAGGCTCACATGTCGCAAACATGCAAACGATATGCATCGCTAGCTTCAAACAGCCGCTCCTTCAAGAAGCCGGCAATACCATGCGAAATCATACAATCGCGCTCCATCTCTCCGAAACGGAGACCACCATCACGACTTCGACCTTCAACCGGCTGCCTGGTCAGGATCTGCACCGGACCTCGGGCCCGAGAGTGGATTTTATCGTCCACCATGTGCTTGAGACGCTGGTAGTAAGTCGGCCCAAGATAAACTTGAGCCTGCAGTTTGCGTCCGGTGTGCCCGTGATACATGATTTCGAGGCCGCGGGATTGGTAGCCCTTCTGTCGCAGGAATGCCGATACTGACTCGACAGTGAGGTCAGTGAAAGGCGTCGCGTCGCCTTCGTTGCCGATTAGTGTTGCCACTTTGGATAACAAACACTCGACCAAATGTCCGATTGTCATTCGAGATGGAATAGCGTGGGGGTTGATGATGATATCGGGGACGATTCCCTCCGAGGTGAAAGGCATGTCCTCCTGTCGATACGTGATTCCGATTGTACCCTTCTGCCCATGACGAGAGGCGAATTTATCTCCAATTTGAGGAATACGGGTCGCGCGAACACGGACTTTGACGAACTTCTGCCCCTCGGAATTCGTGGTGATCAAAACCTGGTCGACAATACCGCTCTCCGTACTCTTCAGCGGTGTGGACACGTCGCGTCGAGTATGTACCCGAGTGCGTTGACCGAGCTCCTCAGAATCAGGAGGGATTGGGGCCGTCTTCCCAATGATGATGTCCTCTCCCGCCACACCAGTACCTGGTGCGATTAGACCATCGTCCTCCAACTTGTCGTACGTTCCATGCTTCATTCGGAGGGTGTTATCGCGTGTTGGTTTCTCGAACTCCTCGAGCTGCTGGATACCGCTCTTCTTCTCCAAATCCATGTAGCTGCGGTAATATATACTCCGGAACAAGCCTCGATCAATCGAACTCTGGTTCATGATGACGGAATCTTCTTGGTTGTATCCACTGTAGCACAGGATGGCAACGATAGCGTTCTGCCCCGCAGGAAGCTCTCGGAACTTCAGGTATTCCATCGAACGCGTTGTGGCAAGAGGTTTTTGTGGATAATAAAGGATGTTGGCCATCGTATCCATGCGAATGAGGAAGTTGGTTAAGAAGATTCCCATAGCTTGTTTACCCATGGCGGATTGGTAGGTGTTACGAGGCGACTGCAGACATGTTAAAGTTTGACGACTTGCGGACACAAGAACATACCTGGTTGTGGTCTGGGAATGGAATGATACTAGCGCAGATGCCGAGAATCATACTCGGATGGATTTCACAATGCGTCCAGGTATGTGAGTTGATGCCAGCCTTCAGCCGGGCAGCGGGATCGAACTCGGTGTCGTTCGCATGAGGATCGACTCCGCTTTGTTGCAAGCGGGAGTTTTCTAGATCTTCGGGGGTCATCGAGATCATGACGGTCTCCTCCTCCTCTGCGTCCAGCAGTTCGATGATACCGCCCTTGATCAGCTGCTCCCATTTGAACTCGTCCCCGTCGTCATTGTACCCTTGGTTGAGCCACTTGACGTGCTTCTTCTGGAGAGCGAGCTGCTGGTTCTCGACAATGAAGAGCGGCCGGCAGACACGCCCAGCATCGGTATATAACCGAAGTTCCTTCTCGCGAACATCCCGCACTACCGACACCTCGGGACTGATGTCGTCCTTCCTCCGCAGCTTCTTGATCGTTTTGACCAAGTTTGCAGGATCACGGTGAACACCCATCCACACTCCATTGACGAAAACCTTCGTGCATGGAGTAGATGAGTGCGCGTTCTCCTCCAAAGACTCGAGACCCCACTCCTCGAGGAACTCGATGACCGGCGCAGAGTACGAACCGACGGAAATGCATGCCATGAGAGCCAGATTTTTCACCAGTCCACAAGCCTGGCCCTCGGGTGTCTCCGCCGGGCACACCATTCCCCAATGCGTGTTATGCAATTGCCGGGGCTTGGCAATTTTACCCTCGCGTCCCAAGGGGGTATTACACCGACGCAAATGAGACAACGTTGAAGCATAGGTATATCTGTTTAGCACTTGCGATACACCGGCGCTACCGGACATGGATTTCTTCTGGTCACCCCAATTGCCTGTGGCCAAGGAGTACTTCAATCCGTTGGTAATCGTCTGGTGCTTGACCGCCATCGCGAGAACGAACTCTTTATGCGTTTCAACACACTGGAGAAGATCAGAAAAGCGGAAAATATCCAGGATGAGGGCTGCCAACTTTTTGGAGATATCGGTACACGTCCTTAGTCAGTTTCCTGAACAATATTCGGAAGAGCTTGGCGAGCAGCGGGCCAGCCAAATCGAGGCGCTTTTTGCCAAAGTGATCACGATCATCGAGCTCCCGCCGTTCGAGGGCGGCGAGTAGCAGACGATGGATCATATATCCGAAAAAGTACGCCTTATTCGACTCTGACCCTTCGGCCATCGACACGTGTGGAAGCATCTCTTTCTGCAGGATTTCCTGTGCATATCGAATTCGGCGCTCGCGAGACAGACCGGTTGTCGTTCCACGGTTGCCGATGAAATCGAGAGCGACTTCACGGTCTTGAATGACGAAACCATCATCGATACACGGCTTCAGCATCTCCAGCATCTGTGCGTCCTGCATGTCGTAGCAAATATGTTCGAGAATGTCACGGTCGGAGATGACGCCCAGGCCACGGAAAACTACCCAAATCGGGATGTCGACCTTGATGTAGGGGATCGTAGCTTTCATCACATTACCCAACTGTGAGCAATTGTGAGAAGCTTTCTACCTGTCACTGGCTGAACACTCACCGAACGCTCCTGGTTCCGGTGGAACATTTTCACCTGGAATTGACTGATGGTTTTGCCGCCCTTCTCTACTGCGCTACGAATTTCCGCCAGGAAATTGATTGGAGAGGGTTGTGCTTTGGCGAACACGTAAACATGGTTGGTAGCCATCCGCTCTTGCGCAATCAGGACCTTCTCAGATCCATTGATAATGAAGTAACCTCCCGAGTCGTATGGGCATTCGTTCAGATCGTACAGGTCCTGGTCCTGCAGTCCGCGAAGAATGCAGAACGTGGAACGCAGCATGATGGGTACCTGTCGCAACATTGGACGTGTGGATGAAACTTCATGACTAGAACACTCGCACCTTTCCAATCCACACCTTTGTTGTGTCCTCCGGATTGTCATCTTGTTCCGTCTCCCATGCAATGTCTCCTGGCATCCCGTCTGGATCTTCCCGTCCCACTAACACCCGTTTCTTCATCTCAATGTATAACGGCGCGGAATATGTGAGATTCCGCAGACGCGCTTCTTGCGGAAACACCGGGACCACAGTACCATCCGCCTCTGTTACAGTGGGTCGCGAGAGATAGATCTGTCCGAACTTGATCTCGTATCGACGAGTCATGTCGGCGTCGTGACCGGTATGCTGGTCTGCCTGGTCAAGGATGAGGTCGGAGTTCTCGTCGACGAGTTCTTGCATGGTATTTTGCACGAACTCATCGAAGGAGTCGAGCTGCTGTCGCACGAGACCTTTCTGGTCGAAAAAGCTGGATATGACAGTCCAGCAATCCTCTTGCGTTATTTCTTCATAGTCATCTTCGTCCTCGTCACCATAAGTCGGGTCATCGTAGGCAGCATAAGGGTCCTGGGTTTCATATTCTGAAGGGTTTCAGAGGGGGAAGGTTGGTCAATGGCAATGAATACCTTGGCTCATGTTCTAAAGCCAACAGACCCAATGCGACCGAATAGGCACGTTTTAAAGGATACAAATACACGGCGTTGGGTTTTATTCAATATACGACACGCCAGTCGGTGCGAGGACGCGTCGGATGGAGCGACGAGGATGTCCGAGATGGATGAACAAGCCAAAAGGATGTGTGCGGCTGTTTCGATCGCCGCGCGTCTAACTGGGACAAACAGCCTTTTCACTCACCGCCCTCCATGGCCGGAGACGACGTTTGGACGTTCAATCTCAGGGCCAATCAAGCTAACCAGGATTCAGACTCTGATGATGACGACGAGCCCACTACTAACTCTATATCGGAGGAAACTAGATTGCTGCAAGAGCTGGACATTTCTCACCGAGAAGAAACCGTTGTATACAAGCCTAATCCTTTCAGTATTGCAAAGATCAATGCCGCCGCTCGTCGTCCCGCTGCTTCTGCGCCTCTTGTCGTTCATCGACCCACTAAACCAGCACTCAAAAAACCCACAGGCCGGATAGTTGATAGTTTCAAGAAAGCGGAGAAGAAATCGTTGAACGCGAATCCTGCTATGCGACCAAAGGCAAAGGACCATCCTCCTAGCGCCGATTCTATTCCTCCTCCGTTGCCTAAAGCCCCTCACACTACAACTTCGACTGCAGACTCTATACCCCGGATGGATGATCCTCGCGTCCAGAGTATAACCCCTAAGCAAACACACGTTATCCCCACGAATATCTCATCTTCAGGTCCCGGAGATGTTTTGCCGCCCCGCGCTAACGAATTGAATGCGCATATATCTACTACCTTCCCTCCCAGCAAGTCCGTTTCGAAGAAGTTCCGGCCACTTGTGCCAGTTTCCTTTTCTTCGCCTCTGCGGGCTCAACCGCTTGAACCGCGCAGTGCTACTATCACCAATCCTGCTCCCCGGAACCAATTTTCTTTTTCCTCTCCACTTCGTCCAACCCAGTTCTCTTCCACGTCTGTATTGAATCCCTCTGCCCCAACAAAATACCCGCCCGCTTCGCAAATACCGACCAATGCTATAGTCCATCCTCCTCATTCTAATAACGTATCCGGTGTGTATAATTTGTGGCTATTCCTTTCGCAACAAACTGACGGTTCGACGAAGGCGGAATTGCCTCTAACTACAGCCTGCAACCAACCAACTTTGCTGCTCGCCAATTCCACCACACGCTTGCTCCCCTTACGACATCTCCTCCGACTGCTGTTCGAACAGCCGTATCCGCTGCTGATAATGCCCGTGTTCCGCACGTTGGCCCAATCGATAGACCCGCAGAAGCATCTTCGACCCAGTCTCGGTCGACACCATCAGCCTATAAGCAGCCGCAGCCGAGACGACAACAGGTTTTCGATCTCCCTCCCTCCAGTCCCATCCGCTCGCCCATTCCGGCCCCGAGCCCGTCGCCGCGCTCAAGACGCACAACCGCCCGCAAGCCGGTCTCCCCGAAAAAGGCAAGCCGGACGCTCAAACGGCAGACCAGCGATGCCTACGACTACTTTCGCTCGGACCCGGACGATAACTGGTCCACTTTGCCGACCCGCAAGAAATTCAAGGCTGCAGAACCCGGCAAAGCCCAAAGCAAGGGTATCAAAACAACGGCCCTGTTTCGTCTGCCAGGTACATCGACCAAAGGCAAGATAACCGGTATGAGCGCCACCTCGGAAAGACGGGTCGTCACTTTTTTGCCGCCTCCTCTTAAAGCTGGTAAAGTGGAGGTTCTGGTGGAGAATGTGGCGCCGAGAAGTGAGGAGGAACAGGTTGGGCTTCGTGTAAAGGAAGCGCCGGCTCGGGTTCACAAGCGCGCTCGTGGATCTCGTGAATCCAGCCCTTCAAAGACGCCGAAACGTCGCCGCCTCGCTCAAAACCCATACCCTTCTCCGGCCACCTCCCGCCTGAGCCCTGGCGAAAACACCATTGCCACCGACGACGCGTCGAACGCGGCTCATTCCAATACCCCGTCTTCTCCCTCTCCCGTCCGCCCGTCGGCGCATCGTTTCCCGTCGCCTCCCACGTCTGATCCTATGCCAGACCATGATTCAGAGGTACAGGCGACGGTTACTGTAGATAATGTATCTCAAAGGTATCCACTAACCAAATCCTTGATGCGTCAGGTGCGTTCGTATTTCACATTCTTAGCTTGCCTGAACGCCGTTCCCAGTAGCGCAAGCACGGGTCGGATGGCATGTGGGATCTTCTCGAACTGCCGAGTTGCGGAACTGTGCACACAGATGAATCGTTCAGTACAGAGCTACCTGTCGTGGTATGGGAGAGTCGGGAGGTACAAGTATAATACAGTAAGGTCGTGTATGCATGTTTTGTCATTTGTAAGTAACTTAGTGCTCACAACTGCGCTGCAAGGAGGATGTCCATTTTTCTTTCACCGCTTGAAGCATAATGACCCTGCGAAAAAGATTTTGAGTTCAAGTACGATGGAAAGAAGTAGCTACAGCGCACTCCGAACAGCAACGTATGGTTGAGGTAGTGGAAGAGCTCGTACAGATGTTGTCTCAATTCATATCGTTGAGCCGGCTCCGTTTTTGGGAGATGTTGGTGATATGTCTCGAAAAAGACCTTTGGTACGCCGCCAAAAATTCTGGCAATGGCCAAGCTAACCCAAGATTTCAATGAATGAAACTCAAGGCAGTTGACCGTGCATACTCTGCCTCGTTATGACCAAAATACGATGCTGGATCGAAAATTATCGGCTCTCCAGTGCTGGCCTCAACACCCATGTTTCCACTCCACAGATCGCCATGCAAAAGTACAGGCTGTATGACCAACGGGCCTGAAAGCCATGTGAAGTCTCAAAGGTAACATGGACTCATGGACGCGCACCCAAAAGCTTGGGAATAACGCTGAACAAAATGTGTTTGAACGCGGAGAGCGCTTGAGTGCAAAACGGATACGTACACCTTCCTCACTTCTTCCCCTTTTGCGCACAGCGAGGCAAAACCGCCCTGTTTGGCCAGCTGGGTCAACAAATCGCCTATCATGGCACCAAAGCACGCGTCCCAGCTATCGAACCAGCCATTCTGCAGCCTGGTCGCCCCGCAGTACGTTGGAACACCGAATCCGAAGTCGTGAAGAGACTCGTTACGGTGTAGTTCGGTCGCCAAACGCTCTCCCAGACGCCTCGCTGCTGTGTCATTTAGCGACGACAGATCTTTGTATTCGCTGATCATATAAGGCATTTTTCCGCTAATGCCCGACGACGCAACCACGCGAGGCGCGAGACCCGGAGCAGCAGCGGCGATGCTGCGAAGTGATTCGACTTCACCAAGATATTGTTCTGCCTCGTTTTCAGCGCCGATCTTGGCAAAATACTTGTTTCCATTGGACGAGACGAGGCGAGGAAGGGAGCCTGTGAATTGGGCACCTGGTTCCACCTTCTGCAGCTGCTCCAGCAGGACTTGGGGAATCGTTGTCTTCATCAGGGCAAGGACAGTCAGCACGGCCTCGACGGAAACTTCCCGATTGAGCAAAGATTGAGAATCGACTGACCGATCATCTGCTGCCTAATCCGATTCTTACAAATCTCGAAGAGCTGAATCCGCGGCCGGGCCGACGAGCGTGGTTGCTATAAAGGCCTTGGGAAGGCGACGCCGAAGAATAAACCAGGTCTTCGTCTGCATTCCGCTCTATCCCGCACCATGTCCCTCATCAACGCTGCTGTCCCAGGCGCGCGCGAATATTATCCGCTCAATGAGCCAGAGATCGGAACTTTCCTGGTTGGTCTGGCACACAGGGGCTCTTTTTGCATCGCGTTGACGCG
This sequence comes from Mycena polygramma, assembly GCA_029449255.1. NCBI lineage: Eukaryota > Fungi > Basidiomycota > Agaricomycetes > Agaricales > Mycenaceae > Mycena > Mycena polygramma. The sequence continues at coordinate 327,762 of JARKID010000106.1, read as the reverse complement.
TCTGGTTTGCAGGCTGGCGAGCAGCCTGAGCTGTTCAAGCCAGTAGAGATCAAGGGCGTAACGTTCAAGAACAGAATCTTCGTGGTACGCAAAGCCGTGTCTGATTTGGCCGAACTAACTCGCGTGCTAGGCTCCAATGTGCCAATACAGGTGGGGAAATTCCAAGAACACGTCTCTGCATGCATCTACAAACCTGTTGAAAGCTCGTCGAATGGTCATGCTACTGACTGGCATCTCGTTCACATCGGGGCAAGTACACATCTGAGGTTACTTCCAAATGCCCTAACTGTCTCGGAAACAACAGGGATTTGCGACCCGCGGTGCCGGAGCGATATGTATAGAAGCGACTAGCGTTGTCCCCGAGGGACGTATTTCGCCCGAAGACGCCGTGAGTCCAAGATTCAACCAGGTTCGGTCGAGAGTGACTAACTATATAAATCCCTAGGGTCTCTGGCAAGACAGCCAAATCGCGCCCTTGAAACGAATCGTAGAGTTTGCTCATGGCCAAGGTACCAAGATTGGTATCCAACTCGCCCATGCAGGGCGCAAGGCCTCGACCTACGCGCCGTGGATTAAAGAGCGCGCCGGCCACGGAACTTCATGGGTAGCGAAGGAAGATGAAAACGGCTGGCCCGACAATGGTTTGTTTTTCCCTTATATTCTTTACGCGGAGATCTTATTTCTTCTAGTGTATGCTCCCAGCGCCGTCGCCTTTTCGCCGACCTACCCAAACCCAAAGGAGATGACCGAAGCTGACATACAGTATGTCGAGGACGCCTTCGTCGCCGCCGCGAAACGTGCCAAGCAAGCCGGGTGTAAGTGTCGTTTCTTGCTTTCTTCCGATATCAATACGCTGATCATCTGTCCAACGTAGTCGACTTTATCGAGCTCCACGCCGCTCATGGCTATCTCATCCACGAATTTGTTTCCCCGCTGTCCAACACCCGGACCGACAAATACGGCGGATCCCTTGAAAACCGGCTGAGATTCCCCACGCGCATTCTCGAACGAATCCGGAACGAAGAATGGTCGGACAAGCCTTTGTTCGTTCGCATCAGCGCTACAGATTGGGCAGAAGGCCCCGAGAAGGCCGAGGATGGCACTTGGCTGCAATGGGGCGTCGAGCAGAGCAACCTATGGGTCGACAAGATGATGGCCTTGGGCGTCATCGACTTTCTCGATGTCAGCAGCGGTGGTAACTGGGTAAAACAGAAGATTGGACCCGTGATCGACGGCCATATACAGCACGGATACCAGGTATATACTCCCGCAACTGCTCCCTCTCATTCCGTTGTATTTACTTTGTGATTCCAGGTTCCTTTTGCAGAGGCGATCAAGAAGGCGCACCCCTCGCTCATTGTTAGCGCTGTCGGTGCCATCACCGATCCTGTACTTGCAGAGTCGTACTTGAAGGACGGAAAGGCCGACGTCGTAACTCTTGCGAGGGAACTTATGCGCAACCCGCATTGGCCCCTTTTGGCGGCGAAGACGCTGGGAGCCAAGGTCAAGCCCGCGAATCAATATGAGAGGGCGTGGTAGATACTACATTGGGTTTTGCGAGAGGATGTGGCTAGACTTCAAATTTGTAAACTTATAGACTCGATAAACAAGATGATGTTTAACTATTTTACTTAGGTATAATATACCTGACGGAGAAGGAGTGCAAGAGTCGTGAGAAACCGTAAAGTCAAAAGGTCGTAAAGTAATGGGCGTGAACGTTCAGCACTTCGGAATGTCGGCGCCGCTGACAGAGAAAGGAGAGTACCGTCAAGAAACAGGGCTTCACATCTGAGATTCAAGAGTTTCCATTCAACGATCCCTCGATTTCAACTATCCGAATTAAAGTATGTACTTCCAAAAGAGAACGACAGAATTAAGCATGAGAAAATCCACAGGCAGAAAATAAGTTTTTAATAAGTTAGCTGAATGCATCCCTCTAGTAGCCCATAAAGCCGCGGGACATAGGAACCAGCAGGGTCTTCGACTTGATCATTCTTGCGAACCAGCCCCCGAGCGTGATTCCGCCGAGAAACGCCTTTCCGCCACCCTTTAGACAGGCATGAGCAAGGGATACCGGGAGAACAATAGGGGAAAACGCACCTTGCCGTTCGTGACGATGATCATTTCCTTGCCTCCTTTGTACGGCTTCAAAGGGCGGGAAGAGAAGTATGCGATGATATTGGCAGCGACGATGGCAGAGTGCGCGCTGGCTTTCATGACCTGCTTCTGCTCGACAGTGTTGATGGCGTCGCCGACGGCAAAGATGTCGGGATGGTCGACCAGCTGCAAGGTCGGCGTGACCTTGATCTGCCCTCGCTCGTCGAGGGTGCTGGCGCCGAGGGACTTGCCGACAAACTCGGTGTGGGGGCGGGGGCCTCTGGTAGGGAGCTGAGGACAAAATGTTAGGTGGAAACGCGGGCGACAAAACATGCAACGCACAACGAGGTCGGCTTCAATGGCGTGTCCCTTGCGGGTTTTGATAGATACGGGCCCAGGGGGAGGGATTTCGTCGACAAAGTCGTCCAAGATGATGTTGACTTTACGGGCACGAAGGTCCTTGGCCATCCCATTGCGGAAGCCTTTAGGGTATGCGGAGTTCATGAGGGCGCTATCTCCGTGAACGATGGTGACTTCTTTCTCCTGTGAAAAACGCGACTAATGAGATGGGAAAAAATTATACGCGACAAGGAGTAAACATACGGGCCACTCATCCTTGATTTCCCCCGCGTACTCTGTGGAGATGTAAGCAGCAGCCACGACGCGACAAAAAATCACTTGCCTATGCCAACAGCTCCCCCTCCGACCAAGACAATTTTCTGAGCTTTCTTGAATTTTTCACGGCTCTCAGTGACAAACGCGTGCACCGCCTGAGGGTCGTTCGGGATATCCAGCGAACCCTCCCAAGTCGAGCCAGGGGCGAGGACGAGCACGTCGTACGGCAGCTCTTTGCCACCCGCGAGCGTCACGGACCCGCCTTTTGTTTCGGCTTTGATGGTCTCGACCGACCCCTCGACAAAAGTGCCGTTAGAATTGGCGAAGAGCTTGTCGAGTGGGATGAGAGCGGTTTCTAAGAGATCGTTGCTCTCAGAAACGGTCATTCTGGGAAGCGTTGGGCGGGAAATGGCATAAGGACGGGGATTAATGAGGGTGATTTTTGCAGAAGGGAGCTTTGAAGAGAGGGCGCGAGCAACGGCAGACCCGCCTCCGACGCCTGCACCGACGATAACAACGTTTTGGGACATGGTGGTGTAAAGGGAAAAGAGGTGGGAAAGGAGATGTGTGTGTGTTCAGTCGCCATTTAGAATGCACGCGATTTATACAGTCGCGATTCGCTTCACGTCATTCAGCCTACATCAGCCTTGGTTGCCTTAGCCAATTTTTTTGCTGACCGAGATTTGCGATTCGCGTGTCATTTCAGCTGACAAGGATGAAGAAGCACTTTTAAATTGACACACACTAGTTTAGGGTGATTGGCTCTCATTGGATGAGTGCAGGATCTGCAGAGCATCTGGGTATAATATCGACCTTTATCTCTCTCAAGAACAAATTTGTGGGTGCCGGTGAGCCAGAATGAGCCCACATACCGTTTTGATGCGCAACACCGCCACGAATTCTGACAGGTGGCTGTGAAACGTGATAGCGTGATAGCGGCATACCAATCACAAAATTTGCACTCACCGGCGACCGCTTTCCTCCCCTTTCATGTTCTGGTCCAGGAAGCAAGAGGGTGCAAAGGTATTACTTGTTATTTCGCGTGTACAATATCTATTGCAATAAAGGCTCTATTCAGACACTGGGCACAAGCCTGTCATAGCACTCGTCAGCAACGAACGGTACTGAGGCGAAGAAAATTTCCCTACCATCCATATTTGACAGACTCGTCCGCGTTTACAATGGATGCAGAAATAAGCTGGCGGGCCTCGAGCCACATCCATGTCTGAAACACAAAGTCAGTACGAGAATTTGAGGGAGCCACATAAACACACCTTCAACATCATCCCAAGATTGCCCGTCTGTCTCTCGGACTCTATCGTCGCCGAAGCAGCCATCTGCCCACCCAACTGCCTCAAGATGGGCAGGGCACTCTTGAACAAATCGAGCCCTGGATCCAGTTGCCGCCCAATGCCCTCCAGCAGCAGAATACTGATGACAGTATTCACAAAGTCGCCCTCCATCTTCACATGATGCTCCCGGACGGACTTGAGCACCTCCGTGAGGATGTCCGAGATCTTGATCTGCCCGAGCGAGAACGTCTTCCGCTTCACGCTAAGCACCAGATGCTGCATCTTCAGCGCAAACGTCTCTGTTTCGATAGCGAGTTCCGGCGTTCGGCATCGCTCGACCATGAGCTGGCCCGTCCGGTATCCGTCGAACTGCGCCATCGCCCGGAAGAGGTCGAGGAAATTTTTGCGGTTGACTTCGGAGAGTGTGGTGACCAGTCCCGCGTCGATGAACACAATTTCTGGAACATATCCTTCGGCCCCGAGATGGTTTAACTTGGCGCGCCAGCCCGGCGGGTCGTCGATGAGCTTGGTGAGGTCGGAGACAATCTGGTCGGATTCCGAGTCTACAACATTTGTCTCCGCGGTATGGCCGATTTCAGTCCTGTGGAATAGCGAATGGAAGATGCTGCCTAGAAGGAAACGAGTCGTGGGCGGTTTACTGAACTTGATCATGATATTTCCTGGATGGAGGTCTGAATGTACGAAATTATCCAGCAGCAGCATGTTCTGATTTGAGAAGAGAAATAAGACATATGGGCAGGAGGAATAAGCCAGAAACTTGCCAGAAATGCGTCGAGTCCGACTGTAGCGACCTGGTCCTCGAACGGCCCTCCGCCATTCTTCAAGAAAGCCTCGAGTGGGAGCGCATTCTCATATTCCTCGACAAGTAGGTCGGTAGTGGACCACGACACCAGGGGTCGCGGGAATGTGACTGGGACCTTTCTGGAAGCAAAATTAGTCTCGAATCCGAGCAAGTTCTCGGCCTCGTGTCGTAGATCCAATTGCTGGAACATCATCTGGCCAAAGACGTCGACTTCCTCTGGGAGCGAGAGCCACTCCATGTCAGGGAAGAGCGAAATGAAATGCGCGAAGAAGGACATGATAGAAAGATCCCTTGAAATTGTCTTTCTAACACGAGGATGGAGGACCTTGATCGCGACAGATGCGGTTGGAACTGAAGGTGGAGGATCTTGGAGGATAACCGGAGCTAATGCGCCAGCTAAACCCTTCCGATGTTGCCGTGGTCCCAGATACGATGGCGGGATCAAATCCTGCTTAAGGGTAGCTCGATATACCTGAAAATTTAGAGTTACTATCTGTGGGAGAGTAACGACAACAACGTACCTGGGCAATGGCACCCGTTCCAATAGGTGACTCATCGAATTCTTCAAAGACATCCTCGAACCGCCGCTGGAACACTTTCTCGATCTGCCTTCTTGTATGTGACATGGAATGCGGCTTTCCATTGGAGTGCAGTCTACCTAACCGGTCGCACAGCAAGGAGGGAAACAGATCGGCGCGCGATCCTGCCCATTGTGCCAACTAAGTCACGTACATAAGTCCGGCAGGCGAGGACTATGGTGGGCTCACCTTAATGAAGGCTGGGCCTGCGGTCTCCATCTTACTGACAAGAAAGTTGTACCACCAAATTGCACCCCATCTGTCACCGCGATACCGTTTTTCTGGCTTCCCGACGAGGAGCATCGGACTGCAGATAATGACTGGCGCGAAGAGTAGGAATAGATACATGAATCGTCTAGCGGTGAGGAGAGGTTCCCATATGCGGTCATGGAAGAATGACAATATTCGAGCCCCAATTGTCAGCTCGTAATCGGAAGACGAAGCAATGACGGGATGGCGCTCTGGCGGAGGTTGACAGGGAATTATGGTCGGGGACGCGATTATGGAGGGTATGAGGGACGTTTGCTCCGGTCTGTAGTATAGGGCCAGTCCTCCTGCTACGGGGACAAGCCAGAACGCCGTTCTTCGCAAGGAAAAGCGTTGAATGGGCGTTCGGGTAAAGAAACCCGGCCAGGAAGATGCATGTCGGGTCCAGAGGGGCGAAAAAGGTCGTGCGGGTCGTACAGGTGCAAGTAGAGATACACGGAGTGCAGGTGGCAGCGAGGAAAGCCTGCTCGTCCAAGACATGGAATTCAAGTCGATCGGAGCATGACGTCTGGATGAAGCCGGGACGCGGTGTGTGGCTTTGTATCGAGCGAAAGGCATCGGCAGGCGCTCAACGTTCAACTCAAAGCCGTTCGGGCGCGTTGAACCTTGAGCAAGAGGATCGCGGATCCCCTGCAGTGCTCAACTAAGCAAGGTTCTCAATGCCTGCGAGCTTACGGCTGGGGCTGGCCCGTGCTCCGTCAATTTAAATCGCGTATCGCGTGCGCCCTCGTCCATAAATTCAACGGGGGTTACCAGAAGCCTAGTCGGCTTGAAATTGACCGTGTCAGACAAACCACTTAGTGTCCCAGCCCGTGTGCGAGTTTGCCGACTCGAGACTATATGCATGGAAGCTCATCAAAAGAAAATGTCGCAGAGTTCCTTCCATATTGCGGCCTTAGATGAATCGAAGGGTTGATTCGCAGTAGTGCAATCTAGATTCACTGAGGTTGAATATAAGAAGACGATGGGAGGTCCAAAAAGTCTGGAACAGACTAGCGGATTTACGGTCCGAGAAAAACAGCAGCATACAACCCAATAAACCCACAAGGGTTTTCTCCACCCTCCATGGACGGTCCTGCCGCCTCTCCTTTCGCGTTTGCTACTCTCCTGACCTCCGACCAATACCTCCCCGGAGCCCTGGTGCTAGCAGGAGCGCTCAAGGATGTCCACACCACCCCGGCTGTCGCCCCAGAAGTTGACTTCCAGACAGTCTGTCTGGTTACTCCAGAGTCCGTCGACGTATCTACGATAAAACAGCTTCGAAGAGCGTTCGACGTCGTGGTGGGCGTGGAAATCATCGCGCAGGAAGATGATAAGGGCCTCAAGCTTCTTGGTATGTCTTCTTCCCCACATCCGTCTGCCGACGCGTGTACGCGCATACCGCCGCCTCCAATCAGTTGCCTCTTCCCCAGCATTGCTTCCCTCATCGTTGCCACAGCTGTGGAGCGTTTCTGGCGCGTCTGCTCCCCCACATGACACATTTACTCCATGAATCCCTGATGGACCACTATCTTACTCCTCATGCCTAGGCCGTCTCGATTTGAACACTGTCCTTACAAAATTGCACGTATTTCGACTTACACAATACTCCAAGATCATATTTCTCGACGCCGACGTTCTTCCCGTTCGGCCTCTCTCTCATCTTTTTTCGCTGCCGCACGAGTTTTCCGCCGTGCCCGACGTCGGTTGGCCAGACATCTTCAATTCTGGCGTTCTAGTACTGTCTCCCGGAGAGGAAAAATTTACCCAACTTAATGACCTGCTAAAATCCAAGGGCACCTGGGACGGCGGTGACCAGGGTATTCTTAATGAATGGCGCGGAGGGGACTGGAATAGACTCAGTTTCACTTACAACACTACGCCCACCGCTGCTTACACGTCAGTGATGAACCTGTCTCTTCTCCGCTTCCTTTTGACACCACTCTAGTTACGCGCCGGCGTACGAGCGATTCGGTTCTCAAATCTCCGCCATTCACTTTATTGGACAGAACAAGCCCTGGAATTCGCTTTCTTACCGTCCACCCTTCCAGAACCATGGCACACAGTCCGAATCCGGACCACTACAGGCTTACGATTATAACGCGCTTGTAGACCGGTGGTACGCGATATACGACAAGTATTGTCGCGCCGAGCCTGCCGTCTCCGAGAGCGAGTTCGACGTCAAGCGGTACATCTCTGCATGGGACGAGCAGACCGGCGGTGGGTCGGGATTGATTTCGGGAAGCATGACCAGCGGCTCGGCTTTGGGTTTGGAAGATCTTCGGAGGGTCGCGCTCGAGGGCGTGCAGCCTGGAGGTCCGCCGCCCTCCAGCGGTCAGTCTAGAGAAGGGGAATACATACGCATGCCTCTGGAGGGCCGCGTTGATTTGATGCGCCCGCAGAAGCAAGTGCAGGAAAGAGTCGAGAAGGAGGAACCACGAGGTGGGGCTGGCTTGGGAGTTCCGGTCACCCCGCAGCGTGGCCAGACACGCACCGGGTCTCCGTTACGATGGGAAACACTCCCTACCCCAGGCCCGGATGAAGTGCCTCCCAGCCCTCGTCTCCCACCAATTTCTCTGCCCTCAACTCCAACTCCCGCCTCGTATGCAACAAGGCAGCGCGACCACTCGCCACAGCGCGACCAACCTCCGCAGCACCAGCATCACGATGAAGGCCACCATAATCAAGGCCAGCATCACGATCAAGGCCAGCCCCAGCACGGCCAGCACCATGATCAAGGACACCACGATCAAGGCCAGCACCAGCAAGGCCAGCACCACGATCAAGGCCAGCACCCTCACCAGCAGCACCACCAGCAACAACAGTGGCACGAACCGCCTCGACCCGCTTCTCCTCCTATGCTCATTTGGAATGCAGCGACCGACCCTCCGCCAACGACTGCACCTTCTGCCTCAGCTTTTCCTTCCGAAACGTATTTCCCCAATATCTGGGATCAACCATCCGCTCAGCACCACCGACAAGGCCCTCGCGGTCCCTCCCCTCCTCCGGATTCCGCTGCGTTCTTCCAAGCGCCCCCGCCCTCAGAGATTCCTGAATCTTTGCTACGACAAGGCCACTATCGCCAAGTTACCGGAGAAGAAGAGCCGGGGGCCAACCCCAGCCCCGATCGCTCAAAAGTAAAGCATGTATTCCCTTGGGAAGACAAGCCGCGCCAGATGCCTGGACGAGTTTTCCCCGCCTCGGACGCGCCATCTCCGTCTCTATTTATGAGCCCCGGCACGCCAGAGTCGGTACCTCAGCCGAGATCGCAACCACTCTCTCCTCTAGGCGGGTTGCCGTCCACTTTGACCTACGCCAATGCCTGGGACACTGTTCCGAGCATCCAAAAATATGCTTCGCGGTTGGTCCGGCCGCCCCAATCACCGCCGCAGCTCGCGCCTGCCTTTGAGGGCGATCGCTACCGGAAGGGACGGAGCTGGGAAGACAGGACCGAGGCCAGCAGCATGGACGGAGACGACGAAGATGAGGGCGACGACGACGACGATTCGTTGGACAAGCCGAACCGAGCGCGCGGCGTACCCGACAGCGACGCTGACGATACCGACCAGGAAACTTCGAAGAGCTCGACCACCGTACGTTCTCGCGGGTCGTCGATATCGGCTAGTTATAATATTAAAGGCAAGAGAAAGGAATACACCGTACGTGGTGTTCAAACTATCTCTCCGAACTATCGCAGCCAGGGCACTCAAGTCGCCTTTGATCCGCCAAAGGTGACACACGAAAAACGGCCGTCTCGCCATGAAGGCCGCCAGTGGGCACCAAGCGCGGCGGACGTCCTGCCGCCCGTCACGGTGCACGCTGGACCGGACCTCTCGATGACGACGGCCTCGCCGTCACCGGCTTTGCAGCAGCCCGGCTCTCCGCGCGAATTCAACTACGGTTCGCCAACGATCGCGCAGCCTTCGATACAAATGTCGACGCCCCCGCCGCGGCCTGTTGCAGCTCCGGCCGAGCGCCAAATTTCGAACGACGGTTCGCTAACTTCGCTCACATCGCCGCCATCGTCCATTGGCCCGATCTCGCCGGCCGACGCTGCGCCTTTGTCGCCCGCCTCTCGCAAGGGCAGCCGCGTGTGGGACCCTGCGCGCGGCGTCGAGCTCTTCAAGCGCGGGTCCGAGGAGGTGCTCGCGCGGTTCCTCAAAATGGGTTCTTGGGAGGACGAGGCCGGCCAATGACCTGTCGTCCACTGGACAGACTTCTGACTGTTTGCATGATTTGCACGCTTTGCGCTATGCATAACCCTCGCTCCACTTTGTACATGTTTTATGGTTGTCTTGCCCCATCCCCCCGCATACCCTTCCTCATCGCGATCCATGCATGTAGCTCTTGCGCATTTACATAGAAGATTTGCAGACTGGAACTTGAAATGGACTTGTGTGTACGCTTATTGTTCCGTCGAAGGACTTCTCTTCGACGCGCTACGTCACACGCCCCTATCTCGCGCGACGCGCCAAAACGCGTCAACGGTGACGTATCGCGCTCCATCCTCAATTGCGAGTATAAAGGCTCGGGTCCTTTGCCCCATCCCAAATTCCCAAACCACCAAATCATCCAATCATCCATATAACCCATGTCCGGACAAATTTTCAACGTTGAGGAGACCTCCAAGCCTTCCCAGTACGTTGGCTCTTGTTTGGCACATATTCAGCCACTTACTTTCCTTTTGTAGGTTCCAGACCTCTGCGGCACAAGCTCAGGCTGAGGCCAAGACTGCCCCCATCGCTCGTGAAGTCGAGGCAAACGCGGAGGCGGCGAAGGACGTCGCGCAGAACGCCGCTTTTGTAGCCGTGGTGCGTGTTGCCGTGCAACGTTTTGCTTCCTGAACTGAAGCCCTTCTCTAGGCCAAAGGCCCCGAACTTACCGGCCAGACCGCCACCGACCGTCTCACGACCGAGGCATCAGTGCGAACTGGTGCTGCCGTCGACCAGGGCCAAAACGACGTAGCAGCCGCGAAAGCTGCTGGTGCCGGCTATGTCGACCAAGCAAAAACCGTCGCCTCCAATGCTCTCGCAACGGCTCAGTCGTACATCCCCCCTGGCTCTGGGCCCGACGGAGCACACACCGCCGGAGACGTAGCGTCCGGTATCCAGGCAGGCGCGACCGCCGCCTATGTGACGGGCAAGCAAATTCTCGTCAGCGCGCAGGAGACTGCCCAACCCTACCTCGCCTCCGCGGCAGAGACTGCGAAGCCGTACCTCGCCTCCGCAGCGGAGACGGCTCAGCCGCACCTCACCAAGGCGAAGGATGTCGCTGCGAGCTACCTGCCCGGTTCCACGACGACGCAAACAGCGCCCGTTGAGGGGAAAGACGTCAATGTTTGAGTTGAACGCACGAAAGCTGTCTATCTTATAGCATAGTATATCACTCCAATTATTGTACTACTACCATCGAGCAATATGTATCAGACCCGTGCGACCCGTTTCTTGCGCCATGTATTCTAAGCCCGTTACCCGTTCTACTTGTCTTGACGGCCGAAATGCAGATTAGCTTTACTCGACACGCCGTTCACCGTTCAAGGCAAGTTCAAGGCGTCGTTTTGACGAGGCCAGACATTTCGCCGCCCAGTGTCAGTGACGTCACTGATACGGGATATAAATTAGGAGTTGACAACAGCCGGGACTGATTCGCTCCCTTTACCTACCCAACACATCGTTATAATGGTGCATACAAACTCACCGCACTCGGTTTGCAGTACTGACCGTCCTGCAGGCAGGCATCTTCGGACAAATCGCACAACACTTAATGGGTGCGTTGATTCACTTGCCTCGATTCCATCGCCATTGCTCATCGATGTCCCCATCCCAGGTGGCAAGTACCGCGCTTACTATTTCCTCCACTACCTGACCTCGGATCTAAGGTGGCGAGGTGGAACCTACGCATGTGGACCAGGCGATAAAGCACGGGCGAACACACGCCGAGGAACACCCTGTACCTGCCTTTCATTCCCCGTGGCCTGCATTACCAACACGGACTATAGGATCTCGATCCCGGCGAAATTGCCGCGGCAAAGGCTGCGCACAGTCAAATGTTCAGCGGCGGTCCAATTCCACAAAATGCTGACGCCGCTGAAGGCATGGGGGGGGTGACCGCCATCGGCAGCGCCATTCTTGCACAAGTTTGTCGCCTCATCAAATTGGTTTCGCAAGGACAAGGCACTTATTGTAAACCCAACAGGCGATGAAGCAGACGAACTCGAGCGGCGGATCATTCGACATGAACGAACTCATGGGTATGGCGCTCAAGACGGGGAGCCAGTTGATGAACAAAGGCGAAGCCGATGAGGACTTCAAGTCCCAGGTCATGGAGAAGGTCGCCGTGATGGCCTTCAAGTCCCAGATGGGCGGCAGCGGCGGGATGATGAGCCTTGTACGTTTTCCGTTCTCGATTTTGCAAGCCAATGTTGCTTACCCGGCTTCTCAGATGAAATTGATCTAAATCAGTGTACATATCATGAGACGGACATTAAATGTTGTTGTACTTTTGAGGAAATCAAATCAAGTTATTGGACTGGCGGCGATTCGCTAATCCTGTATTCTTGCGATTGTCATCTGAGGCCATCTTGATGAGAGTCGAGTCTTGATCTTAAGTCGTCGAACACAGCGAAAGAGGCAGCCAGAACTATCAATACAATTCCAATTGATACAGTATGCGCGCAGAGAGTAACTTGGGATACGAGGAGAGAGCAAAAGACGATAGCGAGATGTAGAGTAGGAAACAGATAACGGCAGAGAGATGACAGCAATGAGAAACGAGAGCGAGAGAGTAAAAACGAAAAGGGAAGTGAGAAATAAGGATACATCAGGGATAACCGCTCGTCAGATGCACTATCACGACGGCGGACCACAGGCGATGGCAGGACGTGCCATTAGCAGCGAATGCGATGCACGCAAGCGCCTAGACTGTCGCTGCAATCAACGCCGAGACATCATCGCATAGCCGCATTGTCCCTTAAGCGCCGAAATGCGCAGGGAACAATGGGCGGACAATGGGGCAAACACGCCCCACACGGGGAGAACAGGGCCCGAGCGCGCGCCTAGCTCGCATAGCGCCCAAAGGCGAACAGCTGTTGCGGCGGAGACTCGGGTCCGTCGGTGGGCGAGGCGTAGTGCATCGGCTTTTGGCCGAACATTTCGAAGAGCTTGGATTCGGAGAACTCGAGCGGGAGGGCGACGGGAGAGCTCGAGGGCGTTGTGGGGCCGCTGGACGACGAGGACGACGAGCGGGAGGAGAAGCCGCTGGAGCCAAAGGACGGCGTCCGCGAGGGAGAGAAGCCGTTGGACTCCAGGGAGGGTGTGCGGGACGGAGGGGAGGAGGCGAACGAGGGCATGCGTGAGGGTGGGGAGACGGAGCGCAAGGTCGAGGTGTCTGAGGTTGCAGGGCTCGCCCCGCGGTGCTTCGGAGCCCGCTTCGGAGTGCGGCGCGGAGGACCTGCAACCTTCTTGCGTCTCGGACTCGGGACCGCCGGCTGCACACACGGACTGGGCGAACGGAAGGGGTGCTGCCTCGAGCGGGGTGCGGGAATCGTGTTGAGAGTCGTCTGGGCGAGAGGGCCGGGGCCGAAGGCAAATTTGCCACGGACGAGGGAGGGGAGGGGCGCGGTGGGAAGGAAGACGGTCGTGGCGATTTGGAAGGGCGGTGACAGGACCTTGCGCGTGTCATGAACGTGCAGCGATCCGAAGGCGCTCAACAATTCATCGATCGTAAAAGCGTCGTGCTTGACCGGTACTGTAGCCGCTTTCCGAGGCCAGACGGGAGGGGGAAATGAGAAGTGTTGCGTCGGCAATATGGTCGAAGCCACATTGCGACTCTCTTTGTACGTGAGAGGGAATGTGTGGCGTGCGGCTGGCGGATTCAGAGCGTCGGTAAGATCGACAACCTGGAGAGCGGTTAGTGGGTGGTAAGGCGTTTGAGGACGAACGCACCTCTGTCTTTTCGTTGTAAAACTCGTCGTCATCCTCCTCGTCGTCGTCGTCCGAGCCAGCCTCAGAGACTTCAGAATCGACGGACTGCCGCAAGCCGACAGGAATCAGGTAAGGCTCCATCTTTTCCTCCATCGACTTCAAGCACAGCTCGAAGGGGGCGGGGTCGGCTGGGCCGAGTTTCCGCACGGACCTCCCTTCTTGCTTGGCCCGTCGACGGTGGTTCTGGAACTGTGGGACTGTGAGATGGTGGCAGGAATGGGATAAGATGTACGCACCCAGACTTCGATTTGCCGCGGCTCCATCATCGACTTTTTCGCCATCTCCCCGCGGTCAGCAGCCGAAGGGTACGCGTTGTGCTCGAAGTAGGTTTGGAGGAAGGGAATGAATTCCTGCGAATGATTTCAGTGAATATCAGCACGTGAACGAAGCGACATACATGATTGAACGATGGTCGTTCCTTGCACTTCATCGTACATTCAGGCCTAGCTTTGGGTGCCCTCGAAGCGAAACTAATTGCACTTTGCTCCAGTTTCGAGACCGCCTTCAAGTACCCGGAAGTATGCACGGCAACAAGCTTGCTCAGCAAGTCGGGCAAAGGCGTAAGGGCCGAATGCTGTGGGAGGCTGGCCAAATCGGTACATGCACCTCGCAGAAATTGGCTGGCAGTAGTATGTAGCTCCTGAGACCGAGCCGAGTAAACGCGGATGAGACTTTCGGTAACGGCTGCATCCAATCCAAGATGCAAGAGCTTTTCGTTTATGGGGGGAGGTACAGGCAATGTGAATTGAGGAATTGCTGACTCGTGGGACGTTCTGGGACTGTAGAATTTGGAGCATGTGTCCCGCATCGAGGTGCCCGTTCGGAATATTTGTCGAAGGGTCTCCGTTGTGAGAGATTCGGGAGCCATAGTAGTGGGGGAGGATGGACAGAAACAAACAACAGCCGGTTTATGTGCGTGACCGGTGTGTGACTGTGTTGTGTCTTGTATATGTTTTTGGACAATGCGGAGTTTGAAACCGAAGCGATTATAGCATCGCTTCTGTGGACATTCACACTACTTTCGCCCTCCATGTCTTCCACCGACATTCATAGCCGGCTCCTTCAGATTGAAAGCGACTTCCTGCGTGTCGTATCCTCGGGAGACCTCGACGCAGTTGCGGCATTCGAAGCGCAATGGGTCCAGCTTCACGCCGATATTGAAGTTGCCTCGCAGGCTGGGAGTTTGGACGTTCAAACGAAAGCCCTCGCGCATTCCATCGCTTCTGGCATCTCCATCTCTGCAGACGCATTTTTGACGTTGCAAAGCGAAACGAATCAGGTCACCGCACAGTTAGAAACAGTCTTTGAGGGTTTAGACCTCGACATCATCCCTGACACAGGGTCTATCCCCGACACCTCGTCATCTTCGCTAACCGCCGCTCGACCCGACCCGTCCCTACCCCCCTACATCGAGCCCGCCTACAAATGGCTGCTCAAACACCTCCACAACCCATACCCCAAGAAGGAGATCAAAGAAAAGATCGCCGACGAGACGGGTTCGTCCATGGAGCGGATATCCGACTGGTTCGTCGATGTCCGGCGACGCATGGGGTGGACAAAGCTGCTGCGAGAGGAATTCGGGAGGAAGCGCGTCAACCTCATCGACGCCGCGACGCGCTACTACATCCGCCCGAGTCGCAAATACCCTCTCCCCGTCGACATCCACGGGAAGTTCGTGGAGATGGAAGCGTACGCGAAGGAGATGTATGCAGCCAAGCTCGTGCCGAGCGCCCTGTCCAACCAGCTCACGGCGGCGGTCAAAGACCTCACCCCGGAACTGCAAGAGCAGGCGCGCCAGCAGCGGTTGCAAAAGCTTGAGGCTCAGCGAGAGGCCGCGAGATTGGGCGTGTATCCCTCACCGGCGCCATCCGGGGCCTCCTCTCCCACTTCCGACCCCGGCGCGTCGACTTCCTTCGCGGGTCGCAAGCGTTCGAGCTCCGAAATGTCGGATGGTGGCAACTATTCCGGCAAACGTTCCAGGTATGTTTCCTACCTTCACATCTGCATTGTTTCTCATCGTCTCGGTAGGTCTGATGACTCCGACGCTTTCGGTCTGCCCTCCCCTCCCTACTCTAGTTCCTCATCCCCCACGAGTCGTAAGCGCCGCTTATCCGACGCCGATGCTCCTAATGCCAAACGTGCTAACCGTGGCGTATCTGGCGCCATTCCTGTCGCCCTCACTTTGGATGGAACTCCCGAGATCCTGGCCGACTGGTTTTCCACCGATCGTATCGGCGAGACGAATCCGATATTTGAACCAGGGCAGCTCTTGGATATCAAATTCTTTGACCCGACGGAATACTTCACTGAAGAAGAGCCTGCCGCCCCACCCGCACCGGTCGCTAAAAGTGAGTTGCGCTTATTCGTCACGGCAATCTCGCTGACTTTTGGTGTTCAAAGCCCCTACGCTGCCAACTGCACTCGAGTCCGACACAGTCACCATCGAGTTGCCTCACGGAGCCGAAAACTTCTTCGATTTCTCAGACTTCCCTGGAGCCGATTTCTCTCAGCAGTTGACTGGGAATCTGGACTTTGTGCCTTTCAACCCGACGCCGATGAACGCCTATCCTGATCCGGCCGTATACGAACCCGAACCGTTCCTGGAGCCTTTCACGGGCGGCTACGGCCAAAGCTATATCAGTCGGGATAGTGTAGTAGAATCGTTTGGCTTCGAGCACGATTCTCCGCTGGCTTATTCCCCCATGCCGGATGGGAAGGCGTCGGGCAAATTCATCAGCGGCTTATTCGAGCAGCAAAACAGACTTCAAACCGAATACTCGTTGTATCAGCCCATGTATTAGACTGTAAGTTCCATCGCTACCCTTCCTTCCTCTCATATCTCATTTCGTCCTCGCAGGTCGCCGTTTCCCTCCTTGCATCTTCTCCATTCACTGTATCCACCAGTCACGCAACCACATACTGTATTTTTATCTTGCATTTTCACTCACCACACTGCTCATGCCATCTGCTATGCCACTGCTATCATTATCTCGCTATTCATATTCTCCCTCTATGCTCATGCTATCTGGAATACACATATTACTTTTACTCCATTGACTAATTTACCACCCGAAGACAGGCCACAAGCAGACTCAAGACGCAAGCCACGCAGCTCATCGGAGTCAATGCCGCCCCGGAAGACCGACTTCGTCCTCAATTCTCCAACGACCAACCTCCCGCATCGCCTCAGCGTCACCACTCTCCAGCTGTGGAGCAGAAAGCAGCTTGCTGACCATCTTCCACGGGTCCTTGCCTCCGCCATAGCTAAGAACCTCGCGCTTGTACTTCTCGCCCGTCTCCCGGTTAAGAGGGTCGTCCGAGAAGACATCCCGCCATACCCGCGATGCAATCGCGCGATCGAAGAGATAAGAGTAGTACGTCGCGGCGTAGCCGACGAGATGAGAAAAGTGCGCCTGGAAGGCGGTACCAGGGACGTAGGGAACGAGGCCGCGAGTGTTGTGCAGCTGTGCCAGCTCGGCTGTAGAGTCGAAGCCGGTGCCGAGGACTGTAGGTGAGTGGTAAACCTGGTCGATCGCTGCGAGGAGGATCTGCGAGTAAGTGTCGATCGAGTGACAAGGGTCTTCATGGTGGTTCCCACTCTGTCGAATTGCGGATGTTCCGTCCGCGTCGAAGAGAGAGAGCACCGTCGGGGAACTCAGGAAGTGCTCCATGAGTATCGAAGGGAGCTCTACAAAGTCCGTCGCACAGCGAGTACCAGACACGTTCTGGTATTCTGTCCTCCCGATCATGGCTGCCAACGCGGTCAGAAATGCTAAGATGCGTGCTGTAAATTCCTACTCACAGTGCATCGCGTGACCCATTTCATGAAACAGGGTTATAACTTCGTGCCATTGTAACGCGGTAGGTCCTTGCCCCAGTGTCGGTCGAGCGAACTCGCACACTAGAACGACAAGTGGTAGCTGGTACACGCCGTTCTGACCTGGTAGTTTATGCCGCTTTACGGCCTCAAACTTGCGGGACTGGCTGATGAGCTCCTCCGTCTCAGAATCAATGTGATCGCCTGTTTCATCGTCGTCGTCTGTTCTTCGCGAGCAGCGAACAGTATAGTGCGCCGCGCCGCCGGGCTTTCCCCGCCTCGCGAATAGGTCAGCGTATACCCATCCAATGACACCCTTTTCCTCGTCTACAACTTCGAGTTTGGTGACATCGGAATGCCATGCCTCCCCGGACGTAACGCCCACGGGTCGTAGTGAGATACCGTACAAGTGTCGCAGCAGCCGTGAAAGACCCATAAATACAGTTCCGAGGGTGAGCGGAGGAAGCGTGATTGGAGGTGCTGGCGGTTCTGGGGGACAGTAAAAGTCCCGATCCCAAGCCTGGATAATGGGGAACGGTGTTGTGTGTAGATGAGCTTGCTTTCGCATGCTCAGAGCGCGCAAAGCCCGGCGGGCAGCGGGCCGTGTGTGGTCCATCAGGGCGTCGAGGAAGTGGCCAACGTTTCCTGAGTTCTGTTAGTACACGGCGGAGGCGGAAAGCATCGAGGACAAACCGGGTGACTTTGCCATTTTGTCGTCGAGCACAAGGTGAGCGAAGCTTGGCTTCCCGACTAATTGAGCCAGTTCCGCTCTGGCGCGTAATAAGCTATCCAGCGCATGTATCTGCTCCGGCGTACTTGAGTTGGACGCGATATAAACGCGCCGCCGGGGTTCCTCGGCTGGCGCAGAGCGCATAATCATCTGCGCTTGCAGCGAACCGGGGTAAACAAGCAGATCACGCTGAGTGAATCGAGCTTGTAGTTGTAGCCTGACCCCCATGCCCTGGTCTTTGAGCCCCGCAAGCTCGGACGGCTTTATTGCAGCCGGTGGGCCAGGAGACGCGACTCCCTGCAGAAACTGTCTGCCCAATACCAGAATGTCAGAAGATAACGAGACAAATTTGTCCCGTTTCTCTGGGGGAAGGTCTATTGCCGAGTTTTCGAAGTCTCGCCAAAATATAAGGGCAGTTGCGCGCGCTTCCGGGCTGAGAGTCTTAACAATGCTCGGATCGGTTAATACAGCTTTTAATACCTAAACAAATGGTGTGAATTGGAACCACACGCAAGATTTATATCTACGCACTGCGTAAAGTCCGGTATGTGTGTTCAGGACATTCATAAAGTTGCACAACTTCTCGTGGGCAAAATTAGCTGCCTCTATCCATAACCGCTCCGGGTGCGCATTCTGCACGAGCTCCGCTAAATCGATGACCCCGCACAACAGGTCGCTGAGCCTGTCCAAGTTTTTGACGACCAGAAACAGCTCGCTTCGGGATTCCCGGGCGCGCAGAATACGATCTGTAAGCAGTTGTGCGCGGATTAGGGTTGCATCCGTGAGGGCTACGAGAGCACCGGGATGCGTTAGTGACGAGTGCCCGAACAGCCCTGTTGTGGAAAACGAGGAGCTGAACGCGGATTTCGGGCGGTCAAATATCGTGGCGAGCGCCCTGTCGTCGGCCGAGGCGGGAATGGTATGAGTTGCAAGGCTCGAAAGCGTTCGACGCCGTGTCACAGCCTTCTTCGCAAAAAGACAGCCTCGGAATCGAAAGACGCGGTTTGCGGGGTTCGAGAGGACATTTCGTGAGAGCATGGGACGAGCAGGGGACGTCCGTGTCGATGAATGCGCTCCCAGTATTTATTTCGCGAGAAGGCTCGTGAAAGGCGAGACCATTGCGTCGATCATTACGGCACCCGTCTGGGCAATCGCAAAAGCTGTGATTCGTCTATCCAAAAGGGCTCGATAAAAAATGCTCTTGTCGCCAGCAAATGCCAGCGAATGAAATGCAGTGTGTTTTATTGATGCATACATGTGTGTGTGTCAGTGAACGTATAATAGTACTAAATAATTTGCAGAGACGACGATGCGAAGATGGGAAAGAAAATGATCATGCTGAATTTAATGGGGACAGGCTGCCTTCCAGACTCCGGTCGACCTCCCGGCCATTTCCATTTGTAGGCCCTGGGGGCGGGGTATCTATCTCCATGTCTGATTCGTGGCCGTTCGTCTCCGCCAAATGAGAGTCGTCCACTGATGACGACGCGTCGCCGTTCGCAGGATTAGAATCGTCTGCGGGCCCTTCCGCGCCAGGAATGGGCTCAACGGCGTAGACCCAGAACTTGGACCGTCGTTTCCCTGCGATCTGCTCCAGCGCGACTTCGTTCGGTTTCAAAGCGGCAGCTCCCGACGTCTTTAGTTTGAGACCATTCGTAGCACCGCCGTTCTTCGCGCCGTGCGAAGCGGTTGACGCCGCATCAACGGAACCCGTGCTCATCGTGCTATCCTCCGTGCGCGCGCGTTTGCTCCGTGGCTCTACATCGAGCTGCATGTCTGGATGTGCACCAAGTCGGGTAGAACGTCGTTCACCTCGCCACTGCGGCCACGATTCTTCCTGTGCAGCTTCGCGCTTGCCGTTGGCATTTACAACAGCTGTCCTAGTAGACCGCCGACGGCCAGCTGACGATGAGGCCCGACGGTTACTGGGCCCTTCAGAGTCGTCCCGGAAGTTGAGGAAATCGTCGTCAAACTCGTCGTCGTAGTTTTCCGCCTCCTGATAGGTGTATTCGTCTGCATCTTCCTGTACATCCATAAATACCCAATCAGCTGAGGTGGGATCGCCGAACAACTTGCCTCCTCATCAAAGTCGGTATTGGTATAAACGTAATCTGGTTTCCGGGTTTGGCGCCGGGTCCGCGTTTCTCGAACTTCAGTTTGCGCCATGCGGGCAAGAGCTGCTTGTCGCTGTTCAAGTCGTTTCCTTGCCTTCTCCACTCGCTATTGACGAATGTCAGTAAATTCGGAGGGCGACACGAATCAACTTCAGGCTCAACGCCGCCACCCGGTCCATGGTTACGACGATGGAAACGGGAACTTACCGTTATTTCAGTATCGATAGCTTCAATGCGCCCCTCCAGCATCACAATGAGATTCAAGTGGGATTGCTCCATCTTCGACCTCTTCTCTCCCTTTTTCAGTTCGGGAGGTGCAGAAGTCTTCAACTCTTCGATAACCGCTAGATATTCCTCGCGTGTGGATGAAATTGCTTGAAAAGTTGCGGCCATCTTCCATGGGTTAGTCGACACGTAGAGCCGCGGCGAATCTGTGTATGAACAAAAGCGGGGATGAGTATCAATGAATGTACGGGACACATAAGCCCAACACATGGGGCCGAAATCGGAATGGAGGAAATAATTTGGAGATGATCTTTCGGCAAATATACGCAAATATGGTGTCGGGCCACAAGAAGAAAGTGCACGGACCATCGGCAGCCCAATATCGTTTTCTCCGCGAGTCCTGGCCCATGGGAACGAGTTGCAGCTGTTCCTGGCTCTGGGGGTCCGTTGGTCCCGGAGGGGCCGACGCGGCGTCTTTTTTCTTGTGTTTGTTTTGCGACACGCCCCAAGCGCGATCGATTGTGCTCTTTATCTCGGGGGTATGGCAGAGTTGCAATTCCACGAGTTGCCGCATTATTTTGAGCTGATGGGCGCGAAAAAAAGTGGCATAAGCCCCCACGGTGGCATACGCGATGGGTGGCCACATACCTTGAAATCCCAGTCCGCAGTGAAGAAGCCGCCATCTAGACCCTCGAACGGGTTTTTGTGTCTCTCTGAAGGTGGGAGATATTCGGAAAGCACACTCGCGAGAGTCGACGATATGTGATCAACACTGAAGAGAACGGCGATCGCCATCAGCACCACGCGACGGAGGTGGCGTCGACACCAGGGACCATGGAGGTGGTGCGGACACCAGGAGCCATGGAGGTGGTGTAGACTCACAAGTTACGGGCTCCCGGCCGAAGATTCATGATGAACCGCGCAAGCACTTGTGTTATAATAGTATTGGGCTCCTGGGACAGCAAGGCCTCTTCAAAACTTATTCCCCGGGCCTCATAAGCCAGGAATTCAGCGTTGAGGTGGCAAACGGATACCTACTCCATCGGCGTCTCGAGACCTTCGACCTTGGTCCGGAGATTTGTGAATTTGCAAATAAACGAATAGACGAATAACGATTCCCAGCGGTCCGAAGGGTGTGTCGCGTTGGACGGTGGGCATACATGGCCCTTCTTGTCAGCGTTGAGGTGAGCCGACATTTGTCGCCGCAGAAGCGAGATGGGAGGTGAAAGGAAAGCACTTTAAGGAGACCGCGCCAAAACAGTATACAACACGAGCTTAGTGCACAGATTTAATGGTACAAGAACAGCCCTTCAGCGCTTCGCGCGAGCGTGATTCCATGGCGAAAACAGGTACAGAAGTTACAACGAGTAACATTAAGTCAAGACGCGTAGAGGATGGCACACAGGCCGAGTAGGAGGAGTACACAAGGTCTTATCCTGGCCCAACCTGGAGCAACCGTGAGCGAAAAGACGCGAGATGAAGTGCGAGGGACGAGCATACCTTTGGAATATCGTGGTGCTCGCTGAGAGACTCGAGATGCGCATTAAACTCGCTGACGCGGTCCTTGTGGGTCTTGTTAGCCAATTTCGCCACACGTTCCGCAAGCTGTTACGCGTCATGTCAATTGGGCACGGAGGAAGAGGCCACAGAGGCCTCGAGGCGTCAAACCTACCCGGCGCCTTTGCACTTCCTCGAAACGTCTCTCCGCGTCCGTCTTCCTGTCGGAGCTTCCACTTGGAACCGGAGAGTTGTTCCCGCTGCCTGGTAGACTGCTCTTCGAAGCCGCCGCCTCCTCACGAAGTAGAAGTTCCTTGACTCGTTCACGTTCCAGTTCCGATTCCTGCTTATGCTTAGACTTTTTCTTTTTCCTGGAGTGCAGTGAGATTAGCCACGTAGACGAGAGCAGACAGAAACATACTTTTTGACGATACCGCCCTCAGCCACACCCTTCAGTTTGAGGGAGCCGCCAGGGCGAATGTCATAGTCGCTCATCAAGCCTGTGACTGAAGTGACGTGACACGGCCTAATCAGCTTTTGCCCCCATTCCCTCGTCTGTGTTTCCTCTGGGGCAACTCCGTGACTCTGTGCCTACCGCCCCCCGGAGTCCATTGAACGTCGCTCGAATTTGTGTGGAATATGGCGGTTCTGCCATCTCCCCTTCTTTTTCTCGCATCCATACCGCCCGTAACGCGTGGTTTCACGGCTGCGACCCTCGTTGCGTCCTTGTTCTATGCGTGGTTACGCTGGAATGGGACGGCTGATACCCCGTATCTGACCGTGGTCCCCGGTTCAAGCCTATTCTATCCGTGGACTTTTGTCACATCCGTCCTAGTTGAAACCAGCATATTCGAGGTCAGTCAAGTGTCCAAAATCTTTATCGGGTTGCTCTAAACGACGCTGTGCAGTTAATAGGATCCCTCATCTTTGTGCCCGCGTCACTTAAATATCTGGAACGCGTATGGGGAAGCGTCGAGACTCTCAAATTTATCACCGTTTCCGTTGGTTTCTCGAATATCATCGCGTTCGGCTTCAACTGGATTGAGTACATCTTCACGAAAGATGCGGATCTTTTCCTGTGCGTCAATTCGAGCTCGATTTCGTCCTCAACTTGATTGTTTTCCTAGTTATGGCATGCAGTATCACGGCCAAATGGCCCTTCAAATCGCTATTCTGGTCGCGTTCACCCAGCTGATACCGGAACACCAGGTTCAACTCTTCGGTGTTTTGAAAGCACGAGTGAAGGTATGCCGGGTGTGTGTCTGATAGATAGTTGCTAACTATCCAATAGACGTTGCCAATGGCCTATCTGACCGTTTCAACTGTGATGACCTTCGTTGGGTTTCAATGCCCATGGATCATCATCCAGTTCGGCTGGTTTGTTGGCTGGATCTACCTTCGTTTCTACAAGAAGAACACTGGCGATTCTGTCGGCGGTATAGATTCGTACGGTGACAGAAGCGAGACGTTCTCGTTGATTTCATGGTTCCCACCTTTTGTGCAGTGCGTACTTACACACACTTGCAAACCCGCGCCAACTAACTTTATGCGCGCAGTTATCCGCTCTCCATGCTCGCAAACTTTGTGCATTCCCTCGCCACCCGTCTCCATCTTATCCCCACATCTAGCGCGGATATTGAAAGCGGGCTCTACAGCCAGGTTCCGGGGAGTGCGCGCGCGGAAGCAGAACGGAGACGGCAAGTTTTCTTCTTACTTTCCCGCGTTGTTGCTGACCATCCTTGCAGAGCTATGGCTTTGAAGGCTCTGGACCAACGCCTGGCCAATACCGCTGCGCCGCCTGCGGCCAGTTCACACGCCACGTCACCTCCAAAGGTGCCCCGGGCCCCTCCGCCTGCTGCTGCTGCGCGATCTGATAATACTGCGATGCCTTCCTCACCTCCCGCTGCCGAGCGGACCAAAAGCGTGGCCAGTGAAATAGATATTGGCCAGTCGGACAGTCGGTAATATCGGCTCTGTAATCTCTAAAAGCTTTCCTAACGTACTACTATCATGGTCTCGTTTTCTGTTAATTAACTATTTGCATCGAACGCCGCTCTTCGTCGAACGAGAGAACGATGATTTGATCCGCTCGCCACATCGAAATTACGTAATAATTCGCGGACAGCACTGACGCTTCCAAGAGGCTTTTATGTCCAGGCGGCCTTCAGCTCTCTCGTTTTCTCTCCCCGCGCCATTCGTAAATGGCCAGGTCAAGCCCGTCCAGTCCCCCACCGCTTCCGAGGCACCTGCACCGTTGCGACGACCCTCGGTTTCCGTTTCAAAATTCCCAGCAGACGTTTCTGAGCTGGACCCGGACGAATTATTCACAAAGTACACCGTCGCTGAAGTGAAATTAGCGCAGCAACGCTTGAGGTACTTGCTACCCTGCCCTCAATTTTGCCAGAGCTCATTGGACGCAGAGCCGATGCAGACGCGAAGCAGGAGGAACTGCGGCTTATGGTGGGGTACGTGTTTCGGGACTCGCGCGTCTGAGGTGTTGTAATAATCGAATAACAGAGAGCGCTACCGTGATCTCCTCCAAGCATCCACGTCTATCATATCTATTGCGCGTTCTTCTAAACGTGTCATTGAAGCGCTTCAGGAAACGAAAGATGCAATACTCTCGCAAGACGAGCCGCCCATGCCGCAACGAGCCTCCAGTTATGGAGCCGGCGCAGGTGTGTGCTACCTCGTAGCGAAAAATCCGCTGACCGTGAAATAGATGCACATTTGCACACATTACAACTGCTTTCCGCGCACCTGAAACTACTGTTGGACGCGCCGGAATACCTATGGCGACTCATCGAACGCAAAAAATACTTCACGGCCGCTTGGCTGTTTCTATTGGCGCGTGTGGTTCACCGTGCCCTGGTTAGGGACGATGAACAGGACGATGAAACCTGGAGCGCTCAGGGCCTGGATGTTCTCGTGTGTCCTCCCCTCTGTTCTTCTTCTCTGGGTGGGTGTTGATGTTTTTCTCCAGGAGCAATTTCCACTTGCCCAGCGCCAATGGGAGGCGGTCTCTCAATTTCGTTCTCAAATCATCCACAAAGCGACGCTGTCCTTGCGGGAGTACACAACATCCGCGGAGGTATATTCTTCGTTGCAATCCGTTACTGGATGATAATTCAATTCACTAGGATGTCTGTGCTGCCCTTCTTACCCTACATCTCCTGGACTCCCGTCCACTGACAGAAACGCTCTCCGTGTTTCTTACCCAACGATCTAAAACCCTCCACGCGATGCTATCACGCGAACATCCTTCCCATTCACCACTCTCTCCCTCATTTTCCCGGCGCGCCAATGGCCACATACCCGAAAAACGCCCTGCTCCTTCAACCGCTCGTAAGGTCTCTGTCCGAGAGGTTAAAGAAGCCACGCAAGCAGCACTGGACGCGATGGTCAAGACATTGACGACTTCCCGAAGTATATTCGAAGAGGCGGAATCAGAACAGTCCATGATTGGAACCGTCCTAGAATATATTCAATCCGATTCCGCAAGCCCTGGCCCGAATCTGAAGTCCCTTTCGTCAGAACTTCAGTTGACTACTCAGACTTTACTGGCAACATTACCGTCATCGGCCCACTTTCTCCTCCTCCCACCGAGTCTGCGCTCGTACAAGCCATACGTGGATCTCAGCTCCTCGTCGTCGCTCATTGAACAGGCCCACTTCACCCAGGTTCTCGACGAATGGTTCCAGAGCTCGAATCACAGCCTACAAATCGCAGCCTCGAAATGGTTTTCGGACCTTCATACCGTGGCGGAGGTGTGGACGCTGCGGTCGTCAATACGACAGTGGATAGATGCTGCGGGGCTGAAAGCGGGCGAGACGGCGACGCTCAAGTCGATATTCGACGACGCTGCTCAACAACGAGTTCTCAACATCTGGAAGCTTGCGCTGTCCGATGCCGAGGACGCCTTCCAATTGCAACTCGCCGCTGCCACTGCATCATTGCGCGACACTCCGAGGGCGCAACGCAAGGGTACGTCCTCAATTTTTATACTCTGGTGAAATTCGCTGATTCATTCTACCAGACACCTCCCCCGTTGAATTCCTCTTCACTGCCCCTCCTCTCCCCGTCTTCCCTGGCATGGGCCCCGTAGACTCGTCATTCCAGAAATACAAAGCTTCCCTTCGTCGGCAATTACTGGGGCGGACAACTCTGTTAGACAGTGTTTTAGCTACCCTGGAAAGCTGCGCCAGGTCACTTCAAAAGGACCTCTCTGTCGTGCTAGCTGGAGACGATGAGGAGGCGCGGTAAGGTTGAGTCTCCTGGTTGCTTTCGCAGTGCTGATTCTGGCTGTTCTAGTGGTGTCGTTGCGCAGCTCTCGGAGCAGTATCGACCGAACGCAGAAGCGTTGTGTACCGGCGTGCTGGACACCCTGTCTTCCGCCGAGAAGCAAGATGCTGACGATTCTGGTTGGTTGCTGGTACTGCTGCTTTTGGAACGCGACTAACTTGCCCCTGTGCAGAGTTGACGGTCGACAGCCTCGTTTTTGTCGGGCACGTCGCCGATGAGCTAGGCTCATCATCGCCCTTTGTTTCAGGCATTGGCGGGAGTACACAGGTGGTGCAAGGTCAGCTCCACCGTTACACCGCGAAAACAGATATTCAGAATGTTCTACAGACTTCAAAAAGCGATCGAAAGCTCTCCACGACCGCATAATCGACCGCTGGAGAGCATTTACGGTCTCGCAGATAGTTAGCAACCACCGCGCCAGCTTCCGACCCAAGTCGAAAACTCTGCCCTCAGGTCTATTTTCTCAGCTCTTGTGTTTGCAACCGCTGACATGTTTTTCAGAGTCGGCCCCATCAACACCTTCATCCGATCTCGTGGAATCGTTGCTGACCCTCTCCCGCTCTGTCCAAGAGCTCGGGTTCTCACGTAGAAGCGGCCGACAGAACACTGAAGCTGACAAGACGCTCCGTCTGTTCATAACGGAGTGGGTCGGAGACGGGTGGAAGCACGACGGCCTGCAAGCCCTCTGCGACATTGCTTTCCTGCGTCGCCTCGCAAATCTTCGCACCCCTGAGTGGGAAGACGTGTGCCAACTGCTCGATACCAAAGCGGAGCGATTCCGGGAGCAGGTATGTCTCTTCTCTCATCGTAGAGCACGTAGGTTAATAGTAGGCGCAGCTCCAACAGGAGAGTGCAACGCCCATCGCGAACGGATGGAACGACGGTGCAGCTGACTATCTGGCGCGGACACAGACGCTGTTTGCAGCGTTGCTTCCGCTGCAATCACCCATGCGGACAGGGGATAGCGCTGGTGACAAGTTTGCGCCGCTGCTACCGTTTGGGTCGCCGGCGCTGGACCAGCAATTCCAGCCAGCGGTCGAGCTTGCCAAGGCGTCATCGCGATTCGGATTGTTGCTTGTAGGGTCGGCTGCTCGTTAATTCATTTTGAGGAAGTCATCAGGAATTCGGCCGATTTTGCGAGACAAACCCGAGTGAATTGGAGCCCATGCGTTGGAGCGGTATAACAGGCATGCGCGCCAATAATTTTAAAATACAAGCGAGTAATGAGCGCCTCGACCCTATGCCCCTCCACTGGTAGGGGAATGAGAGAGGGAAGTGAGCGGACAAGAAGTGCACATACACTAGGATATTGTTTCTGGGAATAATCAGCACAGGGCAGGAATAAGGGGACACGACGCACATTGGGATGTGGATGAGTTTGACAAAGTAACCAATGAAGCCCATGACAGCGAAACCGACCCCGACGGCCTTGCAGATCTGAGAGAACTCTGGGACAGGATAAGGAAGAGTAGAGAGTAGCAGGGCGAAATGGACCTTTGTCCGAAGGTTTTGTGCAACGTGTCAGAAACTCGGGAAAAGTCAGTTCCAATGCAAGGGACGAGACGGGCGGCGACGCACCTGGCTTCCTTCACGGACGAATTGCTGGGGTATCTCGACGAACTCGCGTACTTTGTCAGACATGGTGGAAGGAGTGAAGGAGAGGAATGAAATGGATTGGTGTCCAATCGCGTGCACGTGCTGCTCCGAAGAAAATCCCTCAAGGGTCGGCCTGCAACTCCAGAGGTAAGGACGAGTAGCATTGGGTTATATGGGTGTTAACGGTGTACCAAAGTGGTGTACGCGCATGAATGTCCTTGCGCACTGGCCTGTTCCGAGCCGCACGTCTTGCCCGCATCGCCCAGCCCGGGCCCCGTCTCCCCGCCCTCTTCGTCCGCACGTCCCATGACGCGTACACGGACACCAGGCTAGAGCACTTCTTGCACCCCCTCAGATACCCCGACGAGCCAAATGTCGTCCGCCGCCATTACCTCCCCCTCGTCGCCGAGCTCAAGCGACTCAGGACCGCGTCGCCCCAGCCCTTGCCCCAGCTGCTCACGCGCGCCCAGCTCATCACCATCATGGACCTCCTCGCCACCTCCGGGCGCCCCCCAGATCTGGACTGTCTCCGCTCCATGTTTTCCGACCTCCCGACGTACTTCGGCGTCGCGGTCACCCCAGACCTGCACTCCGTCGTGATAGCGGGTCTCCTCAGACAAGGATACGTCGCGCTCGCGCAGCAATGGATCGCCACCATAGCGGACCGGCCGCCGCATGTGGTGCCCACCATCGAACACTACCATACATTCCTCAAGGAGTGTCCGACCCATGTATCCTCCCAACTGCTGCGGGAGATGGTCATCATAAAAATGCGCCAGTCGGGTGTTCGGCCTACGAACGAGACCTTTTCTATCCTCCTCCGGTGCATCATCCACAACGCGACGGTCGCCAAGACTTCAGTCCACACCGAGACGTTCAACAGCATACTCACCGACATGAAGCTGCATCGACTCACCGCGGATCCCGACATCCTTGCCCTCATGTTGGATCATTTCAGCGAACATGGGCTTTTGTTCGCGGCCGAAACTGTCCGTCAGAATTTTTCTGCTCAATTTCCGGACCTCTCGACAAAGGAGGAGCAGCAGAAAGATGAGTGGAGAAAGCGGCTCGCAGCAGCCTCTCACCATTCGGGGGTTGGGCACGCCCTGGAGGTATTCCGCGAGTTGCAAGCTCAAGGCTGCACCGCAACTCCAGAGATTTTCCGATCAATCGTCAACGCTAGCAAAAGCGTACAGGATATTCGGACGGTGGAAGAGGCGCTTGGCATTCGTGCCGATGTTTCTATATATGCGGTTTTGGTTAACAACAATATGCGCGTTAAACAACTCAAGGAAGCATTGGACGTGTACGACTCGGCCAAGAACGCGGGGCTCCCTCCTGTCGCGGGTCTTGTCGCGCCCATCATCCGATCTCTGGTCAGCAATAAGAACAAGTTTCCCGCCGACTTCAATGCTCACCTCGATACCGCTCTCGCTCTCTATTCCGATCTCGAGGAAGCCTTCCCAGCTCCGGCACCAGATTCTCCGGATGCTTCCGTGAACAATCCGTCCGAGCACTCAAACGGCCCAGACGTCAACATTTACACGTCGCTGTTGCGCGGTCTGGCGTTCTCCACCAACGCCAACGGCGCATTTTCCATCGCCGAATCGTTGTTCGCTGACATGAAAGCGCGTCGCATCGCCTTGACCCGCGCAATCAAGACCTCTCATCTCATACTAGAGATGCGGCAGGCTAAACACCTCGACGAAGCCTTTCGACGCTACCGCAAGTCCCGTGCGGAGCTCACAGAGTCGGACTACAGCGTCGTCCTGCACGCCTTCAGCAACCTGTCCAGCAGCTTCGGCCACCCCGCCGTCCTCGAGTACTATCTCCAGATGGTGGGCGACATGCGGCTGGCGGGGTTCAAGGTCACTGACAAAATCTACACGGACATCCTCCACCAATTCGCGAGGCTCGGTACCTCGCGGCGGATGGACTGGCGTAACAGCCCGCAGGCTCTCCATCACGCGATGCCTCCAGACATGTTCGACGACCTGCTGGGGCCCGTGCGGCAAATCCACGACATCGTCTCCCTTGACACGACGATCGCGCCCGAGCGCATCGTGTCAAACCAGCTCATGGATACATACCAGCGGCTTGGCAGCTTCCCTGAAGCATATCGCATATGGGAAAATCTGTTTCTGTCCGGGAAGTATGGGCCCGTCGGCGTGAGCATCATCCTCGATGGCTGTGGATATGCGGGCGAGTTCGAAATAGCGAATCGAATCGTCATCAACCTCATGGCGGCCAACTACGTGCTCAACCTGCACAACTGGAACTCTTACGTCGAATGCCTCTGCCGCGTAAACCAGGTGTCCGAGGCGTTGAAGGTCGTCTGCACGGTGATGGGCACTGAAGCACAGCCTGTAAAGCCCGACCTCTCGACGCTCACGATCATGCTCAAGTTGGCCGAGAGTCGCTTCCAAACTAACACGATATTGACGCGGGTGAAGCGCCTTCTCCCAGAGCTGTGGGCGTCCCTGCCTGAAAACATGAACAAACCACCGTGAAGATGTATTATACTAGATATAGAAGGGAAATAATGTTATGTTATATGCAAGGCTATAACGCGGGCGGTTGAGCGCGGGCGTATTCTAAAAAAGTCCGTGGAGGGATGGCGCGGATAGGCTCTATGCTGATGATTCGAGTTCTTCTACGGACGGACAGTCGCACTGGGGGATAGGTCAGTATCGGAGGAAGAGCCGAGTGGAGCTCACTCACAATTAGGTTAAGGTCGCCGTACGCTGGCAAGAACGGGCGTTAGTCACGGACAGAAACAACTGGACGGGCCATTTACCGTCATCAATACGGGAGACTGTGGGCCAGAACTTCTTTTCTTCAAGCCAGGCCAAGGGATACGCCGCAGTTTTCCGAGAATACGGACTTGGGAACGATCTCATTAGCAAAGATGATTGATCAAATCAAACTGACGCACCGATTCCACTCCTCCTCGGAGAGTGCGATGACCGAAGGGGGGTGCGGGGCGTTCTTGAGCAGGTTGTTGTCCTTCGGCTGTTTGCCGGTGATGATGTCCTCAGCCTCTTTACGGATTTGTATCATTGCATCGCAGAATCTGGCGAAAAATCAGGCACCGGTGAGAACGGACTATGCGTCTCGCACCTGTCGACTTCCTCCAGAGTTTCGGACTCGGTGGGCTCAATCAGCATGCACGTAGATATGGGCCAAGAGCATGTCGGTGGGTGGAAACCATAATCCTGGCGCCAATTTAGAAGGACCATTACGAGACCTTGATTTTTCTTACCTGCAACCTCTTCGCAAAGTCGGTGACCTTGAGACCAGACTTCTCGAATTCGGCGAGATCAATCAAGAGCTCGTGGGCGACCTTCCCATTCTCATTTTTGTATCGTAAGGTGTAGTGACCAGACAGTCGGCTGGCCATGTAGTTGGCGTTGAGGAGTGCGAGTTTTGAGGAATTCGTGAGGCCCTCGCCACCGAGCATCTTGATATACGCCCAAGAGATGAGAAGGATAGAGGCGCTTCCAAAGGGCGCCGCAGAGACGGCGTCGATGGCTTTGTTACCAACGTCATGCATGAATGGATGAGAAGGAAGGAAGGGTGCCAAATGTTCAGCAACGCAGATCGGCCTTGAGGGATCGTTAGCTCATATTTCATTCAGCCAAATTGAATGCTTACCCGACACCAGGTCCTCCACCACCATGAGGGCTATTCGAAATAAATCAGGAAAAACAGTTAGAGGTAGCAGGGAGCACACACATGGCAAATGTCTTGTGAAGATTCATATGGCAGACATCACCTCCGCAGGTCGCCGGATTAGTCAACCCGATTTGGGCATTGAGGTTCGCCCCATCCAAGTACACTTGCCCTCCGTTGTCGTGGATGATTTTGCAGGCATCTTGTACGCCGTGTTCGAAGACACCGAAGGTCGAAGGGTACGTGATCTGCACGTCTCAGGTCAGCTCTGCACTCGCCAATACTACACGAACCCCACCATGAAAGCCGCAAGCTTATCTTTGTGCTTCTCCGCTTTGGTCTTGAGATCCACCAAATCAAGGTTTCCGTCAGCCAGAACCTTGACCGAGACAACCTTTAGCCCGGCCATGACAGCTGACTATATGGGTGTCAGTATACGGGTACGACAAAAGATCTGGAAAGAAGCCTACCGCGGGGTTGGTTCCGTGGGCACTCAACGGGATGAGACAAATGTCGCGATGGGCCTCGCCACGGGACTCGTGGTATGCACGGATAACACAAAGTCCAGCATACTCCCCCGCAGCTCCGGAGTTGGGCTGGAGCGACGCGGAGTGAAAGCCAGTAATTTTGCACAAATCCTCTTCGAGTTCCTGAAAATCAGGTCAACAAAAAAAAAAAAAGAATGCGGACAATAGTTGATAATTACCTTGATCACAACTTGGTATCCTTTCACTTGATCGTAAGGAGCGAAGGGATGAACCGCGCCGAACTCAGGCCAAGTGAGCGGGATCATGCTCGACGTGCTATTCAGCTTCATCGTGCAGCTTCCGAGAGGAATCATGGAGTGTACGAGGCCGATATCCTTCGAAGCAAGGTGGTGGATATAGCGCAGCATCTCCGTTTCCGAGTGATGCTTGTTGAAGACGGGATGCGGGAGATAACCGGAAGTACGTTGGAGAGCCGATGGGATTGCGGGCGACTCGGGCGCAGAGAGACTGGACAACGAAACGGGAGCACTGGAGGCAGCGGATGCGAATACGTTGATGAGCGCGACGAGGTCGGTCGGTGTAACACTTTCATCCAGAGTGACTCCAACACAGTTCTCGTCGACGCGACGGAGGTTAATGCCGGCTGCGGTCGAAATCGAATGAACAGCGTTGGCATTTCCAGCGGTAGATGTGACGTCAATGGTCAGCGTATCGAAGAACGTGTCATTGGTAGCCCTGTAACCGAAGCCCTCTATAGATTTCAGGAGGACTTGTGTGAAAGCATGGACCTTGTCCGCGATTTGCTTCAAACCGGCCGGACCGTGGTATACTGCGTACATGGCCGCCATATTAGCCAGCAATGCCTGGCTTGTGCAGATATTGCTCGTAGCCTTCTCTCTGCGAATATGCTGCTCGCGTGCTAGGTATACGGAATTAGTCCAAAGGACAACACACGCGAGATGAATGACTGACTCTGCAACGCCAACCTGTACGCCGGTTTTCCCGTAGCATCGCGGCTGCGACCAATCAAGCGGCCTGGCATTTTCCTCTTGAGCTTGTCTGTGACCGCAAAGAAAGCCCCATGCGGCCCTCCGTATCCCGCCGGGACGCCGAATCGCGCTGAATTTCCCAGGACGATGTCGGCACCCCACTCGCCTGGTGGCTTCAACGTCGTCAAAGCCAGCAGGTCAGTGGCGCAGACCACGAGCCCGCCGAGAGAGTGCACCGATTGGGCCAAATCACCAAAGTCGTTGATACGTCCGTCGACATCTGGGTATTGCACGAGCACACCACAGATATCGGATTGGACAGACGGATCTGAGAGCGCCGACGTGGCATCGCGGACAAGGACGTGGATGCCGAAACCCTTGGCACGTGTGCGTAAGACAGCAAGGGTCTGAGGTAGAACCCCGGAGTCGACGAGGAAGGTCTTTTTCTTTTGAGCGCCGGAAACGAATGCCATGACCATGCCCTCTGCCGCCGCCGTTGCTTCGTCCAGAAGGGAAGCGTTCGCAATGTCCATAGATGTTAAAGAGGTGACCATGGTTTGATAATTCACGAGAGACTCCAGACGACCTGGCAGAACATGAATAGCTGCTTCAAAGCGAGAGGTAGAACTCACCTTGGGCAATCTCTGGTTGATATGGCGTGTAGGGGGTGTACCATTCCGGGTTCTCCATAATCTAAACGACGCATTGAGCGACATTCACAGCGAAAGCAACCTGAACAAACGTTGCGCAGAATGACAGGAGGCACCACAGCACAGTGATATCCCATCCCAATGTAACTCTTAAACGGCTTGTTCTGACCAGCGAGCTCCTTCGCCCTAACGTGGAGCTCCGATTCACTCAAGGCCGGTATCGAATCAACCGAGGCCGTCGACACTCGAATCTTTGGTGGGACGGCCTCGGCGATGAACTTGTCCATCGAATCGAAGCCCAATTTGGCCAGCATTGTCGACGCTTCATGGGCATCGGGGCCAATGTGCCGCGCAGAGAAGGTGTCCAGGGGCGCGAAGATGGACGAGGGTTTTGCGGTCGCAAAGGCGCGACGGCCAGCGAAGGACTTTGAGATGCGCCGCACGCCGGAGCGGACGCCAGACATCCTAGGGTATAGACAATGGTGGCAGCAGGAAAGGGGAGCTTATAGGCGAATCTCCGTGTTAAAAACTTTGTCCCGTTCACCGAGTTCGAGCACCGTCACCAAAAGTGTTATACCCGTCTTATCTGGCAGATAAGCTCAGGGTCGGCATCCCAGAGAACGAACAAAATTCGGTCGAAAGACAGCATTGCAGCAGCGGTTTTGCGCAGGAATGCAAAATGGTCTTGAAATGGGTGTAGAGAGCCGCGAAAAGGAAGTATTACGTTTTCGAAAAACTTTTTGTCTCCCCGATTTGGAAGACTCGGGAACACTTTGTTACGTAACGAAAGCCGCTAAGATAAAATACCCCACTGTGAGCACCGAGCGGAGACTGTGGTGGAGGCCGAGAAAATATTAAAGGAGTGCTAAGATGTCCGTACACGCAAAACGTGCGAATGCTACGTCCGCCACCTCTCCCGGAGGTTCCGTATCGTGCACATCCTTCATTCCATGTCTAGAAAGGAATCGTTCCAGGACGTATAATAATAACAGAAAGAAAACTTACAGTCCGTCTCGATCAATTTCTGCGGCGACCACCCGCAGCGCCCCTTTGGCCGATTGTGCGTGTGCATCGGTCACCTTGGTCTGGTAGAACTGGATAGAACTGAGCAACCGTGCCAGAAGTATCTCGGCGGACTGCTCTGTAGACCACGACGATCGTCGCTCCGTTTGCGGCAGCGCCAGTGTCTTGAGGAGTGATAGCTGAGCTTCCAAAATCGGCGCCGACCGCACAAGTTCGTACTGAGCAATTGCGCATTGTCAGTTGGGGAGCACCAGGCTCGAAACTTGGGTACTTACAACAAACTGATGGATGGCCTGCGGCGTTGGCAGGAACATCTCACATTTTGCGAGACACTGGTCGAGCAGAAGGATCGTCTGCATAACATGTTGCAGTGTTAGAACAAGCGTAGTAACGGAACGGACGCACTGCTCTTGCCAGCTGTTCTACGCCCCCGGTGGTCATGAGGATGTCTAATTTAGACGATAAAAAAGCTAGCAGTCCCGTAAGGGCACTCCACAGCTCCTGCCATGGATATTCTGTGACAACTTCAGTCTGTAAGTCAATCACCGCATTGATTTCATACCTAACCGGATATGAGCTTTATGCAGGAACCATATGACCCGGTAGCACACCCAGATACATGTCCTGGGAGCGCATTAGCAAGAGAGAATTGGTCGTAGAATGCACTGACGTATACGACTGCACCTCCAGTCTCTTGTGGAGATTGTGCCGGAACCACAATACACAACAATCCAGTAATGCGCAGAGGGGCGGCCTCCGAGACGGCGGAACGGGGAGCACAGGCAGCCGCTATCAACCAACATGAGGAGACGAAGGAACAAAACCTCACAGGCCCATACCTGACGGCAAAGCCGTATCCGCTCATCGCTCGGCTGCGAGAACGCAATGAGAACACCATCATTTTGGACCAGCGTTAGCAGTGTGTTGAGGCAGAGATTAGCGTAGGCAATAGCCCGTGGCGACGAAGTCGAGGAAGCGTGTGTAAGAAGGTAACTGGAAAGGGACAAGATGGTAAATGGCGGCGATGATATCGCGCTTGATTTTGTACCCTCGTCCGATGGGGAGATAAGGACAAGGGGAAACGTCGGATTCGTGCGAAGGAACTCGAATACCGGGAGTATAACGACGCACGCTTCTATCGGCCTGCTCGAGTTAATACGCTTCGCGGTGGCAAGAATGCACTTGCTGGCTTTTAAATAACTCCCGCGGAGGATCCACGGGAGTCAAGGCACGATCCGGTCTCAACTTGGACATCATGGACCCGAAGGCCGCCGTTAACGTCTGCGACGTGTCATCGTCGGAAATCTCTTGGTACGCCCTAGCCAAAAAAAAAATGAGACACGTTCATCTACTCAAAGGAAACTAACTTGACAACGGCGTCTAGAGCAAAGTTTGAAGCCCAGCAGATTTTACGCATGAGGTCTTTGTCTTCCGTCTCCTGGATGCGTTGTATGTATGGATTTTGCTTTGACTTGTGGAAGTTGGCCAGCAAAGATAATCTGTAATGAAATGAAGGATTTTGTTAGGAGCAAGAACAAGACACCGCACAGCAAGATAGCTTCGAAGGTATATATCTCTGTTTCTGGCGCTTTTATGAACTATATGCAATGAGCAACGAGGTTCGGAGGCAGAGAACATGGCATACCGAAACGATAGATGGGAAGAGATCGCGCCGCAGAAAATATGCGCCGGGACTGAGCTTGGATCACGAAATGAGTGATTAATCCATAGCCCTTTTCTCCCGCCTACCTGACCGACGCCGCACATGAAAATTCTGTGATTGAAATCTAGTTCAGCACTTGATTCCCGGGCCAGAAAACGCGTTTACAATGCAAATTGGAGAACCTGGTGTCGGACGTCGACTTTCGAATAACATGGGCAAGATGTGACGAATTCAGCGGATTAAACACACCTGGCAGATCAGGGTCTGGCAATGAATCGTTGATGATCCCGGTTAGGTTCTGGCCATCCGTCAGGACGCGGAGAAAGGATAATTATGCCACATACAGTGAATATCGCGTCGCTTTGGGTGACACCGCCTGCCATTATTTCCATCACTTCCCAGCCAGTGGGCGCTTTGGCAAATATACATCGCGCCTGATGGCCGGAGGTTAGAGCCAGTCGCCACAATGATTGAAGAGCATACGAGAATAGAAAGAGTGTCCAACGCATTCTTCTTTTTGTTCGTGTTCGCTGCGCTGCTGTTGGCATGCTGCAGGCAAACGCGAAAGAGTGCATTGAAACTTGGCTACTAGATACCCACGTAAGTCTAGAGGGCTCCCGCAAAAGTGTAATCTGAGAAGTGCAGACCTTAAGCGGGCCGAGAAGTGCTTCGGTAGGGAGATTGTGTAATTCGCCGACTAAGAACTCGCTGTCGACCGCGAGGTCGAGCAAATCGGTATAGAAGGCGGGGTCATCGATAGGTGGAGTCTGCAGGATCTTTGTGTAGGTTGCGACCACCTTGGACTGCAGAACGGACGATCGACGTGCGTTCGGAATCATCGCGAAGTGTAAACCCGAAGCTTTCGGATAATTCCGACGAACATGATTTGCACGTGGCGACCCCGGCGTTCGGTTTGATCGACGGACATATTGATGGCATGTGTTTGCACTTTTCGCACAACAAACAAGGATCTTGCATCGTAAACGTAAGTACAGATTAGTGCGCCCCAAAAATGCCAGTGTCTACCATCTCCGTAATCCAACCCATCAAAGCCTCATCTCTGATTCGTACGCCCTCCATCAGCTGCCTCACGCCGACAAAAGCCTTTCGGCCCCGCTTCTCGCCTTCACGTTCCTTGTCAACGGACATTTCATCCCGCGATTCCATCTCCTGCTCGTCTGTACCTTCCACGAGGCCAGGGAATCCAAAGTGGTCAGCATCGGCTCGAGGGGCTGTCTCTGAGGAGGTGAATGCAGCCCTGAACAGGATGCGAATACAAAGCAGCGCGGTTAACGAGGTCGAAGGTGGGTCGACAGTCGGCTGTCGGAAGCTGATCATAGTGCTGCGGGGCGGGGGCGGAGGCCGACTGGTCGGGTCGTTGATGGGATATGGTGAATCCGCCGAGGGCAGAGTGATAGTATCACTCTGAGAGGGATGCTTGAGAGGCGGCACCGGGCTCGAGATATGTGTCAAAATATGAGGGCGGAGTGCCGCCTTGGGAAGTGGGGCCTGCGTGCAGGACGACCATAGACATGGACATTCGGGTGTATCTATAGCTGCAATGTGGTCCAAAATGTGGTCAAACAGGTGACCGGGATTCGCGAAGGCGGGTTCAGAGCACTGATTCTTGTTCCACAAGCACTTGAAGCGCTCAGTTGTGACGGACACTCTCCGCCTGTCCACTCCCCGAACGACGAACTTCTGAACGTCGCCCTGGAGAACCATGGCCTGGGCTGAAGTGAATACCGAACTGACATTTTTTATAACATCGGATGCCACGAGGAGAGGACGTTCAATGGAGTGTGGGGAAAACGCATCCTTGTAGAGATTCCAGAAATCGACCTGAGTGAGCTCGCCATCGGGCTTTGACACAAACATGATCTTCATCCTTCCGTGTGGCCTCAATATTTGGTGGAATCAATGAAATGAAGCATGCGTACCATTCAAAGCATCGTTGCGGTTCATTAAGACCGAGCAACCTGTCCAGTTCCTCCTTCGTCAACTCGTGGACCCGCATTGTCACAGCGACGGATGGTGTGGTGTGCACTGTGCCCGTTACATCGATTGTAACGGTTTCTTCAACCTGTTCGCTTAAAATCAGGCTCACTAACAGCCTGATTACGCTGGGCATCTCTGGATGGAGCAGAAATGTTTTCGCCATGGCAGGGTGCGACAGGTGCGTGTAAAGATAATTGAGGCACGCGTCCACCAACGGCTTATCGATGAAGAGAGGGAGATATCGGAGGGCGGACGTTAATGCTGGGGAGTCTGGGGATAACTGAGACGTATTTGGGGGATTGCTCAGAATGATGGTCAGAGTCGTTAAGGCTGAAAGGATCAGCGACCGATTGGCCGACGACCCCGCGATACGGGCAAGTGGTGGTATTGGATTCCATTGAGTCCGGACGAGATTCGGCGCAAGGACATATCTGGTCGACAAGGAGTGAAAAAACTCGATTGTATTGAGGAGGAATTCTGAGTGTTCATCGAGGTCAGGATTTAGGTTGTTCAAGGCGTTAAAAATGAGCGCCATGCTATGGGGGTGATATAGCAGCTCGTGGGCATTAGTCTCGTGCAGTGCGGCGTTCCTCAGCACAAACAACGATTCGAGGGCGTGCCGTCGTTTTGCGGCTAGGTCGGGGGAAGGGGAGAACAGTGATTGCATATCACTCGACTCTTGATATCCTTCGCTGACGTACCACTCTGGCCACTCGAACAGCGCGTCTATGAGTCCCGGTACGCTGCGCAAAAGAAATTGTTCATTGTGGCAGAGCCGGCAGAGACGATCTAAAGCCCAATTGACTTCTTGGTTTATTCCCGACCGGAGGGAAAGAGTCATCCGATTGTTCGGTACGGTCTCTGTGTACCATCCTGTAAATACACGCATTTCAATCGAAGGGTCGAGCGGGGAAGACACCTCCTACGTTCATAACCGTCTATGACAGTATTTGCCGAGCGCTGGGCTGCGGGCTGTGGAGGCACGTAGCCACGATAGTAGTTGGCGCCCACAGCAGTGTTTCGATTTGGTGTATACATCGAGTGCCCTTGGGTGCGCGCTGTTGGTGTTGGATCAAACGCGAGGAGGAACGGTCACGTTGTGACGCGATCACTAGAATATTCCTACAGTGACTGCAGACTGGATATTCATACAGTGACTAGAGTACCCTCGTATTTACATGGCATATTCATCGTAAATCTGGGCGAATTGTTCATCATCCGGATATAGTACCCTCGTATTACATGGCATATTCATCGTAAATCTGGGCGAACTGTTCATCATCCGGATATGCCCAGTGAAGTTCCGGACTCAAACGCCATCGCCCACGACAAGAGGTTGGGTGGGTCAGTGCGTCACTAAAGTACCGAGGAATATCAGGGACCTCCTTGAAAAACTGGAGCGTTAAATTTTCCGTCAGGTCGATAGATTGTATGTTGTCCTCAGCAACGTCTAGAAGATATTAAACAAGGATTCTTCTCGAGTAAGGCCAGCTTACACACATCTTTGACTTCCATCAAGAGAAAAAACGTGATAAAAAGGTTGGTTTGCGCCTCGAGGAAGGCTCCGTACTTTCATGTTCGACTGCCACTCCCCGGATGCTGAACAGATGGGCTGCCAAAAGAAAAATCCATATTTTGTTCAACAAATTGACAGATGCACGTACATCCCACCCAATGATACAGCCGACGTAGTGGTAGGATCGGTGTTCAAACACCATTCCAACGTAATGTGCGATTTGCGCCTGCGCTGTTCGTGGATGTACAAGGATTGCCTGTTGCTCCTCTAGTTCCAAGGCAATTCTACAGGACCTCCCCAGATGATCCTGACTCCCACGACGGAGGAGTAATGGCTGCATATCGTTGAGAAACGTAGCGCAATATAGAGGATCCAGGTCAACATGGGAAAGCATGTGGGCCGCGAGGTGTGTTTCGTTCGTCAACAACAGGTGGATACACACCGCGGCGTAGATGGCAGATTGGGCAGTGGAGCGGGATGCATCGTTTCTGAAGGATGCCAAGATATTGCGCGCAGCCCTGAGCAACATGGGAGAGGCTCCGCACGGGGAAACATATTGAGACAAATTGATTGGGGGAATACCAAGTCTCAACAGCATTGTAGGGATGTCGTTTCGAATGGAGAGAATAGGCTGGGTTTCTGCTCCATACACGTCGACTAAAAAGTCGTCCGCGCCAGGGGGGCAAGCCACATGAGCCAACACGCGCGCGGGAAATTCGACAGGTGAGGCCGATATTCCCAGCTGCCGGGCGAGGGAAACGAATACGTGGACCAGAGAAATGGGAATCGACCGTTTATTTGTTGTTAAATATAAGTGGGGGAAGTGATTCTCAATATCATAGAATCGGGCAGCTGGGAGGGGATATATAAATTATTGTTGAGTCTGAACAACCAATACGCACGTTCGACGGCACCAAACCCTTGCTCGTGCATGAACTGGCAGATTTTGGCACAGATTTGGGGGAGATTATACTCTGGCATATTTGGTTCCAGAAGACACCGCTCTTTCATAAGATATTCTCGGCAGGCAGTACCCAGTGCCACAAAGCGCGACTGCATCTATTGCGTGGTTGTCTAGGGAGATTTACTTGACTAAAGAAACAAAACGCACCTCTTGTGGCGGCTTCCCAAAGAAACAAGATAAGGACGAAAAGCCATCGACGAAAGACACAGAATTGTCGCCGTCAGCTTCCATGTTAGCCAGACGTCCCCACTGTAGGATTGCGAAGCGTCTTGATATCGTGTTTAGAACCGCTTCAGCCCAGAATCGTCGGGTCAAGGCATGAGGCGCCGCTGGAGTTGTACTCCCACCAAACAAGGGCGGAACAGGAAGGGAGCACTGGATTTCCAGGGCATCCCATATATCGAATGACATGGATGCCAAGGCAGCGGCATGTCGATGTCTTCCTTGACGCCGAGAGACCATTTCGTCCAGAAGCCCGAGGGCTACCTTGTCCTGGCGTCGCCTTTCGGTATACATCAAGCGCCAGGACTCATAGCGAGCTTTGCGACGGGATTCGGAATCCTGTTCGTGGTGTAGATATCGGACACGATAATGCGGCTCCCACAGCGCCCCCACGAGCGCAGCTTCGCGTAGCTGGCTGTTGGCCGCTAAACAGTTCACAAGCGTCCTGACTCCGTCGCTTTCCGTGCGATGCGGTGGAATATGTTCGAGAATGGCAACATACAGGTCCAGAGGAAGGGGCATTATCAAGACAGGGAGATGAGTAAAAATGCTTACGCGGAGATACGATCACGGGATCCAAGCCATCAACGCGTTTTCAAATCCATTGCCAAGTCTATATCTAAGTACTTACCAAGCAGGAGCCACTGTTACTGCGGAGAGTTTGCATACAGCTTGAAACGAGCTAGAAAACTTGACCCCGTCGAACATGGGACCGTCCGGTCTGGAACTCGCCTGGCCGTGATGGGAATGGACAGACAGTGATGGAGGAAAGGGCGGGAGGCTGGAACCCGTAGGCGATGGCGGAGCCGTGGATCGAGCCCAACTCGCTGTAAGTCTGGAACATAAACGCCGGAGAATAAAAGCCCAAAGCATACACCATGCCTTTCAACGCAATCCACCCCCAGATCCTATCAGACTCAACTCTCCTGGCCTAAATTGAATACCACCAGGCACTACCATCATGTACACTCTCCTCATGGCAAGGCGCAACGTGGGTCACGATCCTCATTGCGCAATTGCAGGGAAACTAACTCGCCGGTGTTTGGAATAGACTCTCCTAGTCTGGGCAAGCTTGGAAATGGCCCTTGGGGCGGCAGTCTGGAACGCCTATCGGAGACCACTGTAGGTTTATTTCGTTGTCTTGGACCAGCTGCTGAAGAACCTACAGAGCCTTGAGTGCAAACAAATTACGAACTCCCCAGGCCGCTTCATGAGACTACCCCGGATTCTCGATGTATATAGTAGAGCGAGAGTCACGTGAGGCTGTCTGTAGCATATAACTGTCGCATCCATATCAAACACATAACGCAAAGGAATATCGTTATCGCCAGTTACTGTGGTTGTTGAGTGTCCTTAGACTGAGAAAAACGGGTTGCGAATCACTCGTGCGGTTGGTTCCATCATCACAAGTAGTAAAAGAGAACGCAGCCGGAGCGCAAAGACAAGCTTCTAGTTGAACAGCCGGAGTGGTGTGATTTCTGGAAGGCTTCCAACTTTTTGTGCAACTTGAACTTGGAGCGAGAAGAGACTAGGCCCCGGGAAGCTCCACCAAAGGGTTGTCCCAAAATTTGGGTTTTTGAGGCCGAAATTTGGCAAAGTCCTTGTCCCAAAGTTGGGTTTTTGAGGGCAAAAATTGGCCAAGCCCTGTCCCGATTTTGGGTTTTTGAGGGCTCAGAGCGGATTTTGACCGATACATGGCCGAGCTGGGCTCGGCCTCGGCAAAAAATCACCCGAATCTGTGACATTTTTCGGCAAAGTCACGCAGATTTGTGACAACCCTTGTCCCAATATTGTTTTTTTGAGGCCCAGGA
The DNA here is from genome assembly GCA_029449255.1 of Mycena polygramma. NCBI lineage: Eukaryota > Fungi > Basidiomycota > Agaricomycetes > Agaricales > Mycenaceae > Mycena > Mycena polygramma. The sequence goes on along the minus strand of JARKID010000106.1, from coordinate 284,852 downwards.
GGACAAAAAAATTGGGTTTTTGAGGCCAAAATCCGAGTTTTTTGGGGACAACCCTTTGGTGAAGCTTCCCGGGGCCTAAGAGACTCGGAAGGATTCGGAAGAGTCGGATCATCACATCATGCATCACAAGACCAAACAAGTATTTAAAATTCAACTGAACCGGCGTGGCCAACGCACATCTGCGTACGAATCTGCTGTCTCGGTAACCCAGACGTTCTAGGTGACAATTCGGACCGCATGATCCGTGATTGACATTCGGAGTTTGAAAATAGAGTGCAGAACTGTCACCTAGAACGTCTGGGGCATTTGGGGCGCCATGCCTACCATCGAGTCACAAAACGTGACATTTGGGTGGGGCATTGATGCGATTTGGCGGGTGACGTGACTCGATGGTAGGGCTGCCGTACGAGATGCCCCAGACCTGTCTCGGTAACCCAGACGTTCCGGCGTGATCCGTGATTGACATTCGGACATTGAAAAAGAAGCACAGAGATCACACCGGAACGTCTGGGGCATCTCGTACGGCAGCCCTACCATCGAGTCACGTCACCCGCCAAATCGCATCAATGCCCCACCCAAATGTCACGTTTTGTGACTCGATGGTAGGCATGGCGCCCCAAATGCCCCAGACGTTCTAGGTGACAGTTCTGCACTCCATTTTCAAACTCCGAATGTCAATCACGGATCATGCGGTCCGAATTGTCACCTAGAACGTCTGGGTTACCGAGACAGGCCCCAGACGTTCCGGTGTGATCTCTGCGCTTCTTTTTCAATGTCCGAATGTCAATCACGGATCACGCCGGAACGTCTGGGTTACCGAGACAGACGAATCTGCTATATCCCGCGATTTGAGGCAAGACACTCTGGAGCCGACGGCCCGCGCTATCGCGGGACCGATATGTCGGGGATGGTTCCTGCACTTATCTTCTCCGTCATGGGACTTCCGTGCTACGAAACTATCGTCTTATCTCGTTCTATAAAAGCAACGTACTGTAGAAAGATGAGAGAAGGCTTCTGCTCTTTCGTGCTCGCAACTTGAAATGGAACCTATCGATGCCGTGCCTGCTGTCGGTCCTCCCACCGCAGAATACTTGGATGAAAAGGCCTCAGACACGAAGGAGGCCGTGTTTCTAAGTAATGATTCCGACATTGGAGAGGTATGCGAGGACATTCGGGTCATCGACATGGACGCAAACGGCGCGGAGAAGCCAATCGGTATCCAGTTGTCTGTACTTGATTGACGCGGTCTTGACGCATCTCAGTCACGGCGAGCGATTGGTCCACTCGTCTGATCTCTCTCCATGACGATCCTACTCTTCCCGTTTGGACCTTTCGGCTTTGGTTCCTGTCCTTGGGACTTTCAGCTTTTGGGGCGGTGTTGGGTGAAATATTTGTGGGTACATGGATGCAGGACTATCAACTCGCTTACAGTGTTTTTAGACATTCCGCCCTCAGGGCGTTTATGTTAGCCAGCTCTTCCTGCAAGTCGCCAGCTTTGCGATGGGAAAGTCAGTCTTTTTGCATTCAATATATCAATAGTTTGCCAACGCAACCTAGGGTGCTTGAGGAGATTATACCTGGGCCTGGGCACAAGCGCTTCAAGATGCACGACAACGCCTTCTGGCGTTTCATGAATCCTGGACCATTCAACATGCAAGTACATGGTGGTTGAAGATTACAGACATACATTGATGGCCGATGTAGCAAAGAGAATGTTGGAATTTTGATTATGGCCGCTGCTTCGACGCACGGCGCGCTGGCCAGTGAGTCAAATGTCATATGTTCTCGACGCCATATTTACTGGCGCAGTAAACATATTCGCGGCCGATAACCTCTTCTACGGCTTCACCCCCAATCCCGCAGTCGCCATTTTCACCCTGCTGGGCAGTCAACTGCTCGGATACGGTATCGGTCAGTGCCGCTCTCTTCCAATTTTAGTCTTTATTCATGAGCGCGTTTCCAGCGGGGATGTGTCGGTCCTTCCTGGTCTATCCGACATATTGCGTGTTCCCGAACCTGGTACTGTTTTCAAAACAACCGACTTGTATATCACTGACCAAGCCCAAAGATCCCCACCATCCAGATGTCGGTAACCGTTGGGTCCTACAGCTCCTATCTCACTCCCTTATGACCCAGGTTTGACGTACTTTTCCGGAATCAACATAGCATCTTGCAGCGCAAACGAATCAAATTTTTCTGGGTACTGTTCATCGGTATATTTGTCTGGGAATGGTTTCCAGAGGTAGGCACGGCAACTCCGTCATCCCGGGACTGGCGAGTGACACTCTACCGTCCAGTATATCGCTCCGACCCTTACCGGAATCTCGATATTCTGCTTGGCGCGTCAAAAGAGCCCATGGGTCACCAGGATCTTCGGTGGTGCTGCAGGAAACGAAGGCAGGTTCTCGATAGAAATAGGTATTTCTAAGATATCAAAACCTTCTTCAGGGTTGGGCCTTTTTTCGATCTGCCTGGACTGGAACTACATTGGTTCTGGGGGCTCCGCCTACGGAGCCTTATTCCAGCCTCTCTCAACGCAACTGTCGCTTTACGCCGGCGTCTTGATCTGTGTGTGAGTTGCCTATTAGGGCATTCTTCCAACCCTTGTTGATCGTCCTTTCCTGCAGTATTTCCTTCTCCGGTGCATATGCTACGAATGGTAAGAACAAAGTCGACATATCTTTACGAAACTAAAGACTTGCAGCTTGGAAGGCGCAGAATTTCCCTTTCCTGTCGCAGGTTAGTGTCTTGACTCTCACAGAAAGGATTGGTCTAATTCTGGATAGATTCTTTTCTACGAGGTGCTTGAAGACTTTTGGGACGTCGTCTGGATCTCGTTGACATCCTCTAGAACGGAACGGAGTACCAGCAAGACCTTATCCTCAACGATGACTTTACTCTGAACCACGAGAAACTTGCAGCTCAGGGTCTTCCGTGGTTCAGCACTTCCTACGCGATATCCAAGGTTGGCGGGTCGCTGTCTTTTGGCGCGACTGTCACACACATGGCTCTCTGGAATGGGAAACAAGTCTGGGAGGCCTTGAAGCTGAACCGTGACAACCCCGATCCACACTATCAGATGATGAAGGTTTACGACGAGGTTCCTTTCTGGTGGTACACTGCAATGTTTGTCGCTTCGTTGGCGATGGGTCTGGCAACAAATTACACCGCGGTTGGTCTCGTGATCGAGTTCCGGATATAGTAATTGACTTATCGCGTAGAACTCGCAACTGCCATGGCACGTCTGCGCATTCGTTATGCGACTACTGAATCCCTAATACGCAACGCAGGTGGGGCTTTTTCATCGCCGTCGGTTTTGCGGTTGTTTTCTTGCCCATCATCTCTACGCTGTATGCAATTCTTTGGTAGGTACCCCTTTGCAATTGGCTTCCCGATCTCAGTTGAACTACAGTTATGTTCCCGGGACTGAGGACATTGCGCGGGTGGGTCTCAGCACTTTCTTTCGTTTCGGCCGTTGAAAATACGTCCAGATGCTTGGTGCTGGACTTCTCCCCGGAAAACCGCAAGCCAATATGGTAATTATTGCATGTTTTTCGCAATTTTAAGCTGAATTGAATCAAAATTTTGTACTATACCCTATATGCCTACAACTCGACGGAGCAAGGCCGCTCCATGACGCGAGACCTGAAGATGGGGCAATACACGAAGCTTCCGCCTCGAGTGACCTTTACCATGCAGTGTCTTGGTGCCGTCATTGGGGCTTTAATCAACTATGTGATCATGCTCCAGATCGTCTCATCCCACAGAGAGATTTTAGAGTCGGTGCAAGGAACCGTCACTTGGTGGGTGTTCACCCGATCTACAAGGCCATGGATTCACCCAGTTCGTAGGAGCGGTGCCAGTGTTCAGTCGTTCAATGTATATAATTCATATAACGGTCAAAGCCTTGCTAATGTTGGTGAATCTAGAGCGACGCCATCGCGTGGGGCGCTTTGGCGAAGCAATTGTACTCTCCTAGCAGCACCTACGGGGTAGGCCCTCCCACCGACGATTTTTTCTGAGACTGAACTCGCTTCAGATTGTTCCTCTCTCAATTATCATTGGCCTCTTTATCCCGATCCCATTCTACCTACTACACCGCAAATTCCCCAACGCGCGCTTCGACGGTGTGATTACCCCGATGGTGTGTCCTTGTCTTTGAGCCAAGTATGTCGACCGAGTGGCTCACGATTTTTTGGAAGATCTGCTCCGAGATCGGCTTCCTTTCTGGCATGTCTCTTTCGCTCCATCTGTGCTCCTTGTCGCTTATTCTTCCTAGGCGGTATCAACAGTTCCGTCTTTTGCACGTTTTTACTGGGAATCTTTTCCCAGTACTACGTGCGTCCCGTTCGTGCATCTTCATCTCGCGTGCTGACCTCGTCACAGCTCCGCAAATACCGACCTGGCTTTTTCCGCAAATACAACTTCCTGTAAGCCGTATAACTGGTGGAACTTATCGGCACTAACCTTTCTCGAAAGGATGTCTGCGGCTCTGGATGGCGGAACTGAGGTGATGACCTTTGTATACTCTTTTGCCGTGGGTGGTGCCGGTGGAAAGACGACCGCTTTCCCTACGTGGGCCCTGAATCCCGTTGGCAATCCCGACCATTGCCAGAGGTTGACCTGAGGGGTATTTACAGTCCTGCCAGTTAGTTCCATCTCCTGTGTATGCCATTCACGCCTTTATGACGCGGAGAAAATGACTTAGAAAGCTATCTCTGTAGAGCATGCGGGGTTCCGACGGGAGCCTGTGCATGCATATCAACTAGAAAAAAGAAAGTACATTGCGTGATTATAAACAAATTAGCCCTCCTCGCCAGTGTCATCTTCTGTACTCTCCTTGAACAAGGCGTACATCTTTCGCCTACTAGAATCCCTGGTATCTGGCTCACTCGCAATTTCGAAGATCTGGCGAAGGAGTTTCTTCCGCAGAATAGGGCCACCGATTGGACCTTCCGAAGGGTTGTCAAAACATGCGTTCGCTACGAGCGCAGGGTATTGCTGCTGTGCATCAGGATCCAATCGCATTCGCTTCGCAGGCGGCTGGTCGTCTGAGGTTTGCGGAGATGACAGGGCAGAAAACAAGGGCGCAAACAGTTCTGACTGTATGCGTTTGTAGGTGGTGCTTGTAGGCGTCCGCGCGGCCAGCGTGAAGAATGGGGTGAGGAGTGTCGAGAGAGGGGCGGGTAGCATTGGTTCGGGCACTGAGGCCAGGGTCTTTTCCAGCTCTTCTATGTATATGTCAGACAAGTGGTATGCCAGACTTGTAGGGACGCGTATGTCGGTAGGACTGGTCAGATGATTAAGATGGGTCGATTGGGTGGGAGTTGTGCGCACCATAACGGTCCTCCTTCACGCGTCAGAATGTCGTTGTAGGTCTCGCACGCATCCCTGTCCCATTTTGAGCGCCCAAGGAGCCGAAACGTAGCGTTGACGAATCTCCGCACAAGCATGTAGTATTTGTCGAGCCTAGAACAGGTCATGTTTGCACATATGCAGAGAGGGAGGCGCGCACCGCAGTCGATCTATCCCGTTCCATTCACGCACAGTGGCCTCCCAGAATCCACGGAGAATAGAAAGCGAGGATGAGACCGAGGTCACAGTTAACAAAAGCTCCGCCAACTCGGAAGCTAAGGCTTGCTGAACGAGCGGCTTGTCCGACATCCAGAAGCCTGTACTACGCCATGAGAGGGCAGTTCAGACGGACATCCGTTGCGCGCACAGTAAAATATTCCCTTCCAAAGTTTGTCCATCTCCGGTTTCGAAATGGGCTCTTGGGCATCATCGGCAAGGAATGCTGAAAGCGACTTTATGGCCTTGTCGCGAGTTTTCTTGTCTTCCTGGCGGTCATGTAGATAATCGCAGGCGACGACAGAGAAGGCACGTACCGTTGGAGGCCAGATGCTTCGCGAATGGCGGCGCGTTCATGGTGTTCCGCTTTCAACTTTTTTTCAAGCTCCGAATCCGGTGTGGGATAAAATACCGCTTACGCACCGCTTTGCCGCTTTTGTACCGCTACCACCGCTTGACTGCCGCTCATCGTACCGCACACGAACGCTGCGAGTTCTGCTGCTTGCTTTATCTGCATTGCCGACATCTACTGGGCTCCATGTTTTGTCTAATTGCATTTCAATAACAATGTTCTTTCGGATTCCTCAAATTCGGCGTGCATTCACACTGGTCTTTCCAATCGACTAAGTATCGTTGGCGATTAGCGCGTCAAACCAGCTCCGCAGCTTGGCTTCGACCTTCTGGGCATTACCACTTATACACCGTACTCAACCTCGACGGGCGCTCGCTCAATGCGCTGTTAACTCGTGCATGTCGTCACTCCCTTCTTGGTCCAGGTGTTCGTCGAACGTTAAGCATCTATCACGGACCGATGCATACACGCAGCCTGCTCAATAGGAGCTTGGAGGGTACAAATGCCCGCTCACGCAGGATAGCAGTGAGACTTATCAGAAGCAGATCGAAGAGCGCTCGCGTGGCGTGCGTGTCTGCACTGCATGATGAGCAGGCAGCGATGTGCGCCCAGTTGCAAAATACGAGCAACGCACTGAGCGGGCGAGCCGCGGTGGTCCCGACTCTCATGCAGAGTACGTGAGATGCCAGTGGAAAAACGCTTCCGTGGTATATTAAATAACTCTACGATGGCTAAAGACAATGCAATTATTTGATTGGATTTCGAACGCACATCTAACGAAGTGAATGCAACGATGGATTGTAAGTATCAGATACTATTTCTTCTTTTCTTGCGGATGAGCAGGCGGGAAAGAACCGCAAGTATAAGAACTGCTCACCTTCTTCTTCTTCCTCGCTGCGGGGCGAGGATCGCTACAAGCGGTCCAGCACTTAACGGTTCAACCCCGCTGAGTACCGCTCTGCCGCATGAGTGGCAGTGCTATCACCGCTTGCCGCATGAGTGGCAGTGCTACTACCGCTCACCAAATTTGAGTGGCGGTGCTACTACCGCTTGACTGGCGCCTCACCACCGCTTGACTGGCGCTTCACCACCGCTGATTACTGCCAAGGCACCGCTTCCTACCGCTCAACTTACCGCTTGGTTGATGGTGTTTTGCCGCCAAGTTCCGCTTTGCTATCCTTGCAGTTATGCCATGTCAGCTGTTTTTGGATGCCTTGCTCGGTGATGCTGTCTGGGTCAACCACAATATCCCCTTCTCAAAAAAGCTGGCTTGTCGTCCAAGCACCCTAATGATCTCTTCGCGCTGGTGGGGCACCGGTGGGGTTTAAACTGAGACTTATCTCTCGCTTGGACTCGGAGTCTGCTGCGATGAATCATGATCTTGTTTGATTTCGACTCTCAGTAACGAGTCCAATAAGTATTGGAACTCGTAATAAACGGGGGAAAAAATCATCTGACAGTACTCATGGCTATAAGCTCCATTGGTTACACTGTAGCATAGAAAATACTCAATGGATGTCCGTAGTAGCAAGGTTTTGGAATGCTCTACGCTCGACCGACGCCTGGATTGCCGCGCATTTGCCGCATGATTGCCGCTTACCGCCGAAAAGCGGTCTTTTCTCCTGGCCCTCCGAATCCTAATCGGGACGACCTCTCTTTTGATCGCTCCGCCATGTCCAAGTCGCCAATTACTTGCCATGGTAGGCTATGGCGCCTCAAACACCCGGGCTCTCGTTAATGGAACACAGTCCTCGACTCCTCTACAGGAAAGCCTGCTGAAGGAGTTCAAATTCGTCTGCAGGATTTTACCCCAGCTGATCCAACGACCGGCGGTCTTGATACCTTCAATCCTCTGGCTACCGGGTAAGATGCTCGATGCCGGCCACACAAAGCTTATGAAATGGCAAGCGTAACCAACTCGGATGGCCGATGTCTTGATCTCCTTCCTGCACGAGACTCTTCGGAGGCCAAGAAACTCGATGTTGCTCTCACCCCCGGTACTTACAAGATCGTATTCAAAGTCAAGGTATGAAGCTAGCGGTATCAGGCTGCAGCGGTCCCATTTAAGATCGCCCAAGGAATACTTTGAAAGATCGGGTCGCAAGTGTTTTTATCCTTGGGTCGAGGTAATCGCCGATTCTGCTCTACTGTACCGCGTCCACTCCTCACAATGCCTAAAAGATTACATTCGAGATAGAGAATCCCGAAGAACACTACCATATTCCGTTACTAATCAGCCCTTATTCCTTCACCACATACAGAGGCAGTTGATTGGAAACACCGCGACAAGAGGAGAATTATGTATAGCAGTATGTATGGTTTCCACAACGATGAAAGCGACAGAACGTCTACTGTGTGTGTGTCTACGCCATTGGAAATGAGTGTAGGAGATATGCGGTGGGTGAGATGCAGAGACCGACAAAGAATGGAAAGGAAGCAGTGTACATGGGGGCCAGACTCAGGCCAGTCATCGAGCAAGGACATTGGCGTATTGGACTCCCTTGATGTTGCCGCCTCTCATGGATGACTTGACGTTCGCCAAAAACTGGTCCCGGTTCTTGCTCATCTCTATTGCAGCCTCTGCGATACCCGCACGCGTCAGAACTGGCTCAACGGACGACAAGAGAACGCACCTTTGTTCAAGGGATCATCTGCGTTCGGCTCCAAAAACAAGTATTGCAGCCCGACCATGACCGAGTTCAGATTTAACACCGGTTTCCAGTCTTCTCGCAGAATATTCAGACACACGTTACCCTCCAAGTCTACGTTTGGGTGGTAAATCTGCGAACCGACTCAGCATTCATGCCTGACACTCGCGCAAGGGGAATCAAGGCGTACTGTTTGTGTGCACTTGACCTTCGGGGGGTCGTGTGGGTAGTTGGTGTTTATCGCGAAAGAAAATATAAACGCGCCACCCTTGTACATGCCTGTAGCATCAAAGAGGGTGAGCCTCAGACCAAGGAGGAAGAAGAACGCGCCACTGCGCACCTTCGTCCGGGGTGATAGTCAGCGAGAAGTTCAGGAGATCGGCGGGATCGGGGAAGTTGGTCTTCATGGTCGAGGGAAGGTCAAGCTCTGTCAGATCTTTGTTTCCGGTTAGCGGTTGGGAGACGCGAAGCTGAAGGTGGCAAAAAGACGCACCTTTCTGCACTCGGATCTGCGCCGCACTCGTCTTTGGCTTTTTCTTCGCCGCCGCGTCCTCGTTCTTCTTCATGCTCCATATCTGTGCATGGGTCAGTTTAAGCCGACTCTCTGGTGGCATTGGCATACTTTGATCATGGCGGTGGATGCAAAGGAGGCGTTTGAGTCAAAAAGCAGTTGTGGGAGGAGCGAGGTAAGCTTGATTGGCACCGCCACATCTCGAGACGCGCCGAATACGGCACCGCAAAGCTGTAACCTTCTTTCAGAATCCCATTGCACACAGAATAGATCCACGGTAAAATATACATATGCTATTTATTACAGACGCCGTCCCAGATTTTAGGATGCTCCCTAAAGAGTACACGAGGGAGCAGTGTAATGCCCTCAATATTGACACCGATCCAGAATGTCGTCGAATAAATGGTATCAAGAGGGAGGAGCAGTCCGTGTACGCTCAATAACAAGGGCCGACATCAGGATATCGTCAAACAAATCATGCCTACGAAGAAAAGACAAGTTAGACCGATTGCAACCTCTGTTTAGAAGAACTGAGTCGTACCCGACTGAAGTTATAAGTAACTTTGGTGGCTCAAATGGCTGCCCTTGCCGCCGTAATGAAGTTCGCGGAGTGAATTTGGCCAGAAGATCAGTAGATTTCCTGTTTGGTAATGAATAGCACTTTATAGCTCGTCAGACTCGCGAATGAAAAGAGTTTCGTTCACGCCAGCTTACGGTAAGGACCCCACCACCACTGTAGTCATCCCAGAACAGAGTCATGGGCATTTCTGGGCCAAAGCTCTTCACTTTCCATTCCCAAGTCTTCAGAGCAAGTCGCTTTTAAGACCTGATCAGTATTCCACATGAACGGCACACACCGTGCGGAAGACGTTGAACTGGGACGAGAGCAGCTCAGATATGGGGTGTTCGTTCCCCCGGAGACATAACGTGCCCGGGTTCCGAGCATTCACCCCGATTTCGAAATCGCCGACCAGCTCACCATCCTGAATAAAATAGATATTTCTTTTGTTCGGTGCGGCTTTAGTGCTTACCCAGGAATTTTTGCGTATTATGGTAATGTAGCTGGTTGGCGTGAAGCAGTTTAAGCTGAAGGGATGTCTCTGAATAGACGCGTTCGGGGTACAGCTGCAGCATACCTCACGGATATATGATACGGACGTTGGGAATCCGGAAGATTCGGCGGCGGAGCCAGAAGCATGGCGTTCGAAGGCAAAGGGCTAAACGTATATGTTATGTCGTTCGTCGGCCTTCGGAGACTTCGATATCGTGGAAGAGACACCGGCGAAATGGACTTCTCATTTTCAAAAACCGGAGGTAGCGTCTTGGAATCCTGAAAATCCAGAGGAATGCCAGACCGCGGGTTAACATCGCTGCCGCGAGATTTCAACACAGAATTTACGACCCCGGAGCAAGCAGGTGTACCTGGGAGATGGAAGAATCATACTGCAGTTCGTCACAAAGTCCGATGGGTGCAAGCAAGTTGGGTGCAAGACCGAAGACGGAAAGTGATAGAGATTAGCGCCAATGTGGCACCGCCACTGCTGTCAGACGTTCAAAGCAAGTTCGAGGCCAAAGATCGTGATGGACGCGAAGTTGAATTCTATCGCTACATTCTAGGTATCTAAATATGCGTCTACATTTTACGATCGTTGAGATCGCAGAGATAATATAATTCTAACCGCAGGAAATACCAAACGCACCAATTACACTTTTGAGCTTGACCATCATCTCCTCCCATTCAGCCTCCGCGTCGGACAGGGCAGTAATCGCCCCACCAGCGCCGATGTCCCAATGCTCCATAGGACAACAGTCGTCCGATGCGGCGTTTGAGTGGTCCTCGAACTTGAAACAACTTCGGATAGTAACAGACCAGTCAGAGCCGCCGCCAACACACCAATAACCAAATACGCCCGAATAAATGCTCCGCTCGTGGTCCTCCAATGTCTGAAGAATTTCGACGCTGCGCTTTTTCGGAGCGCCAGTCATACTACCTGTTGCGGCTATTCAGTAGAGTTCGATCGGCACTAAACTACTGACTGACCAGGAGGTAGACTGCTCCGAAGCATCTCCCATCCCAACTGGCTGTCTGGGTCCGACGCGCCAGATGTACCTGCTTCAAGCTTGCCCTCGATGACGCTAACGAGCTGCCATACGGTTTCGTATTCCTCCACAACACAAAACTGTTTGACTTGAACGTCTTCTCCGACGACTGCATGCAAGTCATGGCGTATGAGATCCACAATCATCAAATTTTCCGCGACTTCTTTCGTGCTTCCAATCAATGCGGCTTCTGCTGCTGCGCGCGTCAATCCAGGCGCCTTTTGAACGGTGCCTTTGATCGGCCTCAGCTGGAAGATGGAATGTGGAGGACGCGAAGTAGAGAGAAACCGTTCCGGCGACGACGAGAGAAGTGTGGTAGGATGAAGTCGAATATACGCTGAATGTGGAGCAGGATTTTTGGATCGGAGACCCTGATAACGGCGCCAGGAAATCGAACCGGACAGAGGAGAAACTTTTGGGACAGAAATGGAAGTGCGGGCCGTTAAACACAGTTCGTAACTATCCCCTGAAAGTATTCGGTCCGTAGCCTCGTGGATCCGGGCTATATAACGCGACTTATCGGGAAACGAGACGATAGGAGCGACCTTCGATGTTTCGGCAGTGATGGGAACGACCTTTGGACTCTGCGAAGATGCATTGCTGAGGACGGACGCGGTATCGGAGATCCAAGAATCGTCGGGAATAAGTGATTGAATGAAAACGCGACCCGTGGCCGAGTCGAGAACCACCGAACGCTCGACAAATATTAGATTTAGGTCCGGATGTCGCCTTGGATGGTTTTCCTTATTCAACGGGACGTCGAGTGACCGAACTCCCAGCTCATAGCTGAGCACACCGATGAGTCCGCCCCAAAAGGGTATGTCGGGATGACCGTCGCGAACTCTGTTGTCGCCCATAAAGTCTGCGAGCCAGGCCCAGACATCGCGTCGACCAAGATTTTCTCGTTTACCATGCGTGCCCCGTGTCAGTGTGAGGAAACTGTCACCAACAAAATAGGTGATCTGGAGAGAGGTTTGCATTAAGGATCCGATGATAGAGAACCGGCCGGGCTGCGCGGCAGAGTCGAGCATGACGAAGGGGGATTCTTCGTCCAACACCCCGAACAATTCGCTCACGGTCACGGCAGTGAGATTGGGTATATCCAAGATCTGGGTAGCCACTGTCGGACGGGATTGTGGTGTACTGCACGGCCGTGAGGATGGAAGAGAGGAAGATTGCCACGGTTTCCCCGTTACATTTTCAACATCCTGGTTCCAAGATAAAACCCGTCGTCCCGCTTTTCTAGACCAGGTTTGAGCGAGTCGCCAAAAATTCTGAATCACTTCCAATCCACCGCCTCGCGTGCAGACAGATTCGGGGTGATATTGTACCGCCCAAAAAGGCTTGGACGTGTGCCTTATAGCCATGACGACGTGACCATTTTCTGACTCGTCGTCAGCCCAGGCGAGTTCTTCTACGACGCCTCCCTTGGCCAGTACCACATGAAGGGAGTGGTACCGAACAGCCTTGACCATCCCCACACCATGGAATAGTTCAACACCAGTATGTTGAATGGGCGAGATTTGGCCGTGCTTCACAACGTCCAATCGCCTTAATTGTGCGCCGTATGCAACGCCCAGGCTTTGAAGGCCGAGACAAACGCCGAATATGGGGATTAACGATTGCTCTGGGAGGTTCCACAGATCCTTGATAACTCCAATATCCTGCTCGTTTTCCGGGGAGCCGGGGCCGGGGCCAACGACGACAGCGGAGAAGTAGGCGAGTAACGGACGAAGTTCAGATATGGTGTGAGCGTCATTCTTTATAATGTAGATTGCGCAGGTAGGAAAGGATTGCTTGCAAAGCGAAGCAAGGCTGGGTCGCCATTCAAAAAGCTAATCACAGTGAGGCAAAGGAGACACACTTGTATGTGAAGGAATCATAGGAATCGATGAGCAAAAGGCGAGGATTTTCGATTGCCATCGAATGCAGAGCGGTCCAAGAGCCAAGGATAGTTATTTTTGAAGCTCAGGTTAATACGTCTTGAAATTGCGAGGTTTAGGTATATAGGAGTGTCCCAGAAGCTCGCGCACGCCGCATACCATTATATGTGGTCTCGCTATATGCTAGTTGCGATCGAGAGCAGAGGAGTTTACCGCGAGAGGTCGGACATGAAAGTGGAAAGCTGAGAAAAGGGCCGGAGCTCGGCGGGCCGACTGATCCGGTTTTAGATCGCCGAGTTGACCGCAGTTGAACGTTGAATCAGAACGTTGGACTAGCCCATGTCCACTGGCAAGCTTGAAGCTAGGTACAATAATGCAAGTAAGGAAGTACTCTGGAAGTATACATATTTTCCGATGACTTAAATTACATTTCGATGTCTTTCAACTGGCTGAAAACGTCGTAATTCAACTCCTGCCTCAGCTAAAAGTCTCGCAGAAGCATCGTCTCTTGAAGGAAATCAGTTGCTCGCTAACGAGGAAGTCAGTGGACACCCACACTTTGTAGCTTAGATTATAAACGACCGTTTTGACCCCAGTTTGGATTATCTTGATGGTGCATTTCAGGCAGGGACATCTGTAGGCACTCAGTATACGAGGAAAACGTATGGATGCGAGTACGAACGTATTGCAGTACAATACCGATCCTTGACCGACTCGCTCCCTGCCTGCTTCTAGAAGCGCTGCGGGGTGGATTTTAGATATCACTTGTGTGGAAACAGATATGGCAATTTACCATTCTCTTCTGCGTGAAGACAAACACACTCGTACTCGATGTCCCCGGGATACGAGGTCCCATTGCATCTTATGCAGCCCCCTTCATTGCAATTCTTCACACCTCGAGGTGTGCCGTTATATCCAGTCGCAAGTATCCGATTTTCGCGTACGAGCACGGCACCAACGCGCCTTTTCATGCAATTGGATCTCTTGGAAGCAAGGGAGGCAAGTGTCTGTGGAGCTTTAGGTATGAAGAGTCGAATAGTTGAAGTCACTGGCCATGAAATATGCGTCCCACTGTGGCCGCAGATGTCCCGGATCAAGTAGATTCAGGTCATCTAGGTAAGAATGCAACACGGAAAGGGTCTTGAAATTATTGGAGACGTGGATATTGACCAAATCACTGAGACTATGGAGGGAGGACGCGGATTCTTCCGGATCGGTGCCGAAGACTATGCTATCATCTTCCCGTACGAATTGCTCAAGAGAGACAGAGTGAGAGCTAATGCACCGGTCCCGTCAAGTCTTGGCTGTTCCTGCATATGACACCTCACCTCATATTGGAACTTGACCGGTAAAACCGATCGAGCAAAGGAGCGTCAATGGAAAGAAGTAAAAAGAAGGGCCGTTTGACGAATGCTTCGACAACGTCTCTAGTACATAGATCCACTGTGACGAAATCGTGCCTCCAGTTTCGTGTAACGTAGTCCAACAAGGACGACGGGGAAAAAAAACAGCGAGGTTTCTCGTCGAAGTTATTAACAGACGGTGTTTGAGGACTAGGTCCCATAGACAAGAATGAGAGATGTTTGGAGACGGTCGCATCGCTATAAGGATCCACGGTTGAAGCCTGGTCGGAAGCCGAGTCCGAGCTCAAGTCCTAGGTATTCGTGTGAGTCGAGACCCAGCGGGTGACTGGTATTGAATGTAAACCTCCAGGTCGCCGACGATTCGAAGGCGTTGGAAGTCTTTAGAGACAAGGTAGTTCTCGACCTCAGTTTTCCCGGACGAGCGTGTGCCTACAATGGCCACAAGCATTTCGATAAGCCTCCAATGAGGTTTGGATCAACGCGATCGGGCCGTCGTGACATCAGAATGAGTTTGACAGGTCGCGTGCACAATCCTAAATATGCGACGCGACTAAACGCGTCGCGCGACCAACGCGAACTCAAGGCCACATCAATTCGCAGCTGCAGGGCTCTACATAGCTCTCAGCGCCTAATTCGTGGCTAAGTTTTCATTACATGTACACCTGTTGATCATGAGGCTGCAAGATGTGCATTGTCCTTTTGCAACTCCGCATTGTCCTCGCTCTTCAAACACTCTCAAACAACCCTTCCCATTGTTATTGCGAGCGAAGCGAGCAATTATTCGCTAAAGGGCTGCACCCAGACTGCAAACAAGAACAAATTCTACGCGGGTTTTGATGGCATTTGATGGCCAAAAAGAAACCTTTCAAGCTCGTTCAAATCGACCTGGATGGACTCTATCTCCGGGATTATGAGTGTTGTTATGGAAATCTCCAATAATGCCAAAGTACAGGTCAGTAGAGGCTGAATTGACTGCGTTTCAGACTCGCCGTCTATGCCACTCAGGTCACGTGCAGTTTTCGAAGTAAAACAAATTCGGATTCGTAGCGAGCACCCGGCGCGGTCGCGGATCCATATTAACACTGAGTGCAGAGCTGTAAATGTCAGAAGCCTTGTACAATGGTCGACTCTTTCACCGCGGCCCAAGCGCTCCGTAGCATTCTTGACATCGGAAAGGCGATCAAGGATGCCTGCGCGCCAGGCCTCCGCATGTTCATTCCCTCGAATTCGGTCGCCCCAGTCCCTGTGGTTTCCCTCCCGGAACCAACGTCCATTTTCCCCAAGCTGATTACGCTTGGCTTAGACACTACCTCAGCGGAGGAAATGTCCCGCCTCTACAGGGACAGAACCAAGGGTCTTCAATCCACATCGCAGAAGACCCTTCAATCTGCATGTCGCGAGCTGGCTACCGTGCCTCAGCATGCAGCACTGATGCCGTTGCCCGACCTTTTGAACGCCGTTGTAGCGGCGTACACTGCCAACTATCTGGGGGCTCTCCGGACCATCGAGCAGGCCGCGTTGCGTATCGCCTCCAAGTAGAAGGGCCATCTCAGTTCTCACCTATAAACAGATGTGCGTGGTTTTCCACACCCTCCACTTTTTCCCGTTTGACGTCCTTCAGGAAAGAGAAGGAAGGAACTCTTGATTGGCTTCGAGGGGTAGATATCTGCAGTGGCGAATTTGTGCCTCCAGTTTCAAGTAACATAGTCCGATAAAAATGATGGAGCTGAGAAGAAACAGCGGCTGAGTACTCACGGAGACATATTGGGAAAGCGAGTCTGAGCTCAGCTCAACTTCTACCGGAGGTAACCGTCGGGACTAGCCGACGAGTAAGTGGGTGGGCGATTCACGTCCAAGTCGTCGGAGACAAGATTTTTTTCTACCTGCGTGTGCCTACCAGTACCATAGCCACAGATAATTCAACCTCAGCACGGTCAAAAAATATCGGCCCCACCACGATATCGCGTCGCGAGCGTTGTTCACACTGCTCAATATCCATATCCTTCAGTGGGTTTCACGGTTATTTTAGCCCTTTGTGCCGCCTTCTGCTTCTTTCGATCCCTTGCAGCTGCTTTCCCCTCCGCTCGGAGTATCTTTGCCATTTTCATATCCTTAGGAGCGGTCGTACGGAGCTGTTTTACGTGCGTGGGGATGAGCTGTGGTTTGGAAGGCGCAGCAGACGCGGCCGGGGAGGTTAACCACTGCGCTGTCAACGTCGGAACGGCGTCCAGTATCGAAGAGAATGCAGCGAGTCCAGGCGTGTCGCGCTGATGCGCAATGGGTTATTAGAACGAAGACTTTTTCAAACAGGACGCACCTCCAAAGCTATCACCGCGACTCTCCGCAAACCCATGGCTTTCGCCAACGTAGCTTCCGCGCCTTTAGGTAGGGGAATTATCTTGATAGGTTCTGATGGATTGCAAGAATTGAAGGCGGCCACTTCGTGTGGTAGATG
The DNA here is from genome assembly GCA_029449255.1 of Mycena polygramma. NCBI lineage: Eukaryota > Fungi > Basidiomycota > Agaricomycetes > Agaricales > Mycenaceae > Mycena > Mycena polygramma. Next base: position 267,968 of record JARKID010000106.1, on the reverse strand, counting down.
GGTAATGAGAACCTGAGGATCGACATCCGCGCGACAGACTACAATGACTTTGATTGGCGCAGGGGGTGGAGGCAGCTCGGACGCAGGATTAGGGTTGAGCGAGACGGTTTTGCGCAAGGCGCGTATTTGGGCATCGAGGCGTTTAGTAACCTCGTTGATCCCAACGATCAGATGAGACAGGACTGGCGGGCGGATAGGTGAACTACTTTCTTCAGGTGCATCGGGTAAAACGATATCGGTATTCCCTGGAGATGCATCGGCGTCGGTCTTTCTCTTCTTGTTATGCGCCGAGTCTTTATAAAGCTGTTTACGCTTCCTGTTCTCTTGTCCGCGTACAGATTGATACTCGGAAACACCGTCTAGAAGGGAGATTGTGCATGCAAGCGCGGTATTTTGAAGGTTCATAGGGACAGATGGCCTATACAAGGTTAGTCGCAGAAAGGTAAAGGCGGCGGATAGATACCATGGCACACGAAAAGGACTATCAAGGACGGCTTTGAAAATGACTTTCTTCTCGAGCGTTTCTCGAGATTTTGCACGGTTCGAGGGATTGGTATGCACGCGGGCAGACATGAGTTTGGTTTTTGTGTTGACTTCAAACGGAGCTGCCAAATAGCCCCTATTTCTCGAGTTCACAGTTGTCTTAGACGCTGCGAAGCTATTCGATGGCGTGTTAACTAATGGTGTTCAACGTACATTCAACTGTCAGCGTGCTAAGCTCCATTGTAGTCGCCGTCTCGGTGTTGTATTTAACCACGCCCCAACATCTCGAATTTAAAGTTCTACTGCATAACTTGGCACCGGGAACACCTTGTCGCGCATTGTCCCGGGACGTGGTCGGGTGGTTAGCCATGCCTCTAGCGCGCGGCCCTGCCAGGCCTGCCTCAACAGTCCTTATCGTGGGGCCGTGAAAAAAAGCCGCCGCGATGCAGGGTGACGTCAGTTCCCCGAGTCTGGACTCTTGCACAGTGCGCAAGGTAGTTTACGAATTCGCCGGGAGGTACCAGTTGCGGTGGAGTTGACAGAAGCAGAGCTTTAGCTTTATGCATACCGGTGATGAACTGACAAGGCGGCGAGGGGTTTCCGCGACGAGAGGCGCCTCTGCACGTTGATGCGGCGCTTGGGACGCATAGATAGCTCAAGCAAGAGGAACATCAATCTGTCAGAAGTGGAAACAGGTGACGCGGTTGGGGCGGGAATGTGAGCAGCCAGAACAGCGATCGAGAGCGGCGTGGCACGATGTTGGCAGTAAAAAAGGACCGGAGGTCTGAATGGAGTGGTATCGGTCATACAACGCGCCTGCGGGAAGGCTCGTAGCGGAGCCCATCCAGCGACATGGTGGTGAGAGAGAGCAAAACAGCCGATCTTGATTCTTGTTTACGGCGCTGTTCATCATGTACAGCAACTCGAACGCGCAGGTCTCTTTGTTTCCCACTCTATAAAGGCCGCAGTCCTGCAGTTTTTTGTTCAATTCAATGCCCATGTCTCTCCCACCTATTCCAGTCCCCCTCAAGACCGTTGCTCCGTATCTCCAGCGCGCGGATGAACTCCGTGCAAAAGAGCCGATAATCGCATATTGGTGTATGTCTCCGCTGCTGGCTCAACTGGCCGCGTCTGACGTGCCTTAGGCACATACTATGCAGCACAGGTCGGAATCGCGCTTAAAGCCAAGGATCCCGCATCCCGCAACTTTCTGTTTGAGCTGTTGGGTGCACTCGAAAAGTTGAAAGCGGAAATCGGCCCTACAGACGCGATTGATATCGAGGCAGCCAGCGCCGCCTTTGTCGAAAATTTTGCTCTTCGCGTCTTCGCTATGGCAGATAACGAGGATCGCTCGGGTGCAGGGAATAGGTCCGCAGTTTTTTTTCTGGCATCGATATTACGCGTGTTGAATGTTGTTACAGGTCCACTGCGAAGAAATTTTTGGCTGCAGCAAATTTCCTTGAGGTCCTCAAAACCTTTCCGAAAACCGAGGTCTCTGAATCTGTGAGTTGCATACCTTCCCCGATTTTTTCCGGTTCTAATGCCGAGGTTTAGAACGAAGAAAAGATACGATATGCAAAATGGAAAGCTGCCGATATCGCCAAGGCGTACCGTGAAGGCAGAAAACCGACGCCAGGACCCGTTGGCTCGGACGCCGGAATTGATGCAGAGCTCCTACAACTACAAGCTGCTGCGCCCCCGTCATTATCAAGTACAGACAGCACTGTTTCTGCTGGCACAGTCCGGGGATCCCCGCCGCCCCCGACGGCGCATGCACCTCCGCCTGGGGGCTCGCCTCCCAAAGTGAAACGCACTTCCCCGCGAATGCAATCTGCCGATATAGAGAATGCGAACCGGCCGCGGACCCCACCCCGGAAAAAATTGGATGTCGATGTTGGGCTCCAGCCGGGTGCGTGGGGCGGTGAGCATGCGGGCGACGCGACCCCAGGAAGTTGGAGCACTGCCGCCACACCGGGAACGGCAGGCAACCCGGAAACTTTTGAGCCCCCGCTATCTCCAACTGCGCAAAAAGGTAAGGGCAAGGAGCGGAGTGGAAGCGACGGTAGCTCCGGTGACGGGCAGGGAGGTCTCCTACTCAAACCAGACGGTCTTGGAGATACGAATCGGCCTGCAAGCACCGAGAACGGGAAAAAATCTGTGCATTTCACGCCATCTGTCGTCGGTGGCTTGTCGTCCACAGACGGCTCGCCACCTGTGTCTCCGACATATCCTTCTGCACCTCACAAGCTGTGGCAGGATTCAAACGGTTCAGTGCCCCATAATGGGACAGGTCCGCTGGGTTTTGTGCCTGACCCGAATCCGCCTGTCTTCGCTCCCGGTCCACATCAGCCTCCCTTCGATGAATCTTCGCCGCTCGGGTATGGTGGCTTGCAACCTTCTGCCCCGCCTTTGCCTCCAGCCCCAGGTGTTGTATACGGCTCTGCACCGCCCCTTCCTCCCCACATCCCGACGCCTGTGGTCCCGCCACCACCAACCTTTGTCACTCCCCCTGCACTGTTGTCTCCCCCACCTCCACCTCCACCAGAGGTAGAGCTGACGCCATCGGTGATTGCCAAGGCCCAGAAACATTGCCGCTTTGCGATCAGTGCGTTGGATTACGAGGACGCAGAGCAGGCGCGGCGAGAGCTGCGCGCCGCACTTGCGGTCCTTGGGGGCTGATATCTCCTTGGTTTGTCCTTTAATTTGCCGCGGATGCTTCCAAGGCCAGGAGCCACACGCACCGCGACCATAATACGATCTCGATCAATATCTATATTACTTTTCTTCGTTCCACCTCTCCCACCGTCTTCATGCTCTAATGGGATTCTTATTCAATGTACGCGATCGTCGTTCACATACTACTGTATCCATCCACTACCTGCCATAACATTATGTTACTAATTTGTACGCAACCGGAGGAATCCACGTACCTTGTAATACCACATTATTGTTGCTCCTCTGGGGCCTGCACACGCTCCTCCAACTCCCTTATCCTATCCTTGACTGAACCTGCTGAGGCGCCAGGAGTGATCAACGGTCTCTTCGGTTTCATTTGTTGTTTGAGTTGCTCGAGGGAACATGGCACATCCTTGAGGTCTCCAAGGTCCGCAGGTCCTTTGTCCGCAACACGGAAAGTGGCGATTCCCAGAGCTGAGAGATTTGGCACCATTTCGGGGAATGGAAGTCCCACAATCGGAGGATTGGGCAACACTCTCGATCTGCATGAGCCTGCGTTTTCGGCATCTAGACCGCTGGCTTGCGGAGTGGCGCCAAAATACCGATCGTCCAGGAAACTGGAAGAGGCGACCTGATATCCGGAAACACGAGAAATTGCTGAGGCTGGAGGCACATCCAAAGAGAGCTTGGTGTCTTTTGATGCAGGTGGGTCTTGGGTTGTATGCAACTCTGATTCAGACCTCTCTCTTTCGAGGACCGAGGCTCGAGGCTGCCGCGCCGCTGCTGCGACTTCGAGTTTCTGTTGAACACGCCGAGCGAAAGACGACGGACCGCGAGGTCGATTGGATCGAGATGGATGGTCGTGCTCGGAGTTGAGTTGCAACTCTGGCTCACTGCAAACACCAGGTTCATGGGTCCCCGGTTCTTGTTCTTCGCATTCTTCCGGAGGTGCATCAGCCGAGTGGCCCTCGATGCATTCATCTTGAAGGGCCTGTTCGGGTCGGTCGTCTATTTGTGCGGACACTATGGCGTGGTGGACGAGATCTTCCGCATCTTCACGCATGGAGAGATTGCCGAGCTGAGCTTCGGGTTGAGATCCATCTTCAGAATGGGACTTGTCACAGTCTTCTTCACTTGCGTCGCTGTCACAAAAGTCGCCATAGTGGTCGTACAGGGGAGATGTAGGGGCAGAGTTCGCAGGAAGGGTTTGCGACTGGGACTGGCGTATATTGGACGGTTGGCCTTGTGAGCGCTCGTTACAGGAGGGTGGAGGATCCAGAGAGAGGAGATTGACTATCCGAATCGGCAAGTCCACGCACACATCTGTGGTCAATGTTTTGGCGTTCAAGCTGACCCTGATCATATATTCAACCTCGATGAGCTGCTCCCGAGTGTGCGTGAGCGCGTCTGGCTAAAGAAATGAAACTGAGTAATACGATGAGACGGATGTCAGTGGGGTTACCGGTATCAGGAGGAGATGGGAAAACGCCAGTCGCTCTCCGCTTGGAATACCAGCCCACCAGCCACCAGCGCTCGCGTGCCCTCTGGGAAAGCCCTGGGTCATCTCCAGAGTTGAGCTGGCCACTACCTTTCGGGTGGTGGCTGTCTGAGATGCATCGATGTCGATTCGTACGACGGAATTGGGATCACGAGGGATTTTCCGCTTGAAGACGACGGTAGATCGATATAGGGTCAGAGTGAGACTCTTTATGAGCTTTTTGCTGTCGTTCTTCACCTCCACATCTACGTTCACTAGGGCACCCGCGACGAAAGATGACCGATGCAGAGTAGCCGTCAATTGTACTAGCCCATTCCCGCCCATGAACAAGCTTTTGGATGTGGTCGCCTTGATGGGTTGCTCCGCTGGGGCCAGGATTACAGAAGGGTTGAGTCTAGGCCAGATTTCACAATCGCGGTAGAAATGAGCGATGCTCCGTTTGTTGAATTCGTCCTTCACTTTGATAGAGCTTTGAAACGGTAAGAAACGAAAGATTCGAGAAGGGGGTACGTACACTAGAGCTATGTATCGGACTGCGATCCCGGAGTGGCCATAAAACGGACCTTTTGGACGGCGAACTCCGCCCATGGGGAGGGGCATTTCAAATTCGAGCTTGTGAACTCCTTCTTGAGCTTCACAGAACCCCTCTGAATCGGGCGGGGAAATGTACATTCTGAGCGGCGAGGTGGTCACCGTCGAAATGGCCGCTGAATACTGGAGGAACTCGTGGTAATCTCCCTCCACAGTTTCGAATCCAATGATCCTCAGTTTTCCGTCCGAGATAGAGACTGCAGACTCTTTCGACATGCGAGGGCGGATGCGAAGTTTGATGAATCCCTTGAAAATACCGCCTTCGACACATACGTTGCTGTACGGCACAATGTCTATCTCAACTGCACTTTGACCATCAGGACTTCGGAGATTTCGGGATTTTTTGTACCAACGCACCTCGCGCGCGGGATTTGGCCTGTTCGAGAGAAGTGGATTCTTCTAGGGGCGAGTTAACAAGCAGCATAGACTGGGAAGTCTGAGACCGGATACCTTGGCCATGAGGCTGCCGCAATATTTGAGCTCCAGGCGGTAGACGCGAGTTCACATTTCCAAGAAGTGATTTGAGCTCAACAGTCCGTTTTAGTGTCGTGGCGCCAGCGCTGAGAAGAGTTCCGTGTCGGCTAAGAAATGCGTCTTGACTCGTCCTTTGCTGCCCGCCCAGAGTAGATGGTGCCCCAGCATCACGCGCTGAGCGAAATCCACTCGATTCGTCCATAGAATCATCCTGCTCAGAAATTGTGTCGCTCAGATGTACTGGGGGTAGCGTTTTGGCACGTTGCCGGCTTGGGCGACAGTCTGGCTGCTTCAAGTTGGACGAAACTTTTGTAGCACCCATGGCGGGTGTAGAGCAAAGCCGAATTGATGGTGATCGAGTGACTTGGGGACTGCAGTGTTCCTCGCTCATTAGGTCGCACTATGATCTAGCTACGAGTCTACGCGATAAAGTAATTTACGGAGGCAACGTCATTATGGTGGAGATAGGACTTTCCACAAGTCCTGCTCGAGTTCCCGGCTCCGCAACTTGTTTCAGTATTAGATTCAAGGGGGGAGGGGGCGATGTGGGCTTCGTCGCTGGATCAGACTGGTACTCCGCCGGAGTACTGGTGGCCGGAATGGAATCGTCTCGAGAGGATGCAAACTGGATTTTCGGCGCTTGAAGCGCGTGAAATTCGGTTACAGCCTTGGATAGCGAGTCAAGCTGGTGCATTAAATATTAGCGCATGAAGCCGGGTGGCGGAACGGAATTGTGGAATGTAATTGACCTTGACCATAATCCCGTCAATGGCCTCTTTCTTTCCGCGAAATTGACCATGGAGCTTCGAAAATTGCTCCTCTCTCGCCTTGCTTCTTTCCGCCTCTTCATCACGCTTGCCGCCAATACCCTCGTCGCCCTCCGCGTCGTCGATGACGACCCGACTTACACTGGCCGCCCGAGATCTGGTCCCTTTCCCTTTCCCTTTGGAATCACCTGCATTCAGACCGATTTCTTCCATGTCCAGATGCATGCGAGAGATTTGGTTTTGCAACTCCAAAACGCGAGAGAGATGTGACCAGAGTTCCTCATTTTTGGCAGCAACGTCGTTTCTGGTGTCCTGTTCTGGCTGTAGATTTTCATCGAGGGTGACCAGTGGTCCAAGGAAGGATCCATCGAAAGGGTCATATACGCGGTCGCCGGTTGTGTCCAAGTCGGGGGCGCGACGAGAGCCTGGGCCTAGCCTGAGAGGCAAATGGGGGGGGGGAATTTGAGGAGAATACCGTTGCCCTTGTCCGAACTGTCCTGTGTGTGAAACAGGCTCGCCAGTATTCGGTCGTGGGGTAGCGCTTGTTCTGGCGGAGGTTTCACATCTACGCCGCTCTCTTCGTCATGCAATGGCGCTGATTTCGGGGCATCTGAAGTTACAGGGCTCTGGGGAAACCAAGAAAGCATTTCGGCTTTGTGACTAACATGTTTGGTCGTAATTTGGTCAAGCCCAAAACGTGATAGGGGTAATACATTTGAACTCGACTACTACTATGGCCGCACTCCATATGTTGTCCTGTCCGAGAGTCCCTGCATTCTCGGGCGTTTAGAGGCAGCCGTCTGATTTTCTTTAGACACGAGAAAAGACGCAGGTTGTTGAATTGACGTACTAGGTGCAGCCTCACCCAGAGAATTCACCTTGGCCTTCAAAGTAGAAGTCCCACACAACAAGCCCCGGACAAAGGCTGGAAATAAGGGGAATGAGCGCCAGTAAACAAGTGAAGGGGAAGATCTCAGACCTTGCGCAACCACCTGGGCTCCAACTGGGAGGGTGTGCGTGTGGTCGATTGGGTAATAGGTGTTTACGGTCTTTAGCCGTGGTTCAGGCAGGGAAACAGCGAAAGAGGAGGAAAAGGTACCGTTTCGCCGATTTTTTCGTATGCCTGCGCCACGTAATCGTAATGGTCTACATATGTGACCGAATTGTTGGCGGCTACCTTGAAGGTGATGAATATTCAGTGAAACGGATTGAGGTCAAGTACACACCTCCTGTGCGTATTGCACAAACCTCGGGCCTGCAGCGATGCTGCTACCTGACCAGATGTTGTCCGGTGTTTGACTGGACACGATCACGGTTGCACCCTTTCCTTTGAGAGAAACAATCGCGTTTTGCATGTAATATGTGAAGGTATGGATGACCTCCGTGGATCCACTGCCATTGGTCAGTTAGCAGTGTACTGAATCCTGAAGCAGCTGGCTCACTCTGTTTCTGTGACGGTAGCGGTCGTCGAGTAATTGTCTCCAAACGCGTCCTCTCGACCGTTATCGACTAATTCCATTGAGAAAACGGCGTTAGGATTGTTCAGGAACTCACCCGAACTCAGGCCGTCGTTATGCCCGAATTCTATCACGGCGAAGTCTCCGCTCTTCACCGTGTTGATAAGCGTGGTAAAGCGGCCTTCGTCGGTGTAGCTGCGCGCACTGCGGCCAGCGATGGCGGAATTCACAACCGGGATTGTTAGATACTGTCCTAGATATTGTCCCCAGCCTGAAGCGAATATCAGCGTCTGGTCAAAGCACTGGCGTCGATGAGATCCTACCATCCGTACCCGAACCTCCTCCACCTTGAGAAAGTTTGTCAATTTCGCGACGGAGATAGATCCCTGAACGCAGCCCCACCTGGCGCCATTGTAGAATCACCAGCAAGGTACACGGTCTGGGCATATGCGCCGAAGGAGAGGGCCAAGGAGACAAGAACTTTGGATAGCATCACAACCCGTATGAATGACCGACTCTTGCGACCCCTTGCCTTTATATTCTGGAAGGAATCGGGCCGTTCGCGTCAGGTGAATCGGAAGGTTCGCAGCTCATGTAGCCATGTAACTAATTCACCGAATGAGTATTTTCGGGGACATAGCGGTGTGACCACCATAGCGGAGGTTTTGGTGCCTCCGGACCGTGTCGCGTCCAAAAAAAGAATCACATGGGCGTGCACTACATGTGATGTACCGACGTCGAGTACCTTTCTGTACGCTACCTCCCACTCACAAGCAGCCATCTTGGAATTTATCTCAGTAGATAGACGGTACTCTGATGAACTTGACGTACTGGGTGCGGCCTGTCCCTGAGCATTGACGAAGTTGCGCAAGGTGCTGTTTCCACACAATAAACCCCGCACAAACGCCTCCGATACAACGAGAGCCCCCGCCGCGCTGGTGTGTAAATGGTCGATCGGGTAAAACGCGGTTACTACGGTTCTCAGTCACCAGCTTCATCGGTTAAAAGGCGGTGCCCTACCTGCAGTTTGTCCGAGCTTATTGTACGCTTGTGCAACATAATTGTAGTGGTCCACATATGCGATACTCGTGTCCTGAGAAAGTCAAGATTTCTAAACATACCGTAAAAAAAGTCGCTACATACCACACCGATGCTGTGTGCATAAGTGACAAAGCGACCGCCGGTTGCGATGGCGTTTCCGGTCCAAATGTTGTCCGGAGTGACCGATGCTAGGAAAGAATAAGACAGACGCTGCAGCGAAGATATCCGTACGAACAGATGATAGGTATTCCACCCTTGGCCTTAATCGAGTTGACTGCGTTCTCGATATAGAACGCAAAGGAATGTATGAGAATTTGAGTGCCACTATCGCGAGGTGGTCAGAAACAGGAGTCGGAACGTACTCGACCTCACTTGGCAGCTGTTACAGTTGACGTGATGTTATATCCGTCGCCAACCGCGTCTTGTTTTCCATTATCAACCGCGCCCGCACTCGCGTCGTTGTGCCCAAACTTTTTCGCAGTGTTAGGATAAAACCTTGGATGGACCATGAACAAACCTCGATGATCTACAAAAGTCATGAGAATCGTTAGGACAATCAAACCGGGTTCTTCATACCACAAAATCTCCAGATTTGACCGAGGAAATGAGCGACGTGAACCTTCACAACAAACGAAACGAGATTGGGTTGGTATTGTTGTAGCGGACGTTTTCATATAAGACGAGTGAACCTTCCTTCAGCGCTATAGGAACGCGCGCTTTCGCCAGCCACGGCGTCGTTGACCACGGGGATAGTCAGGAACTGAGATAGCGGTACACCCCAGCCTATCTGGGTTGAGCCAAAATTTCGGGGAACCAAACGCTCCATTACCTTGAGTGCCAGATCCTCCACCACCCAAGGCCATGGTCGAATCGCCTGAAATTCGGTCAGACACAAGTTTATCATACCTAGGACTTCTCACCTGCTAGATACACCGTCTGAGCAGAAACCATCGACAAAACAAAAACGAGAGCAAAGAGCGCAGCATGGCGAACGATTCACGGGTGCTAGGTCAAGTTCCAAGTTCCAAGCATTTGCAAGGACATATTTAAATGAAGGCGCCTCCCTCAACGGGCCGACGAGAGTCAGATGGTTGGATACCGCGGCGGTGGAAGCATGAGCGCGATCTTCCAACCGGAAAAATAAGCTCTGTTGCGGAACTCAGCCGACTCGCATGACGCGTCTTCATGTTTCTCCGACGGTGGCACTTCTTAGGCGATCGTTTCCTGCAGCAGAGCATGGCGCATGGCACCCGTTGTTGAAGATTGGCTGCAGGAGATTGAGAAAGAGCCAGCTGACGCTCAAAATAGCGCCAAATATTGCCTTTCGGCGCGTCGACCGCCTTCGACGCGTCGCTTGACAATGTTCGCCTGTACGGTAGGTTTAAGAGGTTACTCATACAGGAACGGTTCGACTACATACTGTACATGGGAATCAGGAGAGTTTTACATTTTTTTTGGCGAGATATATCCTCCAACTCACGACGAGTCGTCCGCGTCTGAATCTGTATCCTCCACATCTTGGAGGGCCCCAAATCTTCCCGCACCAACTTGTATGGCGGGTGAATCCGACTCCTCCGAGTCCTCCTCCGATCCTTCAGCGATGTCATCTTGGCTCTCTTCTGCGGATTCTTCCGCAACGTGGGCGCCTTCCTCTTCCTCTTCGCTTTCTTCCCCACTGCTCGCATCCTGCGTACCCGGAATCCAAATACCCAACCCTTCGTGGCTCCCATCGGAGGTCAGGTCTACGTCCATGTCGGGCGGCCAGAACGCCCATGCTATTCTGCCCTCTGCAAGAGCTCTCATCACTAGTCCACATATAAGTAATCCAAATCGAAAAAGGGCGGGAAGAACGTACTGGCATTACCGGCACGATGCACGTCTGACCGCCCAGCTTTGGCAGTAACCCATCCTTTGGAATCGGCATACCCAATGAGCACATCCATCGCGGTCCACGCCTTTTCCTTGACCTCACTGCTGCTGCTGGGTCGATCACCGTTCCGCCAGGTCCGCTTGTCCACTACGGCATCCGTGTCGGAAGGTTGCGGGATATTGAACACTTTTTCGAGCGGGAGGAGCTCTGCGGCATGGTGGATGCAGGAGGGAATCGCGGATACTCGGGATATAGGAAGGATACCAGCGAGAACCTAGACGTGTTACTGCAACGAATGTATTGGTAGATGAACATTATGCTACCTGCATCTCCATTGGCACGAAGTTCGGCATTACGAGCCCAGGACAATCGACGAGACGAACGTCTGGTGTCCAGAAGAGCGTCTGGAAATGTTTTGTCTGTGCAGTCGCGTTCACTCGCAAGTATAGGAAGAAAACCGAGGACGCAGACCTTTCCCGGGGTTTTGGACGCTCTGACCTTATGGGCGCCGAACAATGCGTTCAACAAGGAAGACTTTCGGAGATGGACTTTAATGAAGAGGGCATAGATTTGAGAATGACACGAACCTTGCCAACATTCGGCTGCCCTGTTCGCTGCCGTCAGTTGTGTTCATGACTGGCCCTCTATCGACTGACCAATTAACCCGATGGTAAGAAACTTTGGTTCTTCTTCGGTGGTATCGTCGTCATGGGGAGCGGCCGGTCCACCAACGAATGTGCCTACCTTATCACCTTCCGCAGCTATAACTCGCTCCCAGTCGATATCCTGCCGTACCCGAGGTTTCCACTTTGCCAGCTTGGCTGGATCAGCTCTGGCTTTTTCGGGGGGCTCGAGTATCGCTGCGTGCTCGGCTTGGATTGCCTCCACAAGACGGCGGCGAAATGATTCGGGAAGGATGTGGATCACGTTGTTTTCGGCCCTGCCAAGTATGAGAGTGTGGGCTTGAATTCGGGAAAGCGGAATACTTGATGCAGAGACGTTGTTTCCCTCTCAATATATGATTCAACCTGAACTACCCTGAGATTTGGGTAATGGCTCGTAAAATAGCGCGACCACGCGTCTGCGCGTGCCGGTCCAGAGATATCCACTTTGGTGAGAACCAATATGACTCGCCGATCGGAGAGATAGGCGGCAACCGACGGGGGATAATGCAGCAAGGGGGCTCTGGAGTCGAGAAGAACAAGAATTATCTGAGAGATCTCTGTTACACGCCATCTGTAGGCGCATAAGTAAGGCATGAGCAGGGAAGAACGAGCTCACAGTTGTCTCCAGACCTCCAGATTACGCTCAAAGTTGGTGGTCGATCGCGGCATCGTTGTTGGAACATCATCTGGACTGGGACGCATGAATGGAGTTACAAAGGGATATAGATTGCATACCTGTCGTCAGGCGGAGTCTGCCACTTCTCCACGGCTTCATCTGTCTGTTCAAGCCACTACTCTGATGTTCATTTTCGAACGAATGGCAGAGAAACTGGGAGACACACCTTGCGAAACAAACCCTCCTCGTTGTGCTCCACCTCGATCTTGGTCATGTCGAACCTCCATTTCGGCCGGCGCGGACAAGTCAAGGCAGAATCCATATCGGAATCGATGGATGGAAAAAGACGGGTCTGGTTGGGGATGGGGCGAGTGAGAGGAAGTGACGCGGCAAGGATCTTTGTCTTCTCGAGAAAGTGGGCGGGCAAGGTGACGAACGCGGACTGCAGCTTTCTGGATGTCCTGGACGGCCTCTGAGACTGGGGGACCGCGGTGTCTGTTCTTTGCGGGCTGTTTGGGCTCTGGGGGGAGATCGCCACGCTTTACAGCGCGTTTGAGCTTGACCGCCGCCTTTTTCTTTGTGCTGGAAGCTGGTTTGCGGCGAGGAGGCATCGGTTGAGGGTGAACGCACGAGGTTATCTAAATTAGCATCTAGCCGACGATGATTGATGGAAGCACTCTTCTCTCTTCTGAATCTCCATGGCCTCGCCGACGATGTCCACCCGCCCCGTCTCCAACTCACCCGTCGCCCTTTCAACAAAGCGCCAGACCCGCAAGGGCCAGTTTGAATACAAACATGGCCAGCGCCAGCATACTTACGACCGCGAGAAGGCCCCTTATCCTCTTGCATATTCAAAGCATATCCTCGAGCTGTGCGGCCCATGCTTCACCCAACTGGACAGAGTTAACCCTGTGCTCTTTAGTGAATGCCTCAACCTCCGGCTTGTCCACCACATTAACAACGGCTCCGTGTCTTTCGTCGATTTCAACGATGAAAATTGGAGGTGGAATGGAGGCGTGGCAACACCGGAGCGCTCGCTGGACCTTGGGTGTGGCGTGAGTCTCCATGCACTCCCCGTGGCCGCCTCGTTAAGTGCCTTCCAGACCGGTTCCTGGGTGATCGATGCAGCCAAGGAATGGCCGACCTGTGAATTCGTCGGATTTGACCTGGTAGATATCCAGATCCCGTTGAAGACCCTGCCCCCGGAATACGAGTCCATTGCGGAACGTATAACATGGGTCCATGGCAATTTGTGAGCCCCCCCCTTCTCAGCACAAGATATCGACTCAAAACGCTCTCAGTCTCACGAACAAACTTCCGTTCGAGGACGATGAATTTGATCACGTCCATATACATGCCATAGCATTAGGCGTCCCAGAAAATAAGGCAAGTTTTTGTATACATTTCTGGACTGCTGACTTCACAATGCATATTAGTGGGGCACCTTGTTCGAGGTCAGTCGGTCGCACTTCATAACTGTGTCGTCTAATATCGCATAGGAAATTAACCGTATACTACGACCCGGAGGAGTTGTAGAGGTTATGGAAGACGGTAAGCTGTCTCGAAATATGTGTGACTGGGGCTAAAAACTTCTCTCGCAGACATCATATTCCCGCTGCTACCCAAGTGGTTTACGGCCCCGCTGCGCGCGCGGCCCCGACGCTCCACGTCTGTTCACTACCCCGATGGCTCCCACCGAGGTCTATACCCTTTTCCGATACCCAGTCGGATACGACACCTCACGATCACGCATTGCTGGAATCGTTGTATAAATCTGTATTTGAAAGTCGTTTCATCAATCTCAATCCCACAGGTTAGCTAGCCGATTGCTTCTCGCTCATTGAGCTCACGCATCTACAGCTGTCCTACCTAGCTACTTCACGACATATTTCAGACACGTCACGCTCGGCCCTGTCGTCAGCTTTTTCATGCCACCCCTGCCACCCCTCCCCCCGCTGCCGCCGCAAATCATAACATCGTATGTTGTCGATCCAAACTCCGACACACTCGATTCTCGTACTTCGACGGTGTTTGCCTCACCACACGAGGTTAGACCTATATCATTATCGTTCTCCTCCGCTTCCACCGGTTCTACGACCGAATCTTCTCAGGCATCATCATTGTTTACAGGCACGCGCCGCAAGTCGTCCTCCGTTTCCACATACGACAGCCCCACCACCTTATCAGCTACGCACTCGAACGGGACTCCTGATGATGCTAAAGCACCTGCTCCCTTCAAGAACTTCCTGTTGGACACGGAAATGGTTGGGGAGGAACAAGTCAAGTCATATTCAGCCCGGCGAAACCAACTCGATCTGCTTAACGATCGGTCGCTGGCTATGCATCTATACCGCTCGTACCAGATTGTGCTAGCTTGTCAGGAGGAGATGTGGGAAGAGCTCAAGGACCGGATACGGAACAGGAAGGATGAACTCAAGCCGTTTGGCTGGGACGACGATGAGGAACTGGAGGAATTACAAAGTCGGAAAAAGTTCGAGTTGCTCGTTGATCGGTACCGAACGTCAGTCTGTCAAGTACCTTCTGCCGCCAGCTACTGACCGTACTTTGCAGAGATATGCAGACTCGGACTGCACTATGGTGCTCACTAACTGGGATCGGATGGCAGTTTCCCCCGCGGGAGCCGTTGTCCAAAGCTGAACTGATTGAAGAGGAAAGAATTCGAGCTGCCATGATGGAGGCACGGACTTTTGCGGACGACGAGCCTCCCATACCATGTCGCTCGTTACGAGTACTTGTAGGGTACAAGCTGTGAAATCAATATTTCCAGGACATTTGAGGATACTTATTTGCGTCCATCTGACGCTGCGCTTGTTTGCCACCGGCGTTGGCTCGCTTAACCATCTAACTTTTTTTCCTTCACGCAATGGCGGCGTCTAGTTTCCGCCAGCCACACGAAATTCCTCTGCCCCAGAGCCCTGCATCCCACGTAAAATTACAGAAGGGGCCATCGAGAAAGGGGAAAGGAAAGGCGAAGGAGCCCACTGGCACGGCTCCGAAGAGGCGTGTGCCGATCCCTGCATCGGAGCCCTCCTCGGGACCTTCATGGGATTGGACCCCTCTCACAGACTCTTCAGTGAGTACTGTGCCTCCAATATTTACCAAGGACGGAAGGTGCGTTATATTTCGTTCGGTGATCGAGCGACTCAAAAAGTTCCTTCAGCTATTTCTTTTCCCTTGTCGGCCCTTCCGTGCGGATATACGCGGTGACTACGGGAAAAGTGGTGTCGACCCTCTCTATACCGCGGCCGACAGGCTACGACGCGTCGTCTGACACCTTGGCCTGCGCTGTGCTGAACCCACACAACGCATTTCAGTTGATTACTGGCTCAGTGGCGGGTGTTTTGGCGGTCTGGGACTTTTTAGAGGCTACGCTGCTTCAAACCGTCGATGTTTCCCAACCCATCCACCACATCTGTGTCCACGAAAATTTCAAGGATTCCGTGTTCGTGACGGCTTCTCGACCGGGCAAAAAAGGCCTTATTGGTGCGTAACAATTTTCTTCTCTCGATCTTGCGGCTCATTTGAAAGGCCAGATGATAACGCTATTGTCTTGCGGGTGTCGCTCAAACCGGCCGATGTCGCATCTCAGTCGACAAGACAAAAATCCTCCGAAATATACCCATCGGCAAGATACGAGTGCCCACCGGCCTCGCTTTTTCTTCCGGAGGAGATTGGCTGGTTGCGATCGCCGGTCCATAAAGCATATGTGGCAGTCGACCGGCGTCCCTGAGATCAGGGTTCACGAAATATGTGTCTCCAGAGCGTCTCACATGTCTCGCATTCCATCCTTCGGAGGACTACTTTCGCGACCGGTGACGACAAGGGCAACATCCGACTGTGGTACTGTCTCAATGACCGTCTACCCGACAAGCCTTTGGGAGTTGAAAAGAAGACGCAGACAACAACACTACATTGGCATGCCCACGCAGTGTCCTCGCTCGCGTTTACCTCCAACGGGGCGTACCTGCTCAGTGGTGGAGAGGAATCCGTCCTGGTCATATGGCAGCTGCACTCGGGGAAGAGGGAGTTTCTGCCGCGAATCGGTTCCCCGATCAAAACTATTGCTGTGTCGAAGGTTGCGGGCGGCGAAGAGGAGTATCTCCTCGGTCTGGCGGATGCCACCTACGCTTTTGTCGGGGCTGCGTCGCTCAAAATCTCGCGAAGCTATTCCCGTATAAAACTAGGTGTGTTTATCGCGCACTATGCCCTCATCACCGTGTTGAAGTGTCACAGACCCAGCAGCTGCTTACAACGCGCCGTCCACGTCGAAGCATTCTGCCACTCCGCTGTCGGTTCACAGTCTCACCTCGACCGTCATCCTACCATCATCCCACCCGGCTTCCCTCCAAATTTATTCGCCGCTGTCCTCCACTCTCGTATCCGAGTTAGAAGTTTCCCCGTCTAACAGAGTGTCTAGACGGGATGAGAGACCAATAGATCCCTGTCGCATTGAGCGAGCTACCGTCTCACCCTCTGGCGACTGGATGGCCACCATAGACGCGCGAGAAGGAGACGAGAGTTCCCATGGCGAATCCTACCTCAAGATTTGGCGGTGGGATCGCAAGGCCGGGTTCTGGATATTGAATACTCGCGTGGATCGTCCCCACTGGCCTGGAGAAGGTCACCGAGGCCGCCTTCAGTCCTGCCCCCGAAGGTCAACCGGTATTTCTAATCACGACCGGTGAAGACAGGCATATCAAAACCTGGCGAATACAGACGTCAAAAACCAAATCTGGGCCTTCAGAAGGTTTTTCTTTTTCTTCTGATAAAGCTATCCGTCTTAACGATCTCCTGTGCCAGAGTTCTGGGTTGCTCGGTCGTCTTTTACGTCCCGGAATGAGCCTCCATCTCATGTTTCGTGGTCGCCAGACGCTTCGCTTTTTGCCGTTACACTACCGAATCGGGTGGCGATTTACAACCCTTCGACCAATCTATTGCTACACTCTCTAGCTTGTCCAGAATGTGGAACCGTCAATGCAGCTTATTTCATAGGAAAGGCTGGTCGGTACTTGGTCGTTGTTGGAACAGGGAATCTTGTTTTATGGGATCTCGTTGAGCAGCGTGGTTCGTGGAATTCTCACCCTTCCGAACAACGTGTAGCTAAACCCTTGTTAGTGCGATGGCACCACAAAAGCGACAGCCCCATTCGTGGTCTGGTTTCGCATCCTCGCGAGAACAGTTTCGCAATTGTTTCTTCGAACGAAGAACGTCTCAAATCCCAAGTGACGCTTTTCCAAGTCGATTCGGCGCAGCCCACCAAATCGCTGTCTCTCCCCTTCGGTTTCCGGAATGTCGCTTGGTATCCGCTCGTCTCTTCGTCGGCTTTCAGTCTTGTGGGAATCACGCACGACTGGAAGCTTGTCGTTCTGGGTGATAACGTACAAGTACCGAAGGATGAGGGCTCCATCTCGAGGGAAATAGGATCGCATTCTGCTCCCCAGCGACGGACCCTCTTCCAAGATATCTTTGGCAAGTCGGCCTTTGGCGAACAAGCCACAGCTCCGCGACCATTTACACCGGTGTCTACTTCTCGGCCATGGACCGGACGGGAAGGCACAGGGATCTTCGAGGACGCTGCGTATCTCATGCCGCCGTTAGAGCAGCTGTTCGAGCCGTTGATGAACGGTTTCCTGAAACCTCGGGTAACCGATGTTTCCCCTCCGGTCGCGTCGGTGAACGAAGACGTTGATATGGATGGCGAGGGGCATACGACTCTCGCCGGGATGGATGCCAAACGGGCGGTGGACTCAGAAGAGATGGGTGCTATGGTTGATCTGTTCAAGGCGCATACGCTCAAGGGTGCGAAATTCGTCCGTTTGTCATTTCGTCTCTAACGTGCGACATTGTATAGCCAAGGCCCCGGTCATTGTGGGGAACGACGGGCAGGCGAACTGGGCCGGTCAACGGGCACACGAACGGAAACGGACCTTCTCGTCTTCCGTCTCACTCATCAAAACCAAACGCAGTCTCAACGCCGTCCAAAGTAGTAGTAGTGACCAGCGCTCCTGCTGCCCCAACACCCCCTACGGCGCTGGTCAATGGCAAGAAACGCAAGAAATCGATCGGCTGATCTTTTGCTACAAGTACATACTTATACTTCTTTTATACGCTCAAGTCCTGTATTGCTCTCGTCAAACCAAACCATCGTGCATGAAATGAAACCCAGTAAATCCATATATATTAAACCTACATATCTACTTGCTATAGCTACATGTTAGTGAGTGTGAATCGGTGTTTAGATGAGTCAGTGTTTAGATCGCGTCGCATTAGAGCGACAACTCCTCCTCTTCCGGTGTAGTAGCTCCCCGAGGAAGCTTGGCCAACGTACAGAGAGTCGTCAACATCAGAACCTGATCCTTTTGCAGACGGGCTCCCAACTCCTCTGAGATGTAGATTTTCTGAAGTGGGGTCCCAAACTGGGCCCTGTCCTTCGCCCACTGCACGAGGATGGTTGGCTCGATCGACTGGCAATCCACGACGGTCAGACGAGGGCAGACGGGAGTTCTGACGGAATGGGGTCTGAAGAAAATCCCGAAGAATTGGTTGGCGACGTTGGCGACCCTAAGGTAGGTGAGGAGAGGCATTGAATCCAACCATCTGGTCATCGACGCAAGCCCGTTGGGGGAGGCATCGAACTGAATCGAATACGCGGTCAACAGCCTGACTTTGGGGAACGCCGAGGTGATCTGCAGGAACAGGGGCAGATAGTCGTCGCCACACAGATTCATGAGCGTCAGGTCGTTGACATTCGGCGCCGAGAACAGGGAAAAGAGGAACATGACATATTCGCGGGAGAAATCGGCGATGACCAGGGTGCGGAGGTGAGGAAGCTCGATGGGGACGAGGGGCTCCGCGAACTCTTCGAACTTGGGACCGGCGCCGTCCATGGAAAGTTTCTGCAAACGGGGGCAGTTGCTGAGAACCTCACGGAAACGGGCGGCGTCGGGGGAGTGCGTCGCAGGAAGGCGTCTAATATCGAAGGTGGTGAGGTTCTCGAGAACCGACCTCGACCAGTCGATGGGGACGCCATTCAACGACAGGTAGGCCAGCGACGGCGCCTTGATACCACCGATAAATGGCTGAGGGACGATGTTTGGCCAGGCAAGGGACCTTCTGTCCTCGTTTTTGAGACCGCCTCGATGAAGCTCGAAGCGTTGCAGCATGGGTACACCCGCAATAGGGCCGAATGTGTTTAGGAGATCCAGCACCACGAGTGAGCTCCTCCAATCATCGACAACGATAATGAGCATCCGGATGGTCGGAAGCTTGTTGAACAGGCGGAGGAGCATTTGCCGCATGTCGGAAGCGGTCATGGCGGGCTCCTGTTCCTCGCAGAGGTCGATGGTGACAGATGAATCGTCGTCGTCGTCGCCGGCCGGATCGCCGTCGATGCGAACGTCGAGCGGAGCCTGGCGGGCCCGCTCGAACCATGCCCACGCTCTATCGATCCGGGCACCCGTGCCACGGAACCAAATTGCGTTCCAAAGCGTGGAATCTGAGAGGGCGATCTCCCGCCACCGCCTGCAGGTCCACGTTACACTCAAACGCGCATCCACCGGCCGCTTCATCGAGTCCCATACGACAAAGCGCAATATGTTGCTGATGATTTCGGTCGGAAGGTCGTTGACGCGGAAGATGCGGAAATATCGGAGCTTGTAGCTCTGTCGGGCGAAGACGAGCTGAGCTGCAACCTCCTCAGGAAGTTGCCGGGGAAAGATATCTCTTTGTACTTCCTCGATCTGCCGCACGATGACCAGATACCGAAGGCATTCCAGTCGCCACGCGTGTTTCTCTTGGGGGGTAAATGTGTGGGGTATCCAGGACGCCACGATGCGCGCAAAGTGGTCGCGTATTGCCTCTGGAGGCGGAATGTGAGGGGGACCGTCATGAGTCGAGGTGACTTCAGGCGACCGAAGAGCAGCGATGCGAGCAATAAATTCCTGGTCGCCGGCTGGGAGCACGGCGGCAAGGGCACTGAGGGTCATCTATGTCGCATGCATGGTCAGGACTTGGGAAACAGGGTGGCATGAAATACAAAGACGTACGGGAGGCATTGTACGCGTTGTGTGATGGGTTAAAGTCGGGAGAAGCGGGGGAATAGGTCGGGGAGGGAGGAGAATTTATAGGGATCCGGGTAGCAGCCAGTGAAGAAAAAATACAAAGGCGGGGATGGGATAGAGGAAGTGTTGTGCAGAGAATGGCGAGACGGAAATAAGCGCCAACAATCCCAGGGTCCACGTGCGCCTACAGTCACCCACAATCCCTTTTAGCACGCTCAGGGCCACTCTTTCACTGTTCCAGCCGCCCAAACGCTTGCTAAAAATCCTATAACCAAGACGCCTTTCGTCGGTGAGCAAGTCGAAGGGAGGAAACTGAAAGGGCGACGAGGGGGGCGGACAAAGAGCTAAGCGAAGGACCTAGCCGCCTTTTAAACCCAACTGGTGATCGTTTGCAGGTCCCTTTCAGGTCGCTTTGATGTCCAGTCGGACCGTACACGCCACGGAACGAGTAAAGCACGGCGTACCGGCGGGAGTCGGCGCAAGTTGGACTGGGGACTGAGTTTCCTATCGAATTGGACAAAGGACAGCGACCAAGATCCGACGACGGACCTGTTCGCGCCCAGCCAGTGGCGACGCGGCCATTGTGCGCGCAGGATCTTTCCGTGGACAAAGCAAGGCGAGCTGGTCGACCGCAAAAGGCCCTATTTGGAAATTAGAAACGCGATCGATCACTTTCGTCTTTTTCTTTCATGAACCTACAAGGCGTCGTCTCTTTGGAAAAGCCCAAGCAAATATCGTGTACGCTTCACACACAAGCAGCCGCCCCTGCAGTCGCAAGACCTTGAATAATGCACCGTCGCCACTCGAGAAAACTTCGGCGTGTTCCGCTTTTCCCCCCGAATACTACCGCCGACAGTCTCAACAGATCAGAATCTCTTTGTTACTTACCCCCGCGCACATCCTCTTCCCCAGCTAGCCACGCAACATTGCTCAAACTCGCTCGGAAACACCCATTCACTCGCATAGCCACATCAAGTATCCATGAGGCTCGCAGATCATATCCGGACTTGCTCTTTTGACCCTTCACACGTATCACACTCTTTGTACTTACCGATATATTTTATCACGATACTTTACCTACAGAGATAACTACAACTGGCATAATATGATACTATTACATTGAGCAGACGCGGTCTTGAAATCAAGGCCACGCTCCAGGCACCTCATGATCAGCGTCCCTCAAGCCCGAGCCTGACGCAGCGGGTTTGGGCGACATGAAAAGCAGTTCTTCGACCAACGTCGAGACAATGTTGTTTTCCGTCTCCTCAGAAATAGTGCCTTCCGCAGGCAATTGTTCCTTGATCTTTGCAGGAAGGCTCGGGTGCGCCTTGTCCGTGATTCCCATCTGAAGTACAGTCAATGAATGGTACGCTCAGCTCAGAGAAAGTACGAACAGCAGCGAGACGTTTCGTGATTCGGTTAATGGTTCTCTCGCTCGCGGTTTCCGGGATGTCCTCGTGATTGTGGCGGCGGGTCGGGCGCCCGTGGTAAGTCTTGCTCCGGTGCGGGACGCTGTACATTTCCAACGGAGGGTACCCCACCTTGGCATTACCGGCGCTGACGGGGTACGCTACAGTGGGCGCAGCGGGCTCCGGGGCCTTCTCGTTGGTGGACGTGTCCACAAGAGGCTGAGTATCCAGCGGGCTACAAATGCTATTAGAGAATTGTTTGGAAGTGAATGAATGATACACGTACGGGCCACTGGCAGTTCTCTGCGCCCTCAGCTTGCGGCGTTCTTCGCGTTCCGCTCTGTACCGCTCCTTTTCGACCTTGTAGAGGAGCTTGGCGGCCTCTACCTGGGCCCTGAGCTCCTGCGGCGTCGGTTTGGGGTGGGCTGCAGCCTCGCCCTCAACAGGGGGCTCAGCGGGCGGAGGAGGCCCCGCAGGGGGATTGTGAGGGGGAGGAGGCCCAGGAGGAGGCCTGAAGACCGGGGGTCCCCATTGGCCGAATTGAGGCCAAGACCCAGCAGGCCCGCGGGGAGGCGGGAATGGTCCGAACCCGCGAGGTGCCCCAGGAGGAGGGCCACCATGAGGGCCAGGCATGGGGTGGGGTCCGTGGTGGAAAGGCGGTCCGTGGTGAGGTCCTCCCCACGAGCCCCGACGACCACCACGTCCTCGAGTCCCAGCACCGGCCCACATCGGGGGAGGGGCGCCGTACCAGAACGAAGACGAATTGAACCCTGCAGGCGGAGCGCTCGTGCGCCAGGGGTGATCATGATCTTCCGCAGAAGCCGCAGCCGCAGCAGGTTCCGCTGCCGAAGTATCTGCTGCGCCGCCCAAAACCTGAGAGAAGCTGCGGACGAAGCTGCCGATGGCCTCGGCGACCCGCTGCCCTGCTTCTTCTTCTGCGCGGCGGCGAAGGTCAGTCGCTGCTTCGCCGGTGGCCTGAACGAAGTCGCCCGCAGCCTGCGACATAGACGCGCGGTGCGAGTTCCAATAAATGCCGTTGGTGGCGTTCTGGATTATGTTGCGCAAGCCCTCAGAGAGCTCGGGGTGAGTAGACACGACGTTCGACAAAGTGGTGAGTAGGGTCGCAACATCATTCGTAAGCGACGGCTGCGGAGTGGGAGTGGGGTCGATGGTGGGGAGAGGAGGGTCCTCGGCCTCGAGAGGAGCAGCCTTCGGGGTAGAAGCCTCTTGCGGCTCGTCCTTGAGCTCAGAAACGGGCTCAAAGACGGAGCTGACACTCCTCACAGGAGTGTCGGGGAATCGGGTGGCCTGGGTTTCGAAAAGGATGGGCTCCTCAGAGTTGGAATCGGCGGCGACTGACGGCGCCGGGGATGGGTCGACCGCCTTGGCCTTTCCTTTGTCGCGCGTGAAGGTGACGTGCCCGAAGTCCGTGGTAGAATCATCGCTCTCGTCTTCACTCACGTCACTGTGGTCGTGGATGGAGTCAGAGTCGACAGTCTCAATGTGCGCCTGCGGACTGTCTGAGCCTCCGAGCGGGGTAACGAACACGCCGCCACCGAGGTTGAGGGGCTGCCAGTCATCCTCGATGCCGAGGCCCTCATTGTCGATACCGAAAGTATTGCGGAATGCAGTAGACCGAGGGGTGTCGGGGAGTGCTTTCTCGTTGCGAGTCAAGTCGTGGACCACGAACTTGGTTACTTCGTTGGCCGGGAAGGCCTGGTAATAGTCGCGCAGCTCGTCCTCAGAGCTTAGAGTGACCTCGTCCGAGTCCGCGTCGATGTACGACACTCCAATCTTGTCAATAGGAATGTCGAACAGCGTATGGATTCTCGCGGCGAGCGCATTCCACGACGGCTGGGAGGAGAAAGTGACACGGCGGGTGACGCCGTCTTTGGTTATCTTGAACTTGGTGTTGGACATGGGTAGAGGATGAGGCTGGAGGTCAGGACAGCTATATAAGGAGGCACTGCTAATACTGCGGTAGCGTAATGACGTAAGTGCGCGCGCACGGACCCGCTCTTTTTCGACTCATTCAAAGGCACAGCGCTGCGGGCAAAGTAGATCATTCGAGAACGTTTACAGGTACAGACTTCATAACTATACAGCTCCTTTCTACGCAAAGATGGCCATGCGTGGGTCCATGTCAACAGGGTTGTTCAACTAAAGTCCATGTCAAAAAACATCCTCAACTTGGCAGCGAAATGGCTTACCCTCAAGTTGAAGTTCATGGCCGAGATGGCCTTGATCTCCTCGGGCTTGAGGTCGAAAGACTCGCTGTCCAGATTCTCCATCAATCTCTGGTGGTCATTCGACTTGGGAACGACTGCGATATCGCGCTGCGTCGCCCAGCGGAGAAGCACCTGCGCCGGAGCTTACGCAGTCCGTCAGTCTTGGTCTGGCACATGGAGATAAATGGACCGACTCTTCTGGTACTGCTTGGATAAACCGGCAATGACGTCGTGCGTGAGCAAGCTGGGCGCTCCTTGATCAGCCGCGAGCTCGACGTAGCTCTGAGGCCCAAAGGACGAGTACGCAGTGACCGCGATCCCAAGTGTTTTCGCTAGAGCAACGAGGGCGTCCTGGGTGAGGTACGGGTGAAGTTCGATTTGCAAGACCTGGGGCTTAATGCGAGCGTAGCGGAGGACATCCAAGATGAGGGAGCCCTGGCAGTTGCTGGGGGAGGGATCAGCTTCGCAATCTGCGACGCAAGGGTGCACCTACCTAAGTCCAATGTTCTTGGCTTGGCCGGCGTCCACAAGTGCTTCCATCGCCGTCCAGGTCTCCTGCATGGGAGTGTCCTGGAGGTAGACGGTTTTGCCGTCCGCACCGAACCATTCCGGGGGGTAGCGCTCGGCGGGATCGACGTACTTGAGCGCGATGGGGAAATGGATCAGGAAGAGGTCAAAGTCTGTGGAACGAAGTAAGCCAAATGGCAGGGAAGTGAATATGGTGTAGACAAACAATCAATTCCCCAAAGACCGAGCTGGTGCTTCGCCATAGCCTTGACGTGCTCCTTGGCATGGAACGTGTTCCAGAGCTAATCCAACGCGTTAATCGAAATCGCCAGCTCCAAAATCCCCCGCCCCGCAAAGCTCACCTTTGAAGTGATGACTGCGAGCGATTAGAGGGCGAGTTTCGATTACATGGACCAAGGGCTCACATAGGTCCTCTCGTTTCACAAGGCCATCTTTGATAGCACGAGCTACACCTTCACCGGCTTCTTTCTCATTGCCGTAGTCACCTACTCAATTTAAATACAACGAAGTTCACTGGGGTTTGAGCACACACCGGCCCCATCAAAGAGGCGGTACCCCGCCTTAATTCTGCCGACTGTTAGAACGATGGAGGGTAGATGGGATGTTATCTTACGCGTTGTACACGGTCTGATATAACAAATTAACGCGGTTTACAATGCTACAAGACGAGACTTACATCCGCACAGCTAGATTTCGTCACCTGGAGGAGTCAGTAAGAACCCGCGAGTTGTTGACCAGTATTCGATGCTACCTTCCAGAGCCCGAAGCTATTACACGGTTATCAGGCTCAATCCTCGACATCGGACGCGAAGCAATGCTTACCCGACAAGCGGCATCTTCACATTGACCATAGTGAGCACTATGCGTGAAATCGGGGGGATCGGAGCAGCCCACCTTTTGCCCAGTTCTGGCGAGCGCGACTGAGGTCACTGAGGACATGTTGGGAGAGGCTAAGAGAAGGTGTACTGCATCATCATCTCATCAATTCCTTGTCGATGTCATTTGCCGTGTCACGTGAGCCCGTCCCGACCTTTTGCCGACGCCGTCCCCGCGAGAAAAAGTTGACGGACCTCCTTCTCTTCCGCTACTTATTATATGCGGGACTGATTTTTATGCGATTTCACCTGGTCGGTATTGGATCCCTTGGCTCCCTTGTCGCACATCATCTCCGCAGAGCCACTCCAGCCACACATCCAATCGTCCTCCTCTATGACAAGAAAAGGCATGTCCTTCATGGCCCTGATTCCCTCTATGTCGCCAAATCGGGCTCCGTAACCGCTGCATCCGGCTTTGAACGCGAAGCGTATACCGGAGACGTGCACACACCCATCGAGTCGCTCTTCGTTACCACGCGCGCGCACGCCACACTCTACGCCATTCAAAAACTCGCGCCGCGTTTATCTGCGAATTCCACTATCGTTCTCGTCCAAAATGGGCTTGCCGTCTATGAGAGACTTATCCGGACAGTGTTCAACGATCCACACCGGCGACCCCACTTTATATTCGCGTCCACGTCGCATATCGCGCTTTACCAGGCGGCCCATGGACTGCACAATGGAGGTCCCGCAGTAATTCACCCCAGAGACGGAAATCTCGAATTCGGCATCGTCCCAGACCCTCAAGGTCGAAACTTTGAGGCTGGCTTCACCGATCAGAACCTGGACCGCTCGGAACGCGCTCCCCGCCTCTCCGACCTCGCGAATCCGGAGGGCGATCCTCTTTTCCAGCGCTACCGCAGCCTGCGAAACACCGTCGCGGCCTTGCTTCTCGCCGAGGCTCTAAATGCCCGCTGGAAGCCCATGGCTATCATCGAGCTGGCTCTCCGTCGAAAGCTCGCGATCAACGCGGTCATTGAGCCGCTCACCACCCTGATGGGTTGTCGAACATCCGACCTGTTTGCAACCGCGGATTCCATCCGTATTGCGGAAAGGATCAGTCAGGAAGCGTCTCAAGTGTTTGGTGCACAACTCCGTGAGGAGACAAAGGCCATGCTCCAACGCGCGGGCGACGTGCAGATCGGGGGACTACTGGGCATCGCTAGATTACCTCACATGTTGGAGACTGAAAACTTGGTCAACGGATGTTTGCGAACAGCTCGTAATTCCAAAGACACTGTCTCCAGCATGCTCTCTTCCCTACGCAAGGGACAGGAGACTGAGATAGAGTTCCTGAACGGGTATCTCATGGAACTTGGCCGAATGTACGGTGTGGAGACCCCCACGATATCGACTATGTACGATCTTGTCAACCTGCGTAGTACTATTGCTCTAGACCAGATGCTTTGACCCTCCCCTCTGAGCCGGTTCGACTTATCGCGGTTTCGCGGTATGGTTGAACAGAGAACCGCTCCGATTGTGAGGATTGCAAACGCCCGTGAATGGAATCTCTCTCGGACACCGAGGCTCAAGTTTGGAATCAAAAACTTTCTGCGAAGAACCAAAATGTCAAGATGATGCGGCTTCAGCGGTCCGTCGAGGCGATGAGGCCAAGCTACACAGGAAGCGCTGGGGGAAGCGCCAAACAGCCTCTTACCTCCCCGGCCTGTGCTTATGGACGCTTGCGTGAACTATGCAGCAACGAACCCCGACATTGCGGGTATAGGCGTTCGGTTTGTGCTCGTTGGAAGTATCTCTGCTTGATCGAACTCACTTTTCTTCCCCAGAGTCAGCTTCTACCTACAGACCTTTCTCCTCGGTGGGTGATATCCGCTGACCCAGCCGTTATTTTTCCTCACTGGAGCGGTCGCGTGCAGTGATATTGGTCGACCGCTCATGGCAAGAGTGAGAGCACCCGGTTTACAAGTTAAATTACCTCTGATAAATCGAGCAGCGCCCCGACGGCCCTATGGACCTTTATCGCAACTAGGTTGGCCTAACTCGCCTTTGAATTACTGACAGTCCATCTAATTCTATTAGTTTCGGCCTCACCATCGCCACGATAGTGCAACATCAATCGGGGACGGGCCAACTAACTCTATTCCAGGGCTTGCAGGTCTCAAATTTGGTCTGGTGGGTACCGGAGCGTAGCCTCTTGTCTCGCAATATTGAGGAACTCGTCTTGTCTCAACAGGCTAGCAAACTTTGGTACCTTCGTCGCTCTCGCCAGCTACAGCCGTCAGAAAGCAGCCAGTGATAAAGAACTGAATGCAGCCCGAGGCGAGGCAGATTACAATGTCAAATTCGGGGCCATGCTCCAGACGCTGCTTTCCATGACGCTGGTAAGTCCCCCTTTCCCCCCAAAATAGTGGTGCTCAATTTATTTCTGTCCACGTTAGACCATATATATGTGGTAGACGAAAAAAGATGTTCCACCCCGACGCCACTAACATACGGGTCCAGGTCCAACGCCGCTATATTCGGGAGTGCGCCGCAGTGCTCCCATCTGGTGACTTATATGGTCTTCGCCATCAAGGTTCCCGCAATTGGGACGGGCAAGGCACGCACTATGTCCCTCAATTAAGTCGTCCGTTCCGTGGCTAATTCTGTATTGTATCTATGTCTAGATAATCGGACTGACAGCTTCCTCTATTCTAACGGCAGCATATGTCTTGATTACGCTGCACGAATTAAGATCGTATCGCAGGAGCCGCACGGAGCCCGACGAGCATGCTGCTGTATCGGCATCGACATACGCGAAGAGCCCGAAAGGGATCTCCTCGTCCGCTTCTGCCTCGACTGACTCTCCGCTCCCGTTAATCTCCGTGTACCACAAGGCTTCACGAGCGCCGATGTCTTCTTTTTCAACCACAGAAACGGCATCGCAAGCCACACATGCGACGCATAAACGTCGTCCCAGGCGGCGGAGATGGTCATACGAGGTCGACCCAATGCTTATCGGTAAGCACCCCACCTTTTCTCCGGCTCTTCAAACTGACATGGATTTTGGAGGCATCATGATATGCCAAATCCTCGTCTTCACCTACTTTATTGTTTCCAGTGAGCTTCTGCTGTCGTACAACGACGGCGCATATACCTCGGCCCAACAAATGGGATTCGGTCAAATCCTGGCTCTCATCGTCGTCCTCCCATCCGCTCTCTCCGTCATAGGCGCGCTCAAAAGGCACGGCCTAAAACGTCTCTCGAAGCGGAAAAAGAGCACCATGCGGCCAGGGCGGCGGACCCTGCGCCAGCGAACGACATTAAGTACCGACCCCGTATAAACACACCGCCTCCCTCTGCCCTCTGTGTACAATATAGCATGTACAGATAGCTATGTATTGACTAAATAAGATATTTTAAGTCCCTGTAAAACACCAGTCCTAGTCCCATGCCCGTGGAATGATTAATGATCGTCTGCGCCGGGCGTCCCCCACTTCACCATGACGCTGGGCCCCTTTTGCCAGGATTCCACTCGCCGTGCTGCGACGATCGACATGGTGGATCGGTCCGTTCCGACGAAGCCGGCGCCTTGGGATTGTATGGCGGCGTCAATGAGGACGGGATACCTAGGAAAATTAAGAAAATTATTTGATGAGGTATCAAGATGAGGGGAAAAGACAGACCAATCCCCGTAGAGCGCTTTTGTGTCAGTATGATCGGGCGTGAACCAGCCCAGCTCTGCGACTTCACGCCACCACGTGGCGTTCCGCTCGTCGCTGGTCATCACAACGTGGTTTACCGGTACCCCCGTGCGCTGGCGAACCAAGTCCTGCATCTCGCGCACACGGCGGGCGATGACGGGCAGAGGCGCGAAACTGAAACAACAGATGAGTGGGAGGGCTGAGCGTTC
The DNA here is from genome assembly GCA_029449255.1 of Mycena polygramma. Taxonomy (NCBI): domain Eukaryota; kingdom Fungi; phylum Basidiomycota; class Agaricomycetes; order Agaricales; family Mycenaceae; genus Mycena; species Mycena polygramma. Next base: position 238,856 of record JARKID010000106.1, on the reverse strand, counting down.
ACGCGGCGAGTACATACCAGTCGTAAGTCGGAATCCCTCCGCACCAGGCTTCAAAGTCGTAGTGCCGCACATGCACGGAGATGAACTGAGGACCGGTTAAAGCGCACCCAGGGCTTCCGAGAAGCATCAACATACCGGTGGTATGGGTACGTTGTCCGGGGTGCCCAGTGCTCTTCGGACATAGGCATTGGTTAGTTCAGTCAGGGCAGGCGTCCAATGCATGTATTGTCCAACGTATCGCCAGGCAGGGCTGTATCGCGGTCAGTGATAGCGAGAAAAAACGGAAGAATCGGCTGACCTATAGTCGTATTCCATCTCGAACGGCTGGTGAGCAGAAACATAATACACTGTGCGTCGAGAATTAGGAATATAAACCTGGAAGAATAGGGCACGCACGATAGTCATAGCAAAGCAAATGCTCGTCGGGCGGAAGAGAAGCGTTGTGTTTCGGTGAAGGGAGAGGAGTCACCAAGTTGGCTGCGCGCGTCGACGGGAAGGCTAACGTCGCAAGAGACCAAAAGGTGGAATGCTGGTCGTGCTCGTAATTCGGGATCATCTTTATCCAGGTAGGGGCCTTGGTATACGAGATGTCTGGGATGCATTGAATCGGAAAAATCATGAGATCAGCATGCAATGTTTTACGCACCAAGGTTCAGGTCGTTGGTGGAACGGCTCCGGCGGGGGAAGGCTTCCCGATATTGTACAGCTGGGTGAGATGAGCATGGTTCGATTCCCATGAGAAGGGTGCATACCTTCCCAGGTATTCCAGCAACCGATGTCATCGACGAAAGTACTGTTGTGCTCCTGGATGCACACATGAGTTCCAGTCGAGATTAAAAAGTAATTCAGCGAACCTTGACTTCTCGCCATTCCAAGACAGACCGACCCAGTAAATTTCGGAGGCGCGGCACATCGAACACCTGAATGAAATCCATATTTACTTTAGCGCTTTTCACTATGCGCCGCAGCTCACCTCCCCGAATGGTATGGGTGGGACATGACCTCCAATGTGGGAGGGAATGAACTCTGGGATAATCGGTACTCGGTCTGTTATCAGGCCCAGATAGATAAGATTGATCTACAAAAAGTCAATATTGGAATTTGGTAGCCAAAATTTGCGCACGTAGGTGAACACATCATTTGCTAGATACAAATTGAGACGAGAAGACACACAAGCTTCAGAGATGCTTACTCCAACCGGCAGACACCCAAGAGGTGATATATTGAGTATCAGCGCGGAGATTGTCTGCGTCGTGAATGAGAACGCAGCAGATATTGCATTCAAAACCAACTCGCCTCTGAACGACGTGGTAGGAGCGCCCATCAATGCTGCCGATGGACCGAATGGGTCCGGGTTCACGACCACCACTTCATGAGAGGCCGCTGGGACGGGCGCAGGGTAGTCGCCCGGGCCATCCATGGGCTCCGTTATTTGAATGGATGGTTGACCGGTGCCAGTGTACATCACGAAAGTCGAGACACATGCGACGGAGACGAGAACGAGGGCGGTCCATGCGACTAGCATGAAGCGGCGTCGTGAGAGGAGGGAGTAGGGCCCGACAGGCTTGTTGGCCGGCCAGTGGTCATTATACCGCGCGTCCATGCAAAAAGTAAAGAGTGGAATCCGACCAAGAAAGGCCTGTGGGTGATCTTCATCACGGCACATATCCTAGTTGCCGACAGACGACTTGATGGCAACGTGCCCTTTTCCAATCCATGCGCGTTTTGCGGAGGAAGACGCGTTCACCGCGTCCAATATCCGCCACTGATACTTTGGCCAGGTGAACGTCCCAAACTGTCCAAGTTGGCGCACATAGGGGACGTGCAAAAATGGCTCTGTGGTAAGCGATCTCCGATTGCGATCATTTTCTGATCATGATCGAGGTTTGACAGCGTGACAAGTGACAGGTGCCAAGGCCTCGCGCCTGTCTAAATCCGTAAATCCCTCTTTCTCCGATTCTTGATCTCGACATGGCGAATCCCTCTCCTAACCATTGCGGCAGCCTATTAATGCCTTATCGTCCCATGCACCGGCTTTTTTCGAACAACCCCCGCAAGTTGTCTTGTCATCATGGCCGTTCCTCAAGTCGCTAGTGCCGTCGCCGTGGCTGGTGTCGTCTCCTTCTATATGTGCTCAGCATTGGTCGTATGTCTGCATCTGCGTGTAGTGAGCGTGCTTGACGCGTTCGACGCAGATGGTCTTTGTCAACAAGGCCGTGTTGACCAGTGCACCGCTCATACCTCTCACATTCCTGTTCTTCCAACTGCTCATTGCCGTGGTGCTACTCAAATTGTCGGCTTTGTTCTCCAGAGGTGCCATCGAAATCCCGAACTTTGAGCTCGAGACTGCAAAGAAGCTTTTCCCCGTCGTGTCGGTCAACATCGTTGGGTAAATAAGTTCTCATACTTCTTGGCTTGCTTTCAATGCGCTTTTAGTTTGGTCTTCAACACCCTATGCCTGCGCGGAGTCGACGCGTCCTTTTTCCAGATCGCAAGGGGACTCGTTCTGCCCCTCACCATCGTCGTCTCCGGCTTCCACACTCGTTCCGTTCCATCTCAGCGCGTCATGATCGCAAGCGCTGTCGTTACTGGAGGCTTCTTCCTCGGTGTCGCTCCCTCCTCAAAGGTTCCACTCGCTGCAGCCCCCTCACTTACTTCGTTGGCATACGGAGTTCTGTCGTCCGTTTTTATTGCCGTGCACGCAGTGTTAATCAAGATGTCTCTCCCGTATTGCAACAATTCCAGCATCACTTTGGCCTGGTACACCAATTTCGGGTCGGCAGTCCTCTTGTTGCCGTTCGTCTTATTGTGCGGCGAACCGTCTCTTTTCCGCACCATGATGACCGATCCGCACTGGGATGCAACGGTGTTCATCTGGGGCACCTTTGGTAGGGACAATAAAATTCGCCGAGTTATCCGTAGTGATTTTTTTCAGTTACCGGATTCTTCGGGTTTCTGTTATGCATCGGTTCGTTCTGACCGGCTATTCTTGAATGTCGGGCTAACTTTAATTTTAGCAGGACTATTGAGCATCCGCGTCACAAGCCCAATTACCCACATGTTCAGCAGTGTTCGTTCCTCCATTTTATGCAATCGCTGTTAATTAGCTAAATTCCGCTCTCTTCGACAGGCCGCCCGCTCGGTTTTGCAGACCGTTATCGGTGTAACGTTCTTCGGAGACTTGATTACCACGTAAGTTTTTCATCCTTTTGATGCACTTCGGTCCGCTCTAACGAAAAAAACAACAGCAACCGGGCCAGTTCCATAATTATCATCCTCGGAGGAACCATGTCAGTATTCTCCGGGCAGTCTCGACCGTGCCTTATGTTCTTTCCCGCAGGTTCTACACCTGGGTTAAAGCTGTCGAGACGGCGACACCCCCGCGTCACGCCACTGATATCGAGTCAAATGGAGGGGAAAAGGTGGAGGATTTGGAGCAGTTTGAGCAGTTTGAGGTACAGCCCCTCAAACAAGGGGAAGATTAATCCCTTTCATTAGGATTTTTTTGGCGAATAGGATAGGGATTTGTAGATCGGTGTTTGTGCAAGGAACAAATGATTTCCTGATTCGGAGTTTGACCGCCCATTGCCAAATCGGGACGAACGCGTCGGAATCTCTGCAAAGTTGTTGTTCATCCAGGACCCGGCCAGCCGCTCAACGTCCACTACCTGGACTATGCGCGGTCCCAATGGCGAAGTGCTGATGCACCTTTCAAAGCCCCCGTTGCTCCACGGACCTTCTCGTATTGCCTCTATACATATCCAGGGATGCAATCCCTCCTAAGTCCTCCTATCATAGAACCGCTCCAGCCTCGTATGGCGCATGCCAGCGGGGAATTTGCATATATACCGATGCCGTCTACTGGCAAGATAGCGACGCATTTCTTCGCCCACTTTCCCCTGCAATGGCGACCCTCAAGCGTACCGATTCGCATTCGTCCGAGGATACTTTGGTCGATGTGTCTCGGGGCCCTCTGGAGCGCCAGCTTGGGGAAACCGAGGTTTCATATTTCTTGCCTTCGCGCGAAAGCGGCGTCAATGATATGTAGGTCCCTCCCAACTTTTTGTATGTTTATGTTAAAGGGGCCACAGGTACCTTCACCTGGGCTTCCGCGCGCCGCCTGAAATTATGAGGCGCAGCCGCGTCTGCTTGGTGTGGACAATTCTTCGCCTCAAGCATCCCCTACTCGCGTCCAAGGTTCAAATGCACGACTACGATGATATTCGATTCGTGTAAGTCTCCTGCCAAAAACAAACTCAATATTCACCCGCGAGACTCAGGTATGCGGCGCCTGAATCTGTGATGGATGCCGTAGACTCTGCAGACGCCAGCCTTGAATATCGTTCTCAGTCTAAAGATGGTAAACATATCTATTCCCGGTCCTCGCAGTATCTAAGTGTATTCCCAGAGATGATTGACGCGTATTTAAATGGTCCCCGAACGCTTTCGAACGAGCGGCTCTCGTATATGGTCATTTCGCATCAATCAGCGAACGAATGTCTCCAAGCGCCAGATGCAGACATTCAGAATTTCGATTTGCTCTTGTGCGCCACGCATTTCCTAGGTAATCTATTTTGGGCTCCACCTTTTCTCAATTCATTCAAAGTACATTTTCAGGCGATGGCATGGCCCTGCACAATTTCGCGAACGATTTCTTCTCCCTTCTAGCCAGTGGCAGGGCTGATGCAGATCTCGAATGCATGCTGACCGACGAATGGTACAGCCGGTGGGGCGGAAAGGCGGACCACAGTGTTTGTTTGACGTCTGTGAAATGTTATGCACAACTTATTAACTCCCATCCTAGGATCTCGGCCTCCCCAGCTCGCTTGAGGATAGACTCCCGCCAATGGCGGAGGGCAAGTTCAGTCAGGCAGCGCGCCGAGTTGATTTTGAGAACAGCCAAGCCAAGCTGATTGTGAGCTGGTTTTCTATGACGCGTTCACGCATTTTTTGAAATAATTCAAAGGGCGGTCATTCTTTCCCCCGGCGCTCTGGCAAACCCAGAAAGACTATTGTCCCGACAGTCTCCATCGACAGCGAGAGGACTGCCAAGATCCTTAAGAAATGCAAGACCCACTCGGTTTCGATCAGCGCCGCGCTCTTCAGCATCGTGAACATTGCATGGGCGCGGACCTGCGATCGCAATTGGGAGCTCCCCATGTTAGTGATCCCATTTCCCCCTTAAAGTCTCAACTCATCGACATGCAGCATGATGTATTCGGCCCTCAATCTGCGGTCCGTTTTGACGGCGAGCAAGTCATTCAATGACTCCTATTGGTACCTTGCAATCGGATACTTCAACGGTGGGTTGAGCACGCTACATTTTTTCGGACGACAAATTGACGAATAAATTGAAGTGGTCCTTCCAACGTTCATTCCGAAATCCGGCTCGGAGAAGGACGTGGAAGAGATTTTCTGGCATCGGGCGCGCGCCGCTAAGAATCAGAGTACGCGCGCCGCGAAGAATCCCATGCTTGTATCACGGAGCTTTGAAATGGCTCGGGAACGAGGGCAACGGGCGCGCTGCTGGGCCCGCGAGGACGACGAGAAGGCGCGCGGGACGTGGAAGGCTCCTCCGCCTCGGGCTGCCTCCACCCTCATCTCAAGCAAACCTCCCTCCGCTGCGTTGATAGGGCTGTCCCTACTGGGAAATCTTGACGGGATCTACAAACACTCGACCTTCCCGAAGATTCAGTTGCACACGCTCACTACAGGGTCGCGGCAACGAGCCGGCGGCATGTTGTTGTTTGGATACACCTTCGCAGGCATGTGTGCCGATTTGAACCAGAGTTAGAGCAGTTCTAATCAACCTCGTTTAGGCAAACTGTGGTTAAGCCTCGGCTACGACGAGGCCGGGTTCGACGACACAGTAGACCGATTTTGGTCCAACGTCCTGACCGCGGTGGATACATTGCTTGTGTGAACATTACACTGACCATGGATGCTTTCCTTTTACCAGTCTGTATAGTATACCAGTGAGTAAAAGAATTTAAATATGTCAGTCTGAACGAGACAGCACCGCAAGACGGACTTCATAAGTCGGGCAATTCGCGCTGAATTAGCCTAGCCCATGTGCTGTCCTTCCACCAATCGTGCATACTGTCGATTCGTTCCCAAACGGTTTCTTCGTCCACACCGTATATTTCATATCGCCCTCCATCAAGAGGTCTGCCCTCCCGAGTGGCAACATCCAAGGCGGCTTTGTTTTCGCCCCTAGCGGAAGAAAGATAGGTTCTGAATAAACTATGACTCAAGGTATGAATTACTACATACCTCAGCAACTCTAACAACTCTGTCCTATCGGGAAAGAAGAGTCTGGGCTCGAGAACAGCCAGGATACCGAGCGAAGCGCGGTAGAGGAAAGAGTCCCCCTCCAGAAGTAAAACATCCCATATCCGAGCGCATGCCTCGAACGGGAGGTGGTTCAGAAAAAGAGGAAGAAGCCAATCGGGCAAATATGCTGCTGGCGATATTTGATGCTGCTTGAAGTTGAAATATACTGGGAGTAACAGTTAAATCACAAAACTCGTGAGTCGAGGTGGGTCTCACTCTTCGGCATGCCATCAGCTAGGAGAGTGTCGAATATTCTAATAGTAATAACCACAGTCAGTACAGACAGAAAGCAACTGAAGAAATTCACCTATAATACGCATCCACCTACTTGTCGTTAGGGCTTTCAAACATCTGGATATTTCGTACTCACATCATCCTTTGCCGCCTCTCCTCCAAAAAAGCTCCGCATACAGTGCCTCTCCATTAGGTTGCGCATAACAATGAAAGCCTGCTGGACCGGCATGTTGATCACGAGCATAGCAGCAATTTTGGCGGCACCCATGGTGTAGCCGAGGCCCTCATCGCTGCGAGATACCACCCAAGCACACATCATGTCCTTGAGATCGGGATATAGGGGCCCATTTTCATGATGGAATATATGGAGGGAGGGTAGTGTAGTAGAGATATCTTGTTCGATGAGTGATAGTGTGGCGGCAGGAAATGCTCCAGAGCCCAACGCGCGCTTCGCTCGTGCAAGACACGTTCGATAGTTGTCTAATGAAAGCAATGATCAAATGGTAAACAAGGTCAGAATCCAACAGCTCGTAAATATGCACGGAGAATATGCGATATCTACCTTTGCTGAGTGCGAGGGCGTTTCCGACGGCATTGGCCCACATGGAGGCCCGCAACTTTGTAGGTATCCCCTCCCACCACAGTTTCCGAAGAGCAGGGTTTTTATGTACCACTTTCCAGTCAGGAACTATCTCTTTCTCCCACACGTGTAGAGACTCGTCGATTTTCCTTTCTCGAGCAAGACGACGCTCTTGGAAAGCTCTCCTCCGTTTCTCCGCTTGTGAGCAGGTCAGTAGCCAATGCGTTTGAAGTGGGAAAGACTCACCAGTAGCTCGACTCTGTTTCATCATCGACTCCCACTCACCCAAATGTTTATCGTCTTCTTCACGACTTTTGGGCGGCAAAAAGTGCGGTCGAGTTTTACTCCTGACTTTTTCGAATGCGCTCGGCCCAGTAGAACGTGTTGGTCGGTGAGTTGGAATTTGTGGAGGTAAAGGAGCAGCTACTGGAGGTGGGGACGGTGGTGGTGGTGTTGACTGGGATGAAGATGCAATAGCCGGAAGCGAGCTCGAAATATTTGGCGGAGGACTCGCAGGCACTTCAGAATGCGAAGATTGCGCAGATACCGGTCTGGGCGGCGGATCGTCCGATGTCCGAGAGGAAGTATTCGTATTCTCCCGCAGTCCTGATGTCCACGACATCGTCACTCGGTGCGCCGGAGGTCTAGAGACGTCGATAACGACGTTGGGATACGGATGGTTGTTTGAAACGGCTACATCGTCCCGAGGCTCATCTAGAGGCTCCTCCGAAGGCTCGTCCGCAGCGGATTCGGACAGCGAAATTTGGGAAAATTCGCCAGCGATCACGTCTTCATCCTGCTCTGGGTCTGGAGAAGACGAAGGAGAATGGGGACCAGTGCCATTCATGTCAAGGGTAGAGACGGATTCATCGAGGTCGAAGGAATGACCTCGCTCCGAGTCGACCGAGACCTCCGTGTCGGCCCACGACAATTCATGGCGGGCAATATCCTGTCGTATAGCGTCTGGGGAGAATTTGTAGTCAGTTTCATCGTCCTCGTCGTCTGCAAAGGCGTCGTCGAGGTCCAGAGACGGTTGCATGCGAGTGCTGGTGATTCAAACGGAACAGTCCTTGAGACGGTCATACCGACCGATCTCCCATCACCATCAAATCTGAGCGCGTCTCTTTAACCGCGTCTATGATATCTGAAATATTCTTGCTGCTTTCAGGCCATGAATCCTCGTTGTTTCCTTCAGGACCATCCTTACACCCACAATTCGCGCCTCTCCTTCATCCAGGCGAACAGCAATGCCTGGAATCTCTCGCCCAGATTGCTTTCCGCTACAGGAAGATACTCGCGTCGTGCAACACTCTAACCCGCTCTCCGTCGCGTTATGTCGCTACAGTTGCCGCGAGCTTGATACGTATACTCAAAGAGGACTACCAGACGCTTGTTGTGGATACAGAGGTATGCCACGCCGCTGAATCATGTTCGCAGTTATTTTGATACCTTGCAAGGCCAAAGTGCTTTTACGCGACCCGAATCTTGTGGCTAGCGCGTCTTTTGTCCCTCTATCTTCCATAAGAGCCGTGTTTGCGGAATGGGTGAGTGGGCAACTTTCGTGATGAAAATACATCAACTATAGACAGGACGCGCCGTTCGCTACTCTAGTTTCCTTGGTCGAGCAACTCGAAGCCGAAAAGTCCTGGAAGCCAGGGCCATTGATTGACCTACTGCTGGCGCGCTCACATACTGGTGTGCACCGCATATCAGACATTCTTTCTTCGTTGGCCGTCGCTGTTCAGCGCGTTTGGAGAACACAGCTGAGCGCCTTTGTGATCCATGGTTCGCTTTCGCCCATAGATCCGATCGCCTCTGAAACTTACACCCTGGAGGATGGCTCTATGCCCTCATGCGTCTCGTCTCAGAGCAAAGATTCAATAGAGTATATTGGGCGGGCGATTGCGACGATTAAAGATGCTCAGTGGCAAAAGCAGTTGCCGCGCACCCTGGCATCTGAATACACAAAGTTGCTGCAGGACGTCTTACCCGAAGAGCAGCATGCATTCGACAGAGTGATCCTCCAAATCAGGACGAATGTTAGCGAATGGCTCTGGCTCAATGTACTCACCGAGAAGGATGTCGAGGACGCTGTAGATTCGCTGTAAGTAAACTGCGTCCACCTTCACCATCCTATTAACCCCTCCTGCCAGTGGAAATTATTTCCTCCTGCGAAACGGTGAATTCGCTCAGTCCTTAATACGCGAGATTGAGCGCCTCAAGCTCTCGCGGTTAACTATGCGCTCCGGGCCTACTTCTATGATTCGAGATCAGGACCTCAACTTGGCCCTCCTTCGAGCATCACTAGGAACAACAGCCCAGCATGATCCAGCCCTCTCCCTCTTGCGTTTTTCTTTACCAGAAGGACCTTTGAGACCCCTTCTACCTTCGTTAACTCACACCCAGTACCCTACCTCGCCCTCGGTGTCGGCGAATCTACCCTCCGACCCTTCTTTATTCAGCTCGCACTTACTGGGATCGACCCCGCTGACGCTCTCCTATAAGGTCTCGTGGCCGTTGGATCTCTTCCTTCACAAGGTTGATCTTTCAACATACGCGACTTTGTTCGCATATCTGTCTGCGTTGCGAAAAACGCATGCTCGCATACATACTTGTTGGTCGTCCTTGTCAAACTCACAACGCGCCCGCCGCCGATTCACGGGGCTAGGAGAAGGGGGGACAGAGGAGGAAGCCGACCGCAGGGCGCTATTACGGTGTGGATGGGGGGTCGTAAGAGACATGGGGTGGTTTCTCGATACTCTACTTGGGTACGTTATGATCGACGTCGTTGACGTGGAATTCCTCAAGCTGAAGGAAATGCTGGGGCGGGGCCGCGGACTCAATTCCTCGGGAAGTATGCCGACTCTCGCGTCCGGCCAAATCCCGACTGCAACAAGTACTGCGTCCATTGCCTCAAATGGACATCATTTGGACTTCACGACGCTCCGAACCATACACTCGGAATACCTAGATCGCTTGCTGACTGGGTGCCTCCTGACCAACCCCGTCCTTACATCCCTTCTGCTCCCGATATTCGAGGTGTGCGAGCGGTTTGTGGCCCAAATTGAACGATGGAACGGTGATGTCCTTCCGGCTCTCCTGTTTGAGGGGAGTTTGAAGGGGGGCGACGAGGAGGTCGGCGCTATGGTTCGGGAACGCCGCGGTGTGGTCGCCGAGATCAACGAGGTTCGTGGCTCCCCAAGTTTGATAACGACAGGTTTACTCAAAAGCGCATCCAGACTTTGCAGGAACTGCTAGAGTCGTTCTACGAACAACTCTCCTTGTCCACCTCGCAGCAGGCATATACGGCCACAGGCACGGACGCGTCCAAGTCCGTGCTGATGAATGCAAGTCTCGCGAACCACACCACATTCAACGCGTCCAGAGGGGTGAAGGGTGTGGATGGAGTGCGGCGGCATGTTGAACGACTTTTATTGCGGTTGGATTTCAATGGGGCATTCTCCAAGGGCCGGAGACGGAAGCGGGAGACGGGGATCCTGGCGGCAGGAGGGCTCGCGTAGTAGATCGGCTATTCCCGTGTCCCGATTCGGGCGCGTTGTATTTATACGGTGTTTGGTGCCATATGAACGGCACTGTTCGACGGCTTTTCGCTCTGTCCAGCCATCTCAAAATGACTTCCCGTGCGTTTCCCTTGCAGTTTTGCTCGATGATCCTGAACAGCGTCCAGAGTATACTCCTCGCCTCGTCGGCGCGGCAAACACTCTTGGTGCGTCTTCATTGCTACCGATCTCTTCCTCGCCTCATCCCTTGCCATCTAGAACACCGCGTCTTCATCGAGCAAAATGGCTCCGTCGTTTCGCCCTTCCACGACATCCCTCTGTTTGCGGACCAGAACAACGGCATCTTCAACATGATCGTCGAAGTCCCTCGCTGGACGAACGCCAAGATGGAGATTTGCAAGGAGGAGCCTTTCAATCCCATTAAGCAGGATATCAAGAAAGGCAGGTTGCGTTTCGTCCGCAACTGCTTCCCCCACCACGGATACATCTGGAACTACGGTGCTTTCCCCCAGGTGCGTAGCTACTCAATTGTCGTCTGCCTCCCTTTTTCTAACTGATCTGCATCGTGATAGACCTGGGAGGATCCCTCGCAATCCAACGCCGAGACCAAGGCCAAGGGCGACAACGACCCGCTCGATGTTTGCGAAATCGGCGAACAAGTCGGCTATGTCGGCCAGGTCAAGCAGGTCAAGGTCCTCGGCATCATGGCGTTGCTTGATGAAGGCGAGACCGATTGGAAAGTCATCGTCGTGGATGTTCAGGATCCCCTCGCTTCCAAGCTCAATGACATTGAAGATGTCGAGCGTCACCTCCCTGGTCTCATTCGGGCTACAAATGAATGGTTCAGGTTAGTTCGGGTTTACTTTGGGGCGGCAGTGTTCTAAAACGCAGCGTGCAGGATTTACAAGATCCCCGATGGCAAGCCCGAGAACACCTTCGCCTTCTCCGGTGAAGCGAAGAACAAGAAATACGCGACCGAGATCATCCACGAATGCCATGAAGCGTGGCGTCGTCTCATCACTGGAGAGAGCCCCATGCAGGAGCTATCGATGTGAGTTACTTGTGCAACTCCACGATTCGGTAGCTGACTGTAATGATAGCCAAAACATCACCATCAAGAACTCGCCTGGATTCATCCAGCGGGACCACCCGCAGTACACCAATCTCCCTGCCGACTCCAGGAAGCCTCCTGCTCCGATAGACCCTTCTGGTGCGTGCCCTGAAGCTGGGAAGAGTGCGTCGCTGACTATTTTGCTTCCAGTCTCCAAGTGGTGGTACATTTCCTCTGCCCCCGTCTGAATAGAAGCTGTATAACTGGCGCCAAGTCGGCGTCTCCGGTAAAATCCATCGCTAGCCAATCAAAGTGTTTCTTTCAAATATTGTGTGTTTAATTAGTTCTATATGTTACAGTGGATGAGAATGCCTAGTGTCGTTTCTCCGAGTTGGAGTCGGCCTGGGTGTGAGGATATCGACAATACCGGTCTGATATTGACGTGACCGTCCAGGTGCCTGAAGAAATGATAAATATCGAGCTTGACCCGAGAATTGCTCATACGCACCTTCCATTGCGGAGAAGATGGAATACTCCTGGGTGGTCACCCGGGAGACGGTGTGAGTCTCGAGCACCTTTCCTGGTTTCCCGCCTTTCTTGGGCGCCGGTTCTGCCCGCTGGTAAGTAAATGTGAATGGCGGTTCCCCAATGAGGGTGAACAAGATCTCTGCTTGATCGCCCTCGTGAATGTCCTTCGAAATCGGAGTTAGGGATATTCAATCATGCGGTTGGTAATCCACCCACTTGATAGATTCGTTTCCCGTGGCCAACTTGAGCGGACGGGAGAGGGTGGACATTGAGGCGCAAGTCAGTGACAACAGCTTTGCACATCTTCTGTTGGTGTGCAATCGAAGTTATCGTAAATTCTCCAGGTTGTTGCTGAACCAGAGAGAAGGGCGACACTTTGGCTTCCTCTGAATGCGCTTTTCCGTTGATGGAGTATCTGGGGAGCGGGGCTCGTCGATTAGATCATATGCGCGGCTGGAAACTCACCCTATGGTCCATGGCGGAACACCTTCAAGCTGGAATTGCGATACATCACCCACGCAATAGTGTTCTCGACGATCAAAGGGAATGATGGCCGCCGTTTCCGCAACATCGACCCAGACAGAACTGGAAAGAGGATCTAACGGAGCTTGTGGACAGCTGGATGCGTCGGAAACGGATTCCAGGACAACCAAATGAGGTCCGATAGACTTGAATTCGTAGGAAGGGATATCGATCTTCCACGAAGACTCGGAGGTCTCGATTGTCATACTCTCGACGTGGCTGGTGCCATAGTTTTTAATAGAGAGGCCCAACCGGAACGGAGGGGTCCCCTCCAAAAGTACCAGCCCATCAAGCGACAGAGGATCCTGGGCCACGAATGCATCGCTTAGGCAGTATGCCATCCGATTTCTGGTGCGGAAGCGAGCGGAAGGACGCATGTTCACTTGCTGCTCAAACAAGAGGCGTTGGGAGCGAGGAATGACGGCATTCTTGTGCTTTGCAAGTGGATAGGCAGCGTCGCCAATCTGCTTCACTTCATAATAAACCCGGCCAGGATTGGACGTCTGCAGTTCAAATCTTGTCCGTGGCTGTATGCTATTGAAAGTCGGTTGTCCAAGAAGTTTTGTACCCCCATTCTCGTTGTTTTGGGCAATGTTGTACATGATTTGGAACGGTGGTCGCCCTTGAGGACGTATAAGAGCAGTCAATGGACGTGGCTGCAGACGAACCAGTAAGGTCTAGATCAATATGGGCATCCATGTTTTCGCAGATGGGCGACAGTATGTGGGAGCCGTTATAGGCTTCATACGTAGCAGCCGCGGCTGTGTCAGCGGAGAGTTTCGCAGATGGCCTTGGTATCCAATCGACACGATAGGTTGATGCTTCAGCCACGACAAATCCGGGACATTGCGAATCGTTGACCTATTCATCCTACAGTGAGAATCACAAGCAACGGAGGGATCAGGGAGCGAACATCGAGTATCTTGTACACCCCAGCATCCGTTACATGGAGGTAATCATTTGCGGCCTTTAATTCAGCAGTCTGGACGGTTTCGCTCTCGTCAAGACGATATTTCAGACGCCACGGCTGGAGGACGGCATGAGACGGGGCGGAATGTCATATAACCCCAGGACTTACCCCATCACCAGTTAAGCGCAGAGGCAAACTGGCGCGCTCTTGCTCCAAGACTACGACACTGTCCCCGTAGAACTTGGCGGTAGGCTTGAATAACGCCGTCAGCACCTAACTTTTCACTAAAAGCGACTCTTTACCTGGACCCGCCGCACATTGACGGAGATACCCGGCACCGACACAGGCCGTTTGCATTCGTAAACATCTTCGATACTCACTGTCCTTCGGGTCAAACACAGCGCACTCCACAGTCAAAAAGAAACGAACCAAGATCCACTTCGAATGTCCCCCCGTCACGATCCACTCGCGCTGGGATGGGGATCTGGAGGGTTTTCTTTGCCGTCTTGATGTCCCGGATTTCCAAGGTTTCAGAGCCTGTGGGGCTGACCACTCGGACTTCAAGGTTCCAAGGGCCCCTCCCCCGAAGCTCGACGTCGATATCCACCAAACTGCCAGCACAACTGCTAAGCATCCGCTTCTGCGGTCCGGCAAACGCAGCTGATGCCAAAGGATGTATAGCTTGTTCGATGCTCGGACCGTTCAACTCGACCCTACGATAGTTGGCATCGCTAATGTAAGCGAAGTTGAAGATGTAATGTCCCGCCTGAGATGGCTGTATAGAGAGTTCCCCTCGCGAAGTGTGGAAAGTTTTTTGGGTTTCCCGCGGCGGTTCCGCGTCCTTTTGGATAGTGTAATACACTGTGAAATGCGGAGTTCCATGAAGGACGAGGGAGGCAGAGACACCCGTGTCTCCCGAACTAAAAGAGGGATCAGCGTTAAAATTCTAGTCCGCTGCCAAATTCTTTCTTACCACTCGTGGATCTTTCGCCATGTGATCTCAGCCGTAGGCTTGGGCTTCTCGATAACAGTGCACGTCTCTGGTGCCAACACGTCGCCCGTACACCACTTACAAGGAGGCCTCATTAGTTTGCAAGGGAAAAAATGTAATGGAACACACCTTTCCCTTCACCCCTAAAATGGTGTATTCGCCAGGAGCAGTGGCCCTCAGATCCGGCTCTCTTCGGGTGCCTAATGTTGAAAGGGTCTTCTTCCAAGGGTGGAACTTCCTGCCGGTCGAATCATCTAATGGAGGGGGAGGCTTATACGCCAGCGAGATTTCCCAAGGTCCATCGAGAGCATCTGCGGTAATTGTGGAGATGGATAGCTGCGCTTCGGAGCCAATCAAGAGAGAAGCAGGCGATCCAGGGCCACAACTTTTGAAAGCGACGGTTGGCGTGCGCAAGACTACAAGGGAACGAGTAGTTTTTGTGTTTGGAGAGGAAGGATCGAGGCTGGGGATGTCAAGGCGGACGACGTTGCCCAATGCGTCAACCACTTCTTCTAGCGCATAGAAGTACGTTCCCGCCGCAGTTAGCGATACACTCAACGGGACTTTTAATTCTTGCGGCTCTCCCTTCCTCCGATTTCCGGCTTTGCCATTTCCGTCCGCAAGATCTGAGTCGATGCCTTCGACTATGAAATGCTCTGGCCTTTCATTAACGACCTTGAACCATCGGAGGCTAAGTGGTGGGACGCCACGGATGTCAATAAGCAGTTCCAGGTCTTGGTCCTGGCCAGCACAGCGGACAGATGCGCTTGTGTCTTCGATGAATTCGACGCGCGGACACGGCACTACGGTAACCTCGGATGGGTATGCCAAACGCGCCTCGACGTTCGAAGAGTCGACCACCTGCTCGAGACGTACAGTGCCGAATCTCGCAAGTTTGATGTGAACAAGAGACTGCGTTTTTTGGAGGGCAGATCCTGATTCCGGAGAATCAGACGCAGACTCGTTAGCATCGTCGTCATATTCATCATACTCGTCTGCTTGGTCGCGTTGGGTTGTCGAGGCTGAGGGTCGTAGCTTCGCCAATCGACTTTCCTCGATGGCTTTGAGCTCTTTGGAGGATAATTGGAAACTTTCGATCTTGCCCAACGCATTGTCCGGCTGGTAACCAAGTGGCACCAGTGAATATCTGAGAGTGGAGATGTCGGTGTTGTTGAGGAGAACAGGAATGAGTACGGAGGCGCCTGGCTCGGCCAGACAAAAGGTTGAACCCTGGGGATTGAGCCGCGCTGTGCTGATCGGGGACATGCGCACTGTGTGCTGCCCGAGTAGATGTGAGTCCCTCGATCCGAGAGAGCTATAGCTCAGAAGACCGAAGGAAAGTGGACCAAGAATGTCATATACACTGAAAGCCTCGGGAGTGGCGGGAAGATCTATTCGTCGCGTTATGAGCGAAGTCAACCCTGCGAGTACATTCTCGAAACGCACCTGAATGTGAAGATAATCCCGTCTCCCGTCCTCCACGACCCATATTCAAGCTGATGCCGCCAAACATCAACCCGTCGAATATGACCACCAGGAGAAGCTGCAACAGGACCACCGTCCGGGTATAATTGAGTCGGGGTATCCGCAGACGGGTGAGCGCCAAGCAGTAGGCAATGTCGAATAACATCCATTTTTTACAGAGGGCGAGTGTGTCGTCGGATGAGGCAATGTACCAAACGAAATCAAAGGCTTTGACTGCCTGGCACAGACATCCTAGGCTCAGGAGGTAAAGCCTGTAGGGTTGCAAGTCAGATGCGCGGTAGACTGGTCCCAACTTCCGAACCTTTGAGACGGTATGTCGATGAATTTCTCAGGAATCAGAGGAGGTCGAGGCGACGCGGCCATCGCTGCAGGTATTCGACGCGACTTTGGATACCGTCTCGGAGAGAGACGCACGAAAGACTGCCCAAAAATGAAGAAAAGAGACGAATACACGCGTTGTTTACGTCGCTTTGCAAAGGGTATTATGTAATTATAAAGTCGCGACTTCTTCGTTTATTAACGCGGCCGCCACAGTTCGCGTCTGACACTAACCCTTGACCCTCAACCACCACCACCCCACTGTTGTGAAAATGAGCTGTCTGTGTACCATTCATTGAACAGGCGTCTAACTGAACACCCGTACAGATCCTCCGTTACCGAAGATCGACGGGGATTTCGACATACTCTTGGACATCTACTCCCACCGCTCTCTCAAAGGCAACGGTCCCTTGAACAACGAGGAGTATGGGGACACAGATCGATTGGTAGAATTGGGTGCTCGAGTGCTCGATATGGTCGTTACAGCCCACCTTTTCTGCAAGCGCCCGATGTTGCTCGCTGACCAAATCTCTGTGCGAGACCTGAGCCTCTGCTATGGCACACAAGTTCTGACGATGCTTAGGACTATGCTCGAGAGGCCGTCTCAGACGACAAACTCAGGGATTGGCTGACCTTCTACGACATCAAGGCCAGGTTTCGTGTTGCACCTGGCGCCTGCGACATACTGGAATCACCCGAGGTGACTTCATTTTTCACCCTTCCTCACAGCTCGTTGACCGCGGCCTAGGAAATGCGCAGATTTTTCTTATCCTATGTGGCTGCTCTGTACATTCGGAACGGGCTCCACCATGTTCAACCATGGATCTCCTCTCTGATAGACCCCACGGCTGATATGAATTCTTTTGTGACTCCGTCTTTTGCGAGCCCGCCTCCGCCTGCCGCTATGCCCCCGCCGCTGCCGCACCAAATCCCAAACAATCCATCCTCAGGTTCAGCTTCGCTCATCACGCTTGCCCTCGTAAATCAAACGGCGTCGCAAAAGGGTTTGAGCGTGACTTACCCTGCTGAACAAGTCTCCGGGCCTTCCCATGCTCCCACGTGGAAGGTGAGCTGCTGCAGTAAGTTTTCGTCACATTTATTCGGAATTCTCGTGCGACAATTTCCGACACAGTTAATGGAATCAAGAAGGGGGAAGGCAGTGGGAAGAACCAAAAGATGGCAAAGGAGGAGGCCGGTCGGCAGGCCTTCCAAGCTATGGGATGGTGAACTTGAATCCGAAAGAATGGGCAAGCTTGGGCCCGACTTATGTGCAATGTATATAACTGTGAAGTCCTGCTGTATCATCTGAATGACCTTCTTGCATCAAATTGTAACATGTGTAACCTTGCTGTCCGACTTGAGTTCAAGGAATCCCGCGCAGTGCATACTACAGACCCGCTCTGAGTCGCGGTAAATGTTTAATCACATTAAGCACTGAGGTACCAAAACACAGCGTAGGCGCCAACAAGGAACAGAAATACCCTGAGTTGGGAGTCGAGATTTGAGACCGTCGACACCGCTTTGTTGAGCGTTGCCGACGCCTCTTTCGAGATATCCGTGGGTGCCTGCGCACCGCCCAATGTTTGCCCACGGCCCGAGAATGCACTGGTGCTCGCAGAACCGCTCGCATGACGCCGCAGGGCAGACGAAAGCCCACTGATCAAGCGAGTAAGAGGGGACTTCATGAAGGACGGAGACGACTTACGCTCTGTCGGCACCTTTAACCTGATCAACCTGAGTAGATCCTTTCAGAAATATAAACGTCGGCCTTGCACATTATTTTAAACAAGCGGGATCCGCGAATAGGTGAAGCACTCACATGGTGGTAACTCGGTACAATTCTGCAACATCCTTAGCAGCATCGACGTCGCATTTGAAGAAATTGACGTTCGTGTACTGCTTGGACAGACTCTCAAAGGTTGGAGCTATCGCATGGCAGGGCCCACACCTGGAGCAAAGTAAGGAGGGCGCTAATCATTCGGCTGAAATCGGAGTCAGTCTTCTCCAGGACTAGACAACCTGAATGCGCACCTCATTAACGCACCAAGTAGCATGAAAATCTATTACCTGCCAGTGAACCTAGGTTGGATTTGATTCCTTCCCGCTAGCGTAACGACTCACCGAGAGCTTATCCTTTGACTTTGAGAGATAACCATTGAGGTGAGACACGGAAGTGAGGTGAATTATGGACATGGGAGTAGCGGATTGAGAGTAACTCAGTAAGCGTGGCGGAATCGCACGTGAATTAGCCGTAGATAAGATTAGATCGTATTGACGTCACGAGCCAAAATTTGCTCCCGCTCTATGTTACTGTACAATTATCGACCAGAAAAAAAGGCCCTACGTCCTCCGGGGCGCCGGGCTGAGTCCCTGGGGCAGCTCGCGCAGAAAATCGTGCGTTCGGAGCTCCTTCGGCTCATCGTTGAAAAGTTCCGCCAGTTGTGCGCGTGGCAAGATATTTCTTGTGAGCGGAAGTTCGGGGGGACGGAGGGTGGCCGGATAACGTCCACTGAGGTTCGGGCACCTTTCTTCTCCCGCAGACGAGGCACGCCTGCGGCGCCCGACGAGTGGATATTCCTGGTTCTCATCTCGCCGCGACTTGACCCGAATCGATCCTGTCTTCTTCCTCGCCTTGGGCTCATCCGCGTGAGACGACTGTACTCGTCGGTGCAACGTCCACCGATGATGATGCGCAGCGGGTTTCGCGGGCAATGAGGGGCCAAATCGGGAGGGCGGTTCTAGTTTCTCTGCGACTAGCTTGGTGGTGACACTCTTCTTGACGAGGTGCATGAGTTTCATCTTTCTCGCCTGGCTTGGGTGGAGAAGATAGGGCGAGCATAGAAGCGAAATCGGCGTAAAACTTTTCTCCCCGTCGACAATCCTTCCCGACTCGTGAAACCGGTCTTCTACAAGATATTCGAATCGCCACTTCAATTTGGTGTGTTCAGGACTCGACCCAAAGTGCCCGGACTCGAAGCAGGCTGTCGGAAGATGGGAAGACTCGCTGCCTTGCACAGTATAAACGCCATTGGCCTTGAGAGCGAGGCACGCTTGACGAGAGAGAAAGTCGCGCGATTCGTCGTTGTTGACTGTCATTCGTCGAATAACTGGCAGGTCGCTGTCGAACGGCGCATAATGAAATCTGAACGTCTCCCTTTTGACCGGACGAAATAAAACCAGACCGCCATCGGTTGCATCCCAGCCTCGCGCCTGTTTCGGAAAGCCAACAAGCTTGAAGACGGGGTGGATCGCTCGAAAGCCCTCCTGATCAACGAGAAGCTCGACAACAATGTCCTCGAGCCAGAAGAGAGTTTTTGGAATTTCTTCGCGTCTGTAGATTGGAGACTGCGGGCGTATCAATGGGAGACAAATGTCAGGACTGCTAAGAGGTCGCTGGCTTTCGGGCACAAAAAACCTGTTGTCCGTAGCTGTTGGTCCCTGTGTTTCGGGAACCCAAGACTGGCTCGCTGGAATAGTTGGACCATTGCAGTCGATGGGGAACTTGAATTTTCGTCGTAGGCGTGGAGATGAGGGACGAGAGTTGATTGAAGATGAAGGCGATATAGCAGCTGTGGAACTGTCCGAGGGGAAGGTGGACGTAGTTTGCGAAGAATCGAAGGGCACTGGGGCTTCGATAGGCTGGATGGCAGTCAAACGCGAGTTCGGCGAGCCTCGGGGTGTAGGTATATTATGAGCTGAATCGTCGAGAGCTTGCCAAGAAGGGTCGGAAGCAATGGGGAGACCAGTACGTTGTATCATTTTGGCCAGACTGTCGGTGCAGCGGTCCAAAGGTGCCCACAGGAACCGCGGAGGCTCGTCGCACAGAGCGACTCGGACGTCGATGTGCTGCAGGAGATGGAAGGTGTTCGTTCCTCGACACTGAAGTCAAAAAAGATCGGAATGTGGTCGCTTGAGCAGGATACGCCTAGAGCAGTCAAGATAGGTGAGGGAGGGGTGAGAGATGATAGTGCAATAAGGGCGGAATCGGATGGCGGGAGATGAGCCATGGTGGTCGTCAATATCGAGGGAGATTCAAACCGCGATCAATGATCATCGAGGCGGAAAATACATAAATTGCAAGAGAAAAAAAATCGTCCAACATTATTGTGTACAGCTGAATGAATACCCACAGACTACGTATCTTCTACACTCATAGCCAAAAAAAAACTAAATAACAATCAGCATAGTGTCCCAAAGCCTACTACATCATGCCTCCCGTCATTTGTCGCACTACATTAGTATTTCGGATTCCAACGACGCTCCTCGGTCTGGGCCTCAAAGCACTGGCCAGTCCCTTCGTAGGACTTATACTTCTGGTTGGACTCAAGGAGCCACCGGTCAATTGTCTGAAGACTCCGGGATCAGCGCCGTAACCCATCCCCATCCCCTTCGTCGGGCTGACGCTCCGGGTTGGACTCGCGCCGCCGCCGGTCATCTGCCTAAAGATCCCGGAATCGCCGCTGTGCCCAGTGAACTGTCTCGCGATGGTCGTGGTACCAGTGTACTGCGGCGCCACTCTGGAACCAGTGTATGATGGAACCAACGTCGCCGAACGTGTAGGCGAACCTTGCGGCGAGCCCCGCATACCAATCGGCAACAAAAGCTAAGGACGGAATCAGTGGCGTTTGTGGCATGATACTAGGGACCTACTGAGCACTCCCGACACCACACACCGCCCTCCCCGTCGCTTTTCGCAGCGCTGTCCAGCTTTTTACCGCAGCCCGGGGCTCCTTTCTTCTTCTCTTCTCTTATTGCCCAGGGTTTTACGGGGGGCTTCTTGCCTCCGCAAACAAGGCAAGATGCGTGCCAGCGAGAACCATTGGGCCCCGGAACGACCCCGCGCTCCATCGGGGAGACAGAGACATGACATCCGGGACACGAGGTGGAAGTCCCAAAACGAGGGAACGTGGAAGGAGTCGAGGTAGCAGGCGCGGTATGAGGTTGACGCTCGTATTTACTCGACTCCAACATCACGGGGGATGTTGTTGCCCCAGCAGAAGGAGGACGAGACGAAGGCGCCGGTATTGGCCGGGAGGAGAAGATCGATGTTACAGTTGTCGTCGACGCCGGCATCGATCTAACAGTTATCTTCGCGGGGGGAGCGCACTGAGTCCGTATTAGCGGTGTGGAAACAAAAGGATAAACGGGGGCTCACGAACCTCGACATGAGACGGTCCTCCAGCTCCCTTCACAAAGAGGGCTTGACCGGCGGATCCTTCTTTGAAAGGCAGATTACACGAAACACACGTGAAACAATCCGTGTGGTAAGTTCGTGGCTCTCCTGTTACGTCGTCTGGAACAGTAACATAGCGCCCACCCTCTTCCACGGAAAACAACGCACGATGGCATTTGACACAATTACCGGTCTGTGGGGGCTTCGGAGGAACGATCGACAATCCTCGCGGCGACTTGGATTGGGACGTATTGAAGGGGATAGGACTCTTGGTTGGGGTGGATTTCTCCCTGACCGTAGATTTGGGAGTATGGGTTGGGGTTCCCATTTGACTCTTGGTCTCCTCCACGATCACATCGTCGAGGTTCCCAAGGAAATCTCGAGTGTAACGTGAGCCATATCCTGGTGCATACACCTTGGATGAATTGAAAACGTCCACGTCCGATCCACCACTGTCCCTCGGCGGGGAATCGGGGCCAGAAGAGGACGTCGTTGTGTCCGAGAAATCAGACATCAGGTCGGGAGTAGGCGGTATTGCTGGGCTAGAAAGCCGCCCAGACGACCGAGAGGACCGTAGACGGGGCTTAAGCGGCGGGGTCGACGACAAGGATGTAGCAGGCGACGTGGATGAGCCCTTCATGAACCTTCGCTTCATTTCTTCAATCGCCTCTTCAGTTGGGCCAGGGCTCGCACTGTGCCGCACAGGACTCGGGCTTCCCGATGAATACCGTGTCGACGGAGAGGCGTTTCTCTCTTCAGGCTCTGGGCTCCTGAACCGGTCGAACCGCCGGGAAGGGCTTGGATTCATTGGGTCGCTTTTGGTTCTGGAACGGGCGACAAGCGGGCTCCCCTCTCGACTTGAGCTAGAATACCTGGAAGTAGATGCAGCCGCTGTGGGACTTGAAGAGTACGCAGATGGCCTCGGACTTCTGCCCGGGCTCTCCTTGCCCAACATACTCAAACGATGGGATAATTCCTCGAGAGCAGGGCTGGCCTCGCGAGTCTTCACTATCCCTAGACGCTGTTCAAGCTCCTCTAAAGCAGGACTGCCTTCCCGACTCCGACTCTTTGAGGTCGCAGCGTTACCACCCAGGCTCTTCTCCAGCCTGGGACTGCTGGTACTGTGCCGGGGCTTCTTGGGAGTTGCATCCCGCTCTAAGCAGGTGTCGAAGCACTCTGGGCAGCACGGTCGGCCCAATAGATCGACCATTGGCGAGTCCCCGATATTCTTTTCACAGCCTGCAGGTAACGCATGAGTCGAATCGACAAAGGCGCATGGACGAACACACCTGCGCAGTCAAAGCACTTCTTGTGCCAATACCGGTCCCCGACATGGATAAACCCGCCCTCGGACTTGAGAATGAGTACGGGACGCGAGCATGCCGCACACGAGCCTCTTGAGCCGCCGTTGGCAATAAAACAGCTGCGGCAGAAGAAACGGGGAGGTCCGATGGCCGTCGATCCATGCGGGTCCGGATATATAGTGGGTTCGGACGGAGCAAAGGGGTTCCCACAGTCTGCGCACGATTGGACGGGAAGAGACTCGCGCGGTTGAAGCACGGAGCCGTAAACTTTGGAAAGGGTGGAGTCGTGCGGGGATGGTAGAATGCCGGATTCGGGGGCCGCCAACGACGAATACTTGAGCGGCGACGGAGGCCTGCCCAGAGTGGAGGTCGTAGATGTGATATGGGCCGAAACACGGTTCCCGAGCTTTGGGGCGGAGGATGGGGGAAGTGGCCGAGGAAAGCGTTTCGTCGGTGAGGAGGTTGGTGCAGGTGGTGCAGGTGCTGGTATTGGCGCAGTGGCTGCAACTCGTGTTGGGCTTGGAGACCTATCCTTGGATACATAGGTCTTGGACCACCGGTCCTGGGTCTTCTCCTTTGGATTCGTCTGGTTCCAGGGGACAACGGGGGCTAGAAATCGGCTTCAGCAGCGGAAACGGGGGAAAAGGGACAAAATATGGGCTCACCGACAGCCATGCCACCGCATTTGCAGCGCTCCCCCGTTACGATGTTCCCGCAACGCCTGCAGAATCCCATTCCAAACGAATTCAACAAGGGCAGGTGGTGGTTGGAATTGAAGACGCGATCACGTGTACGTGACGTTCTTTCACACACACCGCCATGCCCCCTCAGACTCCGCCTCGCAAACGCCCCTCAGATATTGTGCGGTCGCCCTACTTCAGCCCAAAGGCGACTCAGGAACGTTCAAGTCTCACTGCTGACCAGCTCCACGAGCGGCTGCTCCAACTGAAACCTTGTCTCATCCAAGGTAGGTAGTATATGTCTCAGACTCTCAGACACGTTCAAAGCAACAAATAATCCGTACCAGAAACCGTCGCAGATGATCCTTGGAAGCTTCTCGTGGCGGTAACTCTGCTCAACAAAACCGCGGGAAAGCTCGCCATCCCCGTGTTTTGGGCCATCATGGCGGCATGGCCGACCCCCTGGGCTCTGTCGCAGGGTATGTGCATCCATATCCCTTATTGTATGCGAAAAAACAATGTACCCAGCGCCCGAACCCGACCTCGTCACCATGATTCGACCCCTGGGCACATATAACATCCGGGCAAAGCGCCTCATAACCCTCTCCCAAACTTACTTACAGGACCCGCCGTCTCGGCGGGATGAGCGCCCCTCCCGAGCAACAGGTCCACCAATTTCTCCTCGAAAGAGGGAGAAATATCCGCCGACGCCTATAAGTCACCTGCCTGGCGCAGGCGCATATGCGCTCGACTCGTACCGCATCTTCTGCTCGGGGCCCGCATCGGAAGAATGGAAAGATGTCAACCCGAGCGACAAAGAGCTTATCAGGTATCTTGTGAGTATATATGCCGTTGGTCTTAATGCTGCACAGCTCATGGTATACAAGAAATGGAAATGGGCCGCAATTGAGAACAAGCGATGGACACCCGGGTCTGGTGTCACAGGCACCGCAGACAGATCGTATATCGAAGACCTGGTGTCGCAACTCGAGCCGCACTCGGCTGGTAAAACCGGTACGTGATATTCCTCCAGATAGTCCACAGCACTAAATAACAATTTCCACTATAGCTTCGCCCCAGGCAAAGGCTCCCAGTCCACCCGCTCGACCTGCCGAGAATGTCAGCGACGCGCATCAAACAAAACACGACATACCATCTCGGGCTTCAGATCCTTGATGCAGGTGGCGCCGAGCCCTCTCATGCTCGTGACGATCTCTCGTTGCAATATGTTGACGATCTTCACGACCCCGGCCTCACCGTATGCCTGGGGAAAAATAAATAATCGAGGGGGGAGGGGTACATAGCCGCTTACGCTCTGGGCATAGAGGAAAGCTCGTCCTAAGCCCACTGCTGTGGCCCCCAGACAGATGGCTTTCAGGACATCTGTTAGGCCGTCATTCAGGGTTGCTCGGGCGTTCGGTGCTGTACGTACCCGTTCCGCGCTTTACCCCGCCTTCCCCGCGGTGAGTATTTAGCTCTCGAATATGTGGAGGGCAGACTTACCATCAATGTACACTGCACGAGCATTTGAGCAAATTAAATCGGGATCTCGCAGTTCCGTTTACCTTCGACTTTATCGAAAACATCCGGTCGTTGCTGGCGCAGCCTGTACAGCACCTCAATTGGTGGTAACGCACTGGTTCGCGGTGGGTAAGCAGTTCATGAACTAAAACCAGAGTATAAGCCATACTAGTCCAATTGCCGACCTGATAACGGACGCAATTTAAATTTAACGAACAAGATATTTCGGTGCGCATTGCTCACCGCCGTGATTCGAAAGGAGGATACCATCAACTCCGGCCTCTGCTGCGAGGACACAGTCCTGTTGATTCACAATTAGAAAGATCCAGGACCACTGCGAAAGGCGCACTTCAACGCATTGTATCCCTGGAACCGGAAGATCAGTACAGAGCAGATGTTTTTTCGAAGTAGTTCACCCTTGATAACAATGGGCAGTTTCGTTACTCCCCGCAGCCAGGGAATCGTCTTAAACGCTGTCAATGCCAATCAATATCCAGAGTCGATGAAGATCTACCTTTTCCCATGTCATGTTGCGATCGTCGTTGGCAATCAAGGCGCTGGCGGTGTCAGAGACGTTGCCTTCTCCCTCGCCTTCGACGTGCAGCAGTGGGGTCCCCCGCTCTAGGTCCTCCATCACCCAAGGAGCTTTAATGTCCCTTTCCCGGTTTCCCGGGATGACAGCGTCAACGGTCAAGAATATTGCTTTGTAACCGAGCCGCTCCATCTCGTGGACGCGTTTCTCCGCCACGGCGTCATCGCGGTGCTTGTAAAGTTGGAAGAACAACGGCTGTGACGGCGGCACCGCGGCGATGATTTCTGCGGGAGACGCGGACGCGTTGGAAGACACCATCTGGATGATTCCTGTGGTTGCCGCGCCCTTGGATATGTTTACCTCACCTACGAATATCGGTGTGATTTAATTGGAAGTATCAGGCAGGGGATAGAAACCTAATGGGTGCCCGAGTTTTGCAAGAGCGGCGCCAGACACGAACACAGGTATTGAGGACTTGAACCCCAGAATTGTCGTCGACGGGTCGCAGTCGCCGAGTGGGCGCATTACGCGAGGGTGGAAGAAGAATCGGGAGAACCCTCGGGCATTTTCCGTCAACGCTGGAAGACGAAGTTCAAGAAGCTGTCATGCGGAATGCGGGAGAAATTCACTGATGTGGTCGTCTGTGCCAGTGGAGTAATATGCCTCTGCTTTGTATGAGAGAACGTTTCGGGCAACTTCCTGTGACAAGTATGACTGAGTCAATAAGGTAGAGGGCGCGGAACGTTTGGACCTCCATGTCCGTCAGGCTAAGTATGCGGCCGATGGGCGGGCGTTGTGACAGCGCCTGCTCGACCCTCAGCTCATCCTTGGTCTTCTTGCGGTTCGCTTGGTCACGGGCCACAGACTGGACGGCGCTCTGGGAAAGCGGGCCGAGATGCTTGGACGATGGAAGGTTCTTTTCTAAGGCGTCGGGTGGATGTATTGGCTCAAACGCGCTCGTAGCGTCCCGGCCAGCGTATTTGAGGATTATCTTGGCTCCACCTGGCAAAGCTCAGCGGATTGTGGGTGCGGGGTTCTATGCATCGTACCAGGATGCTCTGGGAGAAAGTCGGTAACGTCCTGAGAAAGTGGTCAGAACGCGGGGAAAGGAAACGTTGGGACTTAGAGGTACGTAGACATTGCTCTTGATGATGACCCAGCAGTCGGTAGGGGAGTTGTGGGCGGCGACTTGCTCGAGGGACCACATGAAGGGGTGAGGCAAGCACGTAAGAATAAGACGGCAGGTCCTTTCTCCCGCGGTTTCGCGAATCGCGAATGAAATAAAATTGGGCACCAGGGACGTCGTACCGGACCGGTGTGTCCGGTCGATCGATTCGGTCCGTCGTGCCGACTGTGCAATAAAACGCGTCGCGGGGACACCGAGGATGGCCGGAAAGTAAGTCGAATAAGCCGAGAGCACACCTTGGGTGTAAGTAAATGGAGAGGAAGACAGTAAATTCGGATCTTGTTTCCTGCCAGTTGGAGATCAAATATAAAAACAGGCTGCAGGGAGCTTGTGGAAATAAAAATGGACAGGGACAGTGCACTCAGCCTCTCTGAACTCAAATATGTCCATTGCGGCGCGCATTCAGACTTGAACGCGTTGAACGCGTCGAGTTCCCGTCAAGGTGTGACTGATGTGACATGGCGCGTCAACTACGTCACGCGCTCGTTGAACCACGTGCGATCAAATCCCAATTGTTAACTTTCTCTTCTCGTCCACTGTACACGATGCCTTCGCTGCCCAGCCGCAAGGAACTCGAGGAACTCAAGCGTCCGGAGCTCCAGAAACTCTGCAAGGTATTTGCCCTGCTGTTTTCGTCGTCTCTCTCTTATGTTTCCAGGACTATGGCGTCAAGGCAAATCTCAAGTCAGATGCCCTCATCGAGCTCCTGCTCGACACAAAGTGCGTTCAGTACCACTGCAGCGAATATCTGAGCCCATTCTCTTTCCAGGAAAACAAATCCGCGTGCAACAGCACCCCCAGCAACACGCCGCAGTGTTTCCACGCGGCATGCAAGTCGATCGGCCCCCCGAATAAGCTCCGTCATCATTCACGACACGGACGACGAGGAGGAAGACGAGAACGACCAGCAGATTGACGAGGAGGAGACAGAGAACCAACCTGAGCCTCAGCCCGAACCTGAACCAATACCCCCTCCGAATCGCACACGGAAGGCCAAAGACACCCAGACCCGTCTGGGCGTTGGCCGCCCAGTGGCCGCAGGGGGCAATGGGCCTCGTGCAGTCACAAAATCCGTCAGCGTCGCTAAAGGAAAGCGCGGTAGAAATAGCAAGGCGGTCAAACCTGTGGAGGAAACTATACCGGAAGAAGGTGCGCAGTCCGTCTCTTCTCTCACCTTCCGTCTTTACCGTTTCCCCAGTTGAGGAAGAGCAACCATCGCAAGGTCAGCTCCCCGTATGCGTATGTCTTGTTGGACCAGCACCTGACGTCGCCCTTTCAGGACAAGCCGGTCCCTCCGATCTGGCCGTTGCTGTGCCCGCCACCACTGCATCGGACCCACCGGCTCAGGATGCCTCGACTGCAGACGGATCTGTGGCCTTGGCGGACGCTGTCGCTGACGCGGTGAGTTGACTCACCGAACACCCGACAAGTATCTTATCTGTTTATTTATAGCTGCGCCCTGTTTATCAGCAAATAGAATCGCTTAAATCAGAATTGGAGCAAATTCCAGTGTTGAAGACCGAATTGGCTCACTTGCAAAAGCAGGTGGCTGACATGCAACATCTGGAAACAAAGGTTGCTAGTCTGGCTGCACAAGTCGAGACCCTTACGGCGCAGTCTGTAACGACGACCGCTTTGGACGTGGAGCTCAAGCAAGTCAAGGACATGGTTGCCACGACCAATTGGCGCCCCGCACCAAATCCGTCGACGCCGCGGTTCCAGAGCCCCGCGCCAAGATCAAGGTAAGAATGATTCTGGTGTGTTGCCCCCCGCTCACTTACTCGTCTCAGTATCAACGCAAACGCCGTTTCCGCGAACGCTAGCTCGTCTAACTCCAAGACGATTAGCCCGATCAAGAATAACGAGTTACCGAATCCTGGCATTGCCCCTACTATGCTCGGCAAGCGCCACAGAGAGTCAATGTCGAGCAATCTGACCGGCATCATTGACGAGGGTCAAGAAGGCGAGCTCAGCGAGGAGGAACTCGCAAAGCGAGTGGTGCGGCCGACCAAAAAACGCGCAAAGTTAGAGCTGGAAGCACAAGAGGAGGATTTCGAAATTGAGCAAGAATCGGACGCGCCGAGTGCGCCGCGAGTTCCGAGCTTTACCGTCTTTAGCGGGGAGGAAGAGCAGCCGTACATTGACCCCCCGCCTCCTACCGAAGGCCTTCCCGAGTTCTACGCTCCGCCTTCACCGACCGGCTCTGGAACGCGGCAAGGCACGACGACGAGCACCCAGAACGCGTCCGAGAACCAACATCCCTTCACCTTCGCCTTCCTCCCCATCTCTTCTACCCCCGCCAACTCCGGCTTCACCCTCCCGAGCTTCCCCTACCCCGAGGCGCCGCAATCGCCCTCACCGGCGGGCCCGTCACACAGCACCCCGGCGCGTAATCACGGCGAGCGCACGGACATCTTCCAGTCGTTTGGTCTCCCGCCGCCCGGCCGACCGCGCTCGCGCGTCACCAGCACGTCCGCGGGATCGACGGCTCCGCGAGACAATAACGCCGGAGGCATGGGCACGTTTGTGGACCCCGCCGCGCTCTCAAGCCGTCTGCCCGATGACGACTTTGGGTTCATGCGTGACGCCGACGGGGATGCGCCGGCGCTGAAACGGACCATGTACGGTACAGAGATGGACGGAGATACGCGTTTCGGCGACTTTGGTCTCGAGGGGGTTGCCACCAACTTCTGGGGGAATAGGTTTTGAAGAGATTTTTTGTAAGTATAATACCGCCACCGGCGCGTTCGGAGTGTGTACCCATGGAGAGTGTTACTCCACGTATATTAGTGTACTTGTGTCTTGAGGCTTGAGCGTTTGCCAACAAAACTATTTCTAACCGCCATCGAGCATGCGAGCAGCTTGAATCGCCGCTTTCGATTGGTACCTCCGTATATTAGCGGTATATCCGTGCCTTCATAAAACTGTTTTCCAACTCATGCGATGCACGCGACTTAAAAAGTTATTTTTGACGCAGGTACAGCGACGCGATTCAAGTGTTGAGTCTAAGTATGTAATGTACAACACCGATAAATATACCTTCTTGAACGCCGCGTCGACATCAACACGCGGCTCGCAAGTTTGATCCCATGAAGTACATATACATACACATATACAGTTCAGCGTCCCTGTTGTTAAGCGTGGGCGAATAAAGCATAAAGCCCATAAATAAATCATCTCGCCGTCGCACGATCAACGCGGACTGGCTGGCAGTGTCTCCTGGTCCCCGGGCCTCGCATATTTAAATGGTAGGCACGAAGGAGAGCACCTCCTCGTAAAGCAGCTCCTTCAGCATGTCTTTCGTAAGTTCTTCCTTGTGGACTGCAAAACAGGTGGTGAATAAGCAGGAGCGGAAGGTAACGGGACGTTGCGTACTGTCGAACTGGAAGTAGGAAGGGCTGAGCGGGGTGGCGGTGGGCTCGTCCTCCGGGTCGTGCTAAGAAAAGAGATATCAGCGGGCTACTCTTTTGGGAGGAAGGAGGCGACTTGCATATGCTGCGAGGTAGGGGTGGGCGAGGGCCTCGTCTACTGTGAGGCGCTTCTTGGGATCAAACGTCTACAGCGCCTCATTAAATCGGCGTGTCTGCGGCGACGAAGGGGAGGCGCGTACCAGAGTCTTGGACAAAAAGTCGATTGCCTCAGTCGACGCGTGCGGGAAAAGCGTCGGGAAGGGACGCCGTTTGCGTATAGGCAGTGCACGAATGTAGTCGCGCGAGCGCCGAGAGGTGATCGCGTAAAATTCATCCAAGCTCGGTGTGCCTGTAATAAAAAAATGAGGGCCAAAACCGCAATGCCACGCCCTGGGCATACCAATAACATCCAGAATTAAATCAAGCTGGTGGCTGTAATCCCGACCGGGAAATAGCGGGCGGCCGCTGAGGAGCTCCGCCAAGATGCAGCCGACGGCCCATAGATCAATCGCCTAGTAGCCGAGGAGGTGAGTTGCTAACGCTCGAGGTGGCAGGAATTGGATGGTACCTTGGTGTACATCTTGAATGACAGCATGATCTCGGGTGCGCGATACCACCGCGTCGCAACGTATTCCGTCATCAGGCCAGCTTCCTTGCCGGCGGTCGGGCTGCTCTTGATGCTCCTCGCAAGACCGAAATCGCAGACCTTCAGGTCGCAATTTGCGTTGAGGAGGAGGTTCGCCGGCTTGAGATCGCGGTGAACAATGTCTGCGCTGTGTATCGATTTGAGGGCCCTCAGAGTTTGGTAGACAAAGTACTGAGAAAAGATAAAAAATGAGCTTCGGGGGATCAACCATGCAGCCAGATAAACGTACTTGGCAGTGGTCGTCAGTGAGGTGTTGTGTGCGGATTACACGGTGCAAATCCGTCTGCATCAACTCTTGGATGACTGCAACAAATTTAAATGGCGTCGAAACACTTGCGAGAAACACACATACAGTAAATCTCCGTAAACGAGTCGAGAGTCGGGGGTTTGCTGTTGGCCGGTTCAGATATCATTTTGAATGGAAGTCAAGTCGAGCGCTTACATTATGTCCAAAATCGAGATGATCTGGGTGTACTTGTTGAAAACATGGCCGTGTGATCGAGAAAAAAAGACGTACATTCTCATTCAAGCAGGTCTCGGAGAAGAACTTGAGCAATTTAAGCTCGCGTAGGGTCCGGAGGCAAAACAAGGTGTGGTCAAAGGGAAGGATTTTCTTGATTGCGACCTGGCGGCCAGAGGGTTTGTGCAGAGCGGCGGCCACTGTGCCGTAGGCACCCTCTCCAATGGCATGCAGGAGCTGATAATCCTCACCTAGACGCATACATGATCAGCGCCAGTGTGCAAGCATTGCAGAGGAAGGCATTACCGATCTCGAACTTGGGAAGGGGCTTGGAGACTTTGCGAGAAGACATTATGAACACTGGTCCGGCCAAGTGGTAGAAAGGTGGTGAAGGAGAGGAGAGAAGGGAATTCCAAGAAATGGGATTAAAGAACTGGTTTATGGTGAAGCCTTTATATACAAATGGCGGCCACTGTTTTATTTGGTTGTTTTTTGTCTGATGGGTGTATAGAGATGGAAACCGGGATTCGAGTTGTATTTTATGTTGCCTAGCCATGGCCATCAATGGGTCGAAACAATTCCATTTGTGAACCCAGAAGACACAATATAGACAGTCGATTGGCTAGCGTTCAACATTGATACAACGATCCGGCGGTAGATCAGTCATGAGGTTGGATGGGGAAGCCAAGATAAACCGCGGTCCCGCTCCGTCGGTCAGTAACGCGTTGGGGAGGGGCAATTCGCCGTCTGGCGACCGACGACGCGTTTGGTTATAGCGCAGGCCGAGAAGTCAAGACAGTGCGTTGTTAGGTTCATCCCCCGCGTTCACGACAGAGGACACACTTGGGGAATGCTTGCGGACTCCGTCGAGTTGTGAATCATAGAGCTGATGGCTGTGAACGATTGATGCAGCAAAGATGTGAATACAAAGTCCTTGAGCCCATGGCTGACAGAGTTGTTGGTAGAGCTCTGCTCTAGAGCCTGTCGAGTTGGCTGCAATGTGGTCCGTCCCAATGTATGTCGCCCAACAAAAAAATCTGTGACTTGTTATTGCGATTTTGGCTAGAGCCAAATGGCCAGTGAAGCAATGCGCGGAATTCTGACTCTTGAATAGGATGAGGCGGTGGCGCGCAAGTCGTGCAGGTTTTTTCTTTTCTGGGTTGTACATATCTTGAGACCGTCTCGTATGGTATCAGGCGCCGGCGGATGTACTTGTTTTTTTTTTTTTTTTTTTTTTTTTTTTTTGGAGCGTTTGGTGTAACAAAGTCAAAGTCTGCAGATGCATTCCAAGTATTGTCCGCTTGTGTCGCTGGTTTTTGGCCAGTCATGCCGGTGAGTTTGTCCAGGAGGAAATGCCGTTACACACGATTATTACCAGTGTGGGACTCTGGCCTGCGTGATTTATCCAACGCCATTCATCGGCCACATACCCACTAAAACCCCCTCGGTGAGTGTCCAGTCGTCCGGCAATGAGTCTTCATTCATGAGAAGCCCGCTCCATGTGTTCAGAACCATTTGTTTTTTGAGTGCGAGTGGGCCAAATTTAACTTTATTTGTGAGTAGACGGTCCCGCCGCAACGCAGAGTTTATGGATTTCAACCAATGGTTGTGGATATTTGATTCAGTCAGTATTGCCCCCGGATTTGTTATGACTCGGTTCACTCGGAGATTCCAGATGCATTGCCATGCGACGGAGATCAATGCCGCAAATAGTCGTCCCATCTCGGGTCTTATTTTCTTTGTCGATTGAAAACGTACAAGGTTGCAGCCTAATATCAAGCCCCAATTCAGTGAGGGCCAAGAGCGATATTTTTTGGACCATAACTGTCTAGTGAGAGACCATATGATTGCTTGCTCCGGTGAGTGGCATTCCAAAGCAATGTGCTCTAAGGATTCAGTGACATTACAAACATGGCATCTGCCGTTTAACCTGAGAGTCTCCGTGTGGAGCCAGAAATCACCGACCCTGAAGGTGTTGTGGATGCATTTCCATAAGAATTCACGGGTGCGCCGTTGTATCGTGGAGGACCGTATAGATGCCCAGATCATTGTGTCGGATGGTATGTACCCCGACACTTCTTCTACGGCACATCGAATGCGGTCTAAATTTATGAAGGTTGATTTGCGGTGGGGCATAGGAGCCAGTGACCGTATAATTTTTGTGAATACTCTCTGGCAGCCTTGTGATAACAGCATGCCCGAGGAGTGGAACACAATGTCGGGTTCCGTGTCTATTTCGATTTTCTGAGTGGGTTTTTTAAATAGGAACTTTGCTGGGTTCTCTTCAACTTTTATGAATTGTGTTCGGCCAACTCTCTCGCTCAGCATCGCGATTACAGTCTTGAGGAGTCGAATTTTTGGATCGAGCAGATTATTTTCGTAGCTCATGCGATTTTTAACCAGGGCTCGAAGAAGAAAGTCCGATGATGCGCAGATTACTAGCGGAGCCGCTGAGCTGGTGTTTTGCAGGATCAATAATAGGCCACCTAGTAATGCAGATGGGAAAGTCATCGGGATATCGGCACTATCAAAAGTCATAGACAGAGCCATATTATCTATTTCGTTGTCGGATTCTCGTGTGAAATTGAGTTCGATCTCTGGTTCGAACTCACCGGCATGTAGGACACGAGGGTGTAAGAAATAGGTGATGACAGTTGGCACTGGTCCACCTTGTTTATATCTTTTTGCTGGGAACTCGTTCAGTGTGTCCTCGGAGGCGAAAATGCGGAATCCGGACTCAGGATTTTCCAGCGTGTAGTCCGGATCAAATGTCATGGCTTGATTTATCTGAATTGGAAGTTTATTTGCTTCCAACTCTTCGTTCGTTAGCGCGAGGTCGTCGTGTAGGTCCTCGTTTGAGATTGTCGGATTCCATTTTTGCGTGAGACTGTCTATATACATCTTGGCAGTCTCGATGCATTCTCCAGGATTGTCACAATTTAACTGGTTTCTATCCCTTTGGCAAGCTGGGCATCCACAGTTTTTACGTCCAATTCCCGAAGGATTTAATGTATGAGGCTTCCTTGGTACTGTGGTCCTTCGTGTCGAGATTACCAGGGTGTCACGGACCGTGCGGACTCCATGGTTGAGTCGCAAGCATTTTGCAGAGGCCCTTCGATTGGCTTGTGTATACAGGTCGGTGTTCACCGCTGGATGTTTCCATATTGACATTTCCATCTTCACTGTGTTGCTTACTGACAGTGCAGTGAACTTGAGATCATATTTGCGTGCTGTTAGAATCATCCTTTTCACATCATTTGGCAGCGGTGTCCTGTCGGATATCGGAATATGGATGTTTTGCATGAAGACATTCAAGACTTGTCCTGGACGGATGTTTAGGTAGCTTTTGAACTCTAAGAATCTGCTGAGCAGATAGTCAATGAGGTAGCACCATGTAGCACGTTCGCTGCCTTGCACTAGGTATGTTTGTAGATTCCACAAGTCTATAGCTTCATTTCTTGCCGGGATATCCAGAATCTGTTTTCCCCCGTTGGTAACGTTCAGGATCATCGTCTGGTGTCCGACTCGAGCTCGTTTTCCATCCCACAGGAATACATGTTCAGTTTTTTTCAAAGTCTCTTCAACGTCCATCGGCATACCTTGAACTCGGGTCAAGTATTGTGTGCGCCCGCCAATCACCATGTTTATTATGTGTCTTTTGCCTTCGAGACTCGGTGAGGTTCTTCTCCATCTTTCAAGGTCACTGTCAATTTTTTCAACAACACCGGGCCATGGCGTTGTATATGGTACGTCATTTCCGATCCATGCTCCCAAAATGCGGCAAGTTTGACCGTCTGGAATAATTTTCACGGTGTCAACAATTGCCCCGATTTTTGTCCTATCATTGAGCCGCCTCTCCTGTACGACTTTGGCTCGGTAAGTGGGGCTTCCGAAAGGGATCAGAACTGTCTTGTGTTCATTGAATCTAGCTGTCGATGCGGAGCACCATAAATCCAGGATACCCCAGAGTTTTTCCAGGGCACTGGTAGACGACAAATATACCGTTGTATCATCTGCAAACAGCGAGACGATGAGCTCTTCGTCTTTTCCTGGCACTTTCACACCTTTAAGGTCTGAGTCTCTCAAAAGGCAAGCTAGCGGCTCTATAGCGAGGTTAAATAAAAGGCATGAGAGGGGGTCTCCTTGCCGCACTCCCCTGATAACTATGAAAGATTCACTGATTTCCCCGTTGATCATTACCACGGTCTCCGCATTGGTGTACAGTGCCTTGATAGTGTTGCAGAATTTGGGCGGGAATCCCATTCGCTCGAGAACCGTCAGAAGGTATGTGTGATTAATCCTGTCGTACGCTTTCTCCTGGTCTAAGGCCACTATGATCCCGTTTTCTTCAGCTGCCTCAGCGTAGTTGAGGAGGAATTTCGCGAGTTTGACCTGGTCTTCAATTTTTCTGCCTTTCATGAAACCGGCTTGGTTGGGATGCACTAGGGATGGTGCGACGTCCATCAGTGTCAAGGAGTAGGATTTAGTCATGAGTTTGTAGTCACAGTTCAGTAGAGTTATCGGGCGATAATTACTGATCAAGGATTTGTCTCCCTTCTTGAAAAAGGGGCAGAGCCATCCGGCATTGAATTTGCAAGTCTCTACCATGTCATGATTCTCAATGTCGACGTATACTTTTGTCAGAAAGTTTATCACGTCAAAGAGCTTTTGGCCAGAATTCTTGCTTTGTCGGAATAGGATGTGTAACATCTTGTAAAATTCGTACGGCAGCCCGTCGAGGCCTGCGGACTTCCCATTGTTCGAGAGTTTCAGTGCGCGGTCTATATTTTCGGATGACATGTCTTTGTTCATTTCGGCAAACTGACTTTGCGATAGTCGAACTTTACATTTTTCGAGAGTGATCTCGGTCGCCATCATCCGCCCATATTCATCTGGTTTGTCTTTAAATTGGATCGAGTTATGGTAGTCTCTCGCTATTTTCGCCATCTCTTTTGGTCTTGTCTCGTATTTTGGCACAGGCTCAGCTTCCGGGTTTGTTCTTAACTCATGTATGGATTCCTTTGGGTGATATCCCTTCGCTGATTGGGTCCATGATTTTGTTCGCAGGGTTTCACCCTCAACATCGTAGCGAGCGTCTGCTGAAGCTTTCTTTTGTTCTGCTTGGTCTACGAGGCACTGACGGATTTTGTCTTCAAGCATATATATCGCCTCCGACTTATTCTCGAGGGGCATGTCATCGTCGTGCAGTACCAGAGTCAGCTGGGCCTTCCATGTGCGGATTTGACGAGTTGTTTCATTTGTGATGAAGCGGGAACAATGTTTGCCGTACTTTGTGACGTTCAATTTGAATTGTGCCCACAAAGTTTGTATATTTTCGCCTGGGTCGTGTTCGGAATTGTCAAGTTCTTCCAGATCTGTCAACATTTTTGCGGCCAAACCTTGTACGTGACTCATGAATTTTGATGATTTTAATAGGTACAGAGGCAGGTTCCATCTCTCCTGACCTGGCTGTTCTTCTCGGGGGAACGTCAACTGTACGGTGACTAGAAGGTGGTCGCTTTTTACAAGGCAATGTTTGATTGACCAGTCTCTGTATGACTCAAAGTCTTGGCTGTCTACATTAATCCGGTCAAGTCTGGAATATGAGGTATGCAATTTATTCGTTCGTGGATCAGTTCGACGTTGTACACAGGTATAATCCCTGGTGTCAGGGAAAGTTGCCCGCCAGCCATCACGCAGTCGGAACAGGTGTTTAAGTCGGCTGTAGCTCTCTGGGACTGACACTGTACTTCCGGAGTTGCGATCCATTGGATCTTCGACGAAGTTCCAGTCTCCCAATGTGATATTGGGCAAGGGTATTTTAGGGTTTTTTAGCCAAATGTTCCACAGTTCTTTCCACATTGCATCTCTTTCCTTCGCGGTGTTCGGCGCGTATATATTTAGGATATTCAAGGTTGAACCCTTGTGCCAAGGGATCACAATCATTGAAGCACGTCCAGCAATCAAGTCATACTCAACGATATTATCGGTGTCCAAGAATTTCTTGTTGACCACGAAAGCTACTCCGGTGTTCGAGCATGGTTTATCAGGGTGTGCGGAGTAAAAAAGTTTGAACCACCGATGGAAAATGTTGCTAAATTGTGCCGCAGATTCTGCATCGAAATGTGGTTCCTGTATTCCCAGAACAGCGAGCTTATTTTCGTCGATGGTTTGTTTGAGGTACTGAAATTTATGGTGCTCGTTATGCATAGATAGTTTTGTGTCCCGTCCTGCTATGTTCAGAGAGCCGATTGTTACGCTTGATCGTGTAAACTTCCCCGAGTGTCGTACCCTCGGTGGTTTGTTCAATTTTCTTATCTTGAGATTTAATCGTTCCCAGCCATTGCTGTTGCCGTCATTTATGTTCAAGTCTCCAGCTCCCCCTTCCGTGTCCGAAATATCCGGCATATCCAGTAGTGAGTCATCATGGTTTGAACACGGAACCTGTTCTTCACTCCTCTGCATCTCCTGGTTGTGGGAAGTACCTTCCATAGTATTCCGCTGTGGCTCCAGCCCGAAGTGTTCCTTAGCACCGGGATCCGCTCTTGGAAAGCTTTGGGCTAGAGCGGAAATATTATTTCGGGTACTACCCTGCTGCCCTTCGCTTTGCCCTGTAATAGCCAGAGCAACAAGACTGTCACAGGAGGGACCGCGCGTTTCGTAGCCAGGGATAGGTCCCTGGGTCCCCTGGCTCCTGCTGGTTTCGCTTTCTGAACTCACAGCCGGCAGGCACATGTGAGAGGGAGATACCACCTCCCCGAAACCCTCCCGTGCTCCAGGAGGGTCTACGGTATTAAAATCGTTTTCTGTTGGTTGTGCTGGCATAGTTTAGGTGCGTTTAACGACCGCCGTCACAGACAAATAGATTTTTTGAAGCTATTTTACGGCCTCAAAACATTGGATGTCAGGGGTAGGGAAGATTGTGGATCATTAATGTACACTTCCCTCCTCGCAGTGATTCAACATCCGACTGTCATTTTAGTGATCTTGTCGTGGCAACTTTTCCGCGATGACTTCCATTTCCGTTCGTTTCAACATTTGCATTTCAGACGGTGTTCAGAGTTCTTCAATGTCCACAGATTTTTTATGTGGCCATCAGTTTTGAATAGGGAATGTCTTAAAATTACAATCACCGTCTGTTTTCAGCGTATAAACATAGTTCGAATGATTTAGGTGCGCGTCGTCGTAGTTATTTTATGTTCGGATCGCGGTATTGGTTTTCACCCTATTTGACAATTACGGTGACAACCCGAGATATATTTGGTTATATACTGTAGATGGCTTGAGACGAAGCACAGGGGCGTTAGGGAAAACGAGCGCGTTCTAGAGTGGAAGGTCCGTGCGTTGTCACGTGATCTCGGCTCGGTTCCGGACAAATGCCGGAATGAGTCATGAATGTATGGAGCGTGGGGGCGTCGCCCGCGACGACGAGGGGGTGGGAAGAGAGGTAGAGAGGATGAGGAGATGGGGGTACAGACATACCCTTAGTCCATTTGAGCTCCAAGAGGGCCGATGAAGGTGCCATGCTGGCAGTGGTTACAAGGTGATTGTGCCGACGATGTGTATCGGGGAGGAACAGTAGTGGAGATCAAGGACCAAGATCGTTTCCTGTGTCGTTGTCGAGAAGGACGGACTGTGTTAGTTATATGCCATGCTCGACAGTAGTCGGTGGCTTTATTATTGGGCTCGTAGGCTCCTTCCGCTACTTTGGCGGTGTAGCTCGTAGGCTACGCGGGTGGGGGGGTCACCCTTGGGCTGCAAACCCTGGCTGCAAACCCTCCTTGGCCCATTATCGCCACCATCTCACTTTATCCCAGCGTCGACAGCGGTAGGGGAGCGTGGGAAAGTGGGAGATGGTGGTGGTAACGGATCAAGAAGCCCCCCCCGGCGGATGTACTTGAACAACGGGGTTTTGCTCGAGTGATACAGCATCAGAGACGCCGTACCCTGCCATACCGGCTATACGTACCCGTAACAAGAGAGGCGCATATGGATTTAGCACCGCGACCCAGCAAGCAAAAGTGCAGACAACTTGAAAATCACGAGCGGGCGGACAAAGCGACTAATTTGGGATCGACTAGGACTAGGAAGGCTGTGCACATCAACGAGTCTTCTTCCCTTCGAAACTGAACAATGCATCGACCTGCAAGGCTGCGCCGACTCTATATATCTGCTGGGTGTACTGGTCTGCGCTGCTGTCCAACTGTCGAAATACTGTAACGGCATACCTTGTTTCCTCGGGCCGCTTGCTATTGTTCTCTTGTTCCAACCAATTATGGCCCTCGGATTGAACGATCGGCGAATTTCTGCTGCCTGTTTGGAAGACGCCCTCTACGCTCTAGAGCTCGGATGTTTTTTTGCAACCCTGTCTATTGCCCGTGTAAACCGTATACGTATACGTCTGACGGATAAGACTCTGGATAAATTTCAAGCCCAGCGTGGTCCCATTTCGGAACGTGCCAGGTTGTAGACTGCAGTACATCGGCCCAAAAAAAAATGTACTGGACTACGCCAGCATCCAATCACCGTCGACGAGCTCACCTTCAAAGAGGCGGTAGATCTCGGGCAACTAAACGCCAGCTAGAAAGAATTACCGAACATAAAACTTACACGCCCACAGGCCAGACCATCGGCTCCTCCTTGAAGATTGCGAAAATCTTGTGTGCCAATTTCGCAATCTGACAGACGGTGTCCCTCCGGAAAACGAGCGCTCGCAGGATCTCGGTCCCATTTAAAGGTGTCACGGTGAGAATCCGGGGCTCCATGTCCCGCACGGTGTCAATGAACATCCCACGGCACTCAGCCAGCTCCACTGTGCCGGTGCAGAAGAACAACGCGTGTTCGACTGTTTCAACCACACCGCAGCCAAAACGACAAAGCCGGCAGTGCCGGGGAACATCCTCCCGATGGTACCGCTGTTTGTACCTCATTCTCTCAACAGCCAGTGGGTGCTGACTGACCAGGAGACGAGTCAGTGCCTTCCTGTGCTTCGCGTTGACCACGAGATCCAAGTAGTGGCGCAGGACGACGGTGATCTTGCGGGGAGGCTCGTCTTCCAACGGCTCGTGTCTGTCGTGAAGGAGATAGAGACGCGCCGAGTTCTCCACCTTGGAGTCCAAAAACTTCATGGCAGATGTGTACACGGCCTTTCCGAGCGCCGTACACGACTCCAGGGTCAAAGCCGTAAGGGGAGGAAGCGTGATAGGGAACGGGAGTTTGCGGAGAGCGCAATGGAGGTCCATCCAGTACCCCTGCTTCCCCTCGCAGAACAGGAGAAACGAGTCCTCCAGAGCAGCACGGGCATAATGAGCAGGAGGCAGACTGATGAGGTAGCCGAGGTATCTGATCGCCA
Organism: Mycena polygramma; assembly: GCA_029449255.1. NCBI lineage: Eukaryota > Fungi > Basidiomycota > Agaricomycetes > Agaricales > Mycenaceae > Mycena > Mycena polygramma. The sequence goes on along the minus strand of JARKID010000106.1, from coordinate 198,119 downwards.
AAATGAGTCGGCGGTAACGTATTGGAACCAGTCCAAGTTCGGTAAAAAGCGGCGCGCGAATCGAGTAAGGCCCCAGGCCAAGGAGGCGGCGCAAGAAAGCCGTTTGAACCTTCTCAAGATGCGCCAGGGCACCATCATCAACGTCAATGATGATGTCGGCGCCGCTCGTCAAATGCGAGTCGACGCAGCCCATGTATAAGAGCCGGCCTTCCTTTGGGGGCAGTTCACCTATGAAGGCTTCGATGCCTAAGACAGCGAACCCTGATTTGCGCGCCTTAGAGGCCTTGGCAATATAGTGAGATTTAAAGATATTACGATGCGTGGATTGAAAGGTTACGCCAACGTAGCAAAAACAGTCCGTGTATCTGACCAGATGCTCGTTGAGAGTGAAGCGCGGGAGTGTGGCTGGCACCGGGCCAAAGACCATTACCCAAGATTTGGAGGCGTTGGCCTCGAGGAGATTATTTCCGCACCAGTGTCCAAAAGTTTTGAGATGCCGTTGAAGACCTGCCGGGCTGTAGGAGACAATGGCCATGTCGTCCGCGTGCTCCAAGTGAGACATGACAATGTTCAGTAGCAGGACATCATCAGCGTCCGGATGAAGCTTGAAGTCGGCAAAGAACAGGTCCCAGAAAGTCGGAGAAATGGGATCACCGATCAAGACTCCGATGTCAGACGTGAACATCTCGGACTGTGCGCCGCCCATCGTGACCACATATTCCATCCGCCCGTACAGCATTCGCATCCAGTCAAACAGCTTTCCCGTAATGCCCATATTGTACAGCTTCACCCACAGCAGATCGCGATTCGTCGAAGGGAAAGCGTTGGTGATGTCGAGGAATGCGACCCACAGAGTGCGGCCTTCTGCGCGGGCTCTCTCGATCATACACCGCAAGACGAAACAGTTGTTATTCGTCCGATATCCCTCCCGGAATCCGTTCTGTGACGGAGGGATTATCCCCTTCTCCTCAGCCCAAGAGTAGATCCGCTTGTGAATCAGCAAGCAAACCAACTTCAAGAAGCAGCTCTCCAGACCTATCGTCCGATAGCTATTCGCCTCTGAAAGTGGTTTATCTTTCTTGGGGATCGCGGCTATCAAGGTCGTGAACCACACCAACGGGGCGTCGTTGCGGTCCAGGCATTCATTGATGAGTTTACAGAGTATGTCGTTGTCGATTGCAAGTATCTCCTCATAATGCTTCCTATCCAGGCCCACTGCAGTTCGATAATGACCTTTCAGATGGTCCTTTGCCCACTCCATATCCTCCTCCGTTACCCTGCGACCGAGGGACGCATTTTGCGGAAGAGGCTCCTTGGATGGATTCGGAATATTTTCGGCGCGTGCCTCCACCACACGCTTGCGATCCAAGTTGAACTCAGGAGGGGGCTCGGCTGGAGCGTTCATGCGCTTCTCGAAGCAGTTTGCAAGATCAGACAATGAGACAGCCGGCAGCCTTGGTTTGGGGTCTGCCATACTCCGATACACTTTCCAGAATGCCGCAGAATTAGACGACGCGTCCGTCAGGCGCTTCAAATGACCACGTTGAATTGCGCGATGCGCAGACCGGTTACGATGAACTGCAGGGTCATGGGGGTCGTTTGGAATATCATCCAGCACACCTGGTTTGCGACCAGGCGCGGGCTGAGCTACCATTTCCGGGATGTTGCATGACACCTTTTCCAACTCAAGCGGCATTTCCAGTCGGAACGGTGCGTCGGGTGCGGGACAGGTTACATACTCAGCAGCAGGCAAGGGCAGATTTGCGCCTTCCTTCTGGCGTGCTTGACGACGGCCACACGCCCCTCTCGTTCATCATGCATCTGCCTGTCCAAATGCATTATGTTGTGTTTGGGCGCCTAATCCCATCAGATGGGGGTCCAAGACAAGGGAATCCTTTGTTTTGGCATAAAAGACGCAACGTGGGGATTTTGCCCATCTTTCCTCTCCCCTCTCTCCTTGGCGGTCCTCCTTTTTCCGAGTTTTCCGAGTTCTCCTGCTTGATTCCGTTGCAACACACATTCTTTCTTTGCAAATCATCACCTATACTCGCTAGCGATGTTTTCTCTATCTTTGGGCCTGGCTCTATTGCCCTTTGTCGTCGGAAAGGTCTGGGATGTTCAAGTCGGTGGTCCCAACGGAACCCTAGTATTCGTGCCGGAGGCTCTCGTGAGTCCTTGCGCCTCATTATTGCCCAAAATTGACTTGGCCTAGTCCGCCGCTGTTGGCGATCAAGTTGTCTTTCACTTCAACCCAAAGGTTAGTTCATCTGTTCTTGAGTCCAGGTCTCGTCTTACCGTTGCGTTAGAACCACTCCGTCACCCAGTCGGCATTTGACAGCCCCTGCGGCAAGAAGGAGGGCGGATTTGCTTCTGGATTGTACGTCGTTGCAAGTTTGCCATTCCATACGCCCTGACTCCGGTATAGCCAGTTTGTAGAGGCCAACAGCTCTGTTGACTCGCGCCCCACCTTCGCGGTGACTGTCAATGATGTTTGTGATCGTTCTATGATGTCTCGACTTCGTGTTGATATTTTTCTTGTAGACGAACCCCACTTGGTAGAACACACTTGTGTTGATACCCCATTGTATCTAACCAATCCCCAGGGTGTACTGCGCCCAGCTTGCCCCGCAGGTCGGCAGCCACTGTGGTGCTGTACGAAGTTGTTTCATTGCTGTAAAATACCCTGCTAATACCATTTCCACAGGGAATGGTGTTCTCGATCAACTGCCCCTCGGATGACTCCCCCAACTCGTTCACCAACTTCAAGAAGGCTGCGCTCGCTGTCGGTGCCAGTCTCAGTGCTTCCGCTGCTGCCGCCTCGCAGACTGCCGCCGGAGGTTCGAACGGAGGTTCTGCCGCGTCCCCCACCCTCACCGCTGCGTACGGCGACGTGACTCTTCCCCCGGCCCCTTCTGCATCTGTTGTCACTGCTGAGATCACTGTACGTTCAATCTGTTAACTAGATGCCTCACTGTCTTAATTTTTTTTGTGTGACCCAGCTCGACTCGAGCTCCTCGTGGACGACCGTGTACACGTCCTTTGTCAACTCCCCTGCGGCCACCCCTGTTGCAGCTGAAGGTGCTGTCCACACCGTCGTCGTCGGTGGACCTGGAATCCTTCAGTTCAACCCCTCGAGCATCCAGTTCGTCTCCTCCTCTCCAATCGCCTCGTCCCGTGCTCACCCATTGATACAGGGCTGCCCCCCGCGACACCATTGTGTTCTCCTTCGAGGCTAAGAACCACTCGATCGTGCAGAGGAAAGTGATTTTTTCTTGTAAATTCCCCCTCGGGGTAATCCCATACTAACTTATCAACAGCTCGTTCGCGGACCCCTGCAGAAGGCTCAACGCCGACAATGCCAGTGCCCCCCTTGGCTTCAGCTCTGGCTTCTTCCCCGTTCCCGCCAACCAGACCGATAACTTCCCCACATGGAACCTCACTGTGAACGACACAGCGCCCATCTGGGCCTACTGTGCGCAAACCGCTCCTTCGTCCCACTGTGGTGCGGGCATGGTTTTCGCCGTCAACGCCGTAAACAGCTCCGCGCGCAACTTCGACGCGTTCAAGTCGGTTGCCGAGCAGCTCAACGGTACCGGTAGCGCCAGCGCCTCCGGCGCGGCGCCCAGCCAGTCTGGCAGCGGTAACACGGGTGTCTCCCTCCGTGTCGGCGGTGGTGCCAGCGCTGCCGTCGCCCTCTTTGCGATCGCCGCTTCCCTCCTATGAGCATTTCAGTGCGCTCATTCCTAGATGCCTTTCATGAACAAATGGACCTTGTCTTGATGACACGACGACACTCTACATACCATTACTTTGCGATACTCACAGGTCCTAGTCGACCTTTTCTTTTTCGTTACGGGTGCTGCTTGTAGTAGTGGCTCTTAACAAGGCTTTTTTACGCGTATTTGAGACTGAGCAACACAACATCCCGCCCAAAATCAAGTCCATGGAGGTGCACGATGACGGTGTAACCACCGTAAGCGCCTTTGGAGACGTGTGAGCGTCACTCAACGATTACAAGCAAAAGCGCGCGCACAGTCCAGCGTGCTAACTGCGCACGGCGGGGTTCGGGACGGGATAAAACTTCCTTGCGTTGTGAGCATTCGCCCGGACAAATGCCCCAAAGATGCACGCCACTTCACACAAAATGCAAACAAAAACGTCGCCTCAATTGCTACGACAATTACTCCCCGCCGCCCATTGATTCTCTTGCCTTCTTCTCCTTCTTCAGCCGTTTCCTCTCCTTCTTCGCTTCTTCGTCCTCCTCTACCGGAGCCTCCTCGGCCTCTTTCGCGGCCTTTTTCTCCTTTTTCCTCCGCTTTCGCTCTGCTTGCTCACCATCATCCTCATCCCCGCCAGCAGTCACCATAGACACGTCTGCGTCGGGAACCTCGGATTTCCGCTTGCGCTTTTTCTCCTTGTCCTCCTTCTTTGTGGGGCTATCCGTATCGGGGGCGGGGGCGGGGACTGCAGTGGTCGGCGCCGCGACCGCGGAAGAACCGGCGGCGGGTTGCTACACAAGACGTTACAATTGAAAGAATCAGACACAACAGTGGACTTGCCTCATCACGGTTATAGTCGACATAGTCGCGACTCCATTCCTGGGGAGTAACGCCGTCGAGCTTCTCCCCATGCTTACCGAGTTTGCCGTCCTTGACCATCTTCTTTTTCTGAAGGGCCATGGGACCGAGACCCCACCGACGAGGGTAAGTGTCGCGCTCCATGATGCAACGCTTGACTTTGGCGACGACACCGTGATCGCATGTCGCGAGCTCAACCGTAGACATCTGGGCAAGGGCGAGCGCGATGGCTTCACCTACAGGTGAAAGGTGAGGTCAAAAAATCATAGTTCGGACAATGACGAAGCCGAACCTTTGGTGGTAATCAGGACGACTTCCTCGTGAACAGAAATGTCGGCTTCATAACGCAGAAGACCAGGTATCATAAGTTTTGCGCCGTAACAAACGGCATTGACAGCGCTGTCCTTTACAACAATGCGCTTGTAGCCGACCATAAGACATTCCAACGGCCGAATGACACGGCGCAAGTAGGATTCTTCAACAAGGTGAGTGAGTTTGCCGGGAAAAAAAGAAAAGCGTACCGTCGCGAGTGTTATCGTACATCCACTGAGCATCCATAACGTCGTGCATCGTAACCATGTCATCGTTTTCTGACATAGCACCACTTCGAACGCGTCGCAGCTCCTGCATGTGTCCTCCGACACCCAGTACGAGGCCCAGGTGAACGCAGAGGGTTCGAATGTATGTGCCCGCCTCGCACGATACCCAGAACACGGCGAGATTGCGCTTTTCATCGAACTCGAATAGTTTCGACTCGTGAATTGTCCGTATACGGAGTTGGCGCTTCACGGCTGAAATAAGCGGGGGACGTTGGAAAAGCGCTCCAGTCATCGTTTGCAGGGCCCGCGGAAGAGCAGCAGGGTTCGGGAGAGCGGCATGTAGCCGCAGTACGCATACATACTCTTTACCTGTCGAAAAAGTTCATATAAAAGTTTTCATGGACACAAGTCATCACTTGCCTGCACCCTGCTGCGATTTCACCAGCCTTGTTGCACGGTCAATGCATACAATCAGGCATCCGGTGACTTTGGGGTCAAGTGTACCACTGTGACCCGTTTTTTCGACCCGCAATATCCGCCTTAACCAGGCGACGACTTCATGGGAAGAAGGATTTGAAGGTTTGTCCAAATTGATCACACCAGACCTGAGAGCACATTAAAAATCGGCGCACAACCAGAAGTGCATCACAGACTTGACGTAGGAGGTAATATCCCGCTTGAGAGGAAGGCACCCGTAAGGAAGGGGTGTAAAATGACTGGAACGGACAAGAAGTTTGTCGTAATTTTTTAGAAGGAGAGGCCATTGGGAAGTCTCCAGTTTTGGGACGGTAGACTCCGGCTTGATTGCATAGTCGCCGTCAATTTGGGCAGAGGAGACCTGCTCGCGACTGAGAGTCGGAGCCATGGCGTTTTGAGGGCGAACTTTTTAGGAACGCGATCACTCGATGTGTGTCGCAGCGTGTCTGCACGCCCGTTGTCAAACAAGCAATAATTTAGGTATAAAATTCTACAAATCTAAGTTGACTCTACAAGGGTTCGAGTTTCTCTTTGCTGAGAACGGACGTCGCGATGTCACTCCAAAGGACTTGCGACTCGGTTAGGGGCTTCAAAAAGGTCAGATGGAAGTAATGATGCAATTAAATATTGGTTTACCTTCGTGCGGAATTGCTGAGCTAGGATTGCTGCAACATGCGTTCGCAAAAATTTGAGAGCTATATTGCACTTTGGAGAGACCTGAAATCTGACTTTGCGGTCGATGAACGTCGTGTTGGAGACAAGCTGAGCATCAAGTGAGCATGGGAATATCAGCGAGCATGAGAGAACTTCCTACCTTGAAGTCTGCATCTCCGCACAGTAATACGAGGGCCACGTCATCCACGGGCCCTGTTTCCCAAGCATATAACTTCTTAGAGTGCCTGGACAAGAGCCGTCAGTCGGATAGGGACTTGGGCGCAGAGAAGATATACATCAGTGTGAAATAGGCGAGATGGTTGACCCCAAAGTCACTGGGCTTGCGTCTGAAATTAACCGAGGAAGTGTGGAAAGATGCGTGTTGGTTGTTGGAGATTGTGTGCATTTGCCCATTGCTGTGGTCGATGGAAAGGATTTTGGGATACAGCCCGGCTGTTAGCGCTGCGTTCAAAAGGACTACGTTGCCGGGATTCACATCTAGCTCCGGCGGTACCATGACAAATCGCGTTTGCCTCCTCCCGCGTGCCCTACAGCGCACAATCAGTTCATATGTCTGGCAAGTACGATAAGTGGTCCTTACCGGCCAAGTTCACGAACAAAATCCTTGTCCACTTGGATAAACGCAGAATCGATCAAATAGCCAAGGAATTGTTGACGGAGTTCCTCGATTTGTTGCAGATTCTGTAACACCGCGTCAAACCAGCTACATAGGGTACCGAAAATGTTCCAACCTGGTGGCTGAGGTAATTTATACGACAGAATTCGCGGACAAAGGATGGATTGGCTCGTCTCCAACTAGCGAAGGCGTTGTGGATGGTCAGAAAATCCGAGTTTTCTGTAAGCCCGTCAACTTGCGCAATTTGACAGAATGACTTGAGAACTGACCAGTTCTGAAAGCTATCTTAGCACGGTCGGCTTCCTGTTCATAGCCAAAGGGAGAAACAAATGGAGACTTGGAATTGAGAGCCGCCGCGATGGTGAGAGCCGGGTCCAGACACCGGAACAGTGTCGCTGTCAGGAGGAACTTCCCGCTGGTATGTATCAGTACGTGGTATTGTGTGGATTCATGATAACTACGCACAGGTGGACATCAGTAGGAAGCTTGCTTAGTAAGCGACCCATTGGAGTGATTTCTTCCAACGGCGTCAAAGCACCAACCTGAATGGGCATTAGGAAGGACGCAGGAGCTCAGAGAAAACTTGCTTCGACTAGCATGGCAATTGCGCGTTGAACGTTGATGGAAACCGGAGGATCCAACGCGCGCGAGAGAACGTCTTCAATGGATGTGCCCAGCTTGACTTCCATGATTTTGATGCGAAGAGCCAGATCAGACAGGCTTAGGCGCATCATCTCGGGAAGAGGGTGGTCGGCCAACTTGGAGAAGACGTTAACTGAATAAAATCAACCTGCTAAAGATACGGACTTGGGTGTCATGTCGAAGTTTCGTGAAGAGGTGGAAACAGAGGCCGCGTTGCACTCGTCCCGCTCGACCGCGTCTTTGAGCGGCATTGCTTCGGGCGACAAAAGTCTCGACCAGGCGGCTGATCTGACGCTTTTCGTCGAATCTGGCAGAATCAGCAGGGAGCAGGGGCACTTTGTTATGAAAAACACCTCATCTCTCGATGCTTGCCAGAGTCAATCACACTGAGTAAAATCAGGAGTGAGCATCATCCCGCAGATGATATTGCAAGAAACACGGCCCAAACGTACCATGTAATATCAGGTATGGTGATCCCCGTCTCCGCAATATTTGTGGCTAAAGCAACCTGAGATTCGAATAACATTAGACCACAAACAGCTCACCGATGACTATTTTGCGGACGTTTGGAGGCGGAATGTCAAACACTGCCCCTTGGCTTTCGCTCGAAAGAGTTGAGTGTAGGGGATAGATTCTGAAATTGTTGGCTCCGAATAACTTGTGCTCCGTCAAGATGTCATTCAGGCGACGAATTTCGCCCATCCCGGGCATGAAAATGAGGATAGCGGCGGAGTAGCGGCCGTGCTCAGTGTCCTCGAAGCATATCCTCTCTAGTAGGCGCACGATAAGGTCGTAAGGGACAAGCCGTTCATCGAAAAGATTTATCGTGGCAGTTGTTTTGTCCGAGTAGCGCTTTTCCAACTTGACATTTTCCTGCACAGGATCGTCTTCGTCTTCTTCACCAATGACGATGTCTTCGGACCAGTCGGTGCGATTCTTGGACCGATAAAATTTGTCGTGCACTGAATTGAGTCAGTAAATGCAGTTGTATAAACGAACAAGAAGCTTACGACGCCTAGCGTATGGGGATTTCTCTGTGATCTCCCACCCAGAGAATTGTATTGCATCCTCCAGGTAGTGCACGTCAACAGGGAAAGTGCGACCTGGCACCAGAAGCGTGGGGCAGTTCCCAAAGAATTCGGAGATCTTTTCAGCGTCAACTGTGGCGGACATCAAGATGACCCTATCGATTGCCAGTAAATGTGCGATGGCAATTTGACTACACAGTGCACTTACTTTAGGTCAGGCCGTTGTTGTAAGAGCGACTTGAGAACAATCAACAAAAAGTCAGACTCTATTGTACGTTCATGGACCTATATACTCGGATGAGGTGAGGAGCGCTTGGGCTGAAGAATACGCACTTCGTCAATGATGATATGCTATGACAGGATATTAGCAATGCATTGAAAACTGAGTCCAAAGAAGGACTCACAGTAATCTCATCGGAGGCAGTACCCTGTCCACCGTGACCACTTCCACCCTCAAACATACGGAGTGCGATGCCGTTGGTGACGAAAGCGAGGCGCGTGTTACGGGATGTGTTGGAATCCAGTCGTATGGAGTATCCAACGAGAGAAGCAAGCGTTCCAACTGCGTTGGGGGCGTCCCCAAGCTCTCTCGAGACACGCTGGGCCAAAGAAATTGCGGAAATTCGGCGAGGTTCCGTACAGTAAATTTTGCAAGGCTTTCCTCGAGAGAGCTGGTCTTCAAGAATGAAGGCAGGCACCTGCGTTGATTTTCCGCTGGCGAAGATACATTAGATACGGATAGCTGATCTGATATTGGTGATCGTACCATCCGGTTTCACCACTCAGAACGAGAACCTGATGATCCTCCAGGGTCTGGATTATTTCGTCGCGATATTGCGCAATGGGCAGGAGGTTGCGATGCACCTTAGAAACAGTCTGAGCGACAGATAAGACGGAGTTGCAGACCACACATACAAGCATCTCCTGATAGGCAGGGCTGGCCTGGCGAGCTCGGAAGCCAGCAGCAATCTGCTCGGAGGCTACATCGTTGCTGGGATCATACCTTCTGGGGGCTGGAGTCGGTTTTACTTCGGAGGATGGTTTCGCGGCTTTGCCATTAGACTAGTTGCTATTAGTAATAAAGTCGAAGGGACATAGAGAATAGTTACCTTAGGATCCGTTTCCAATTTCGGCTCGATTATGGAACGCAATTTGGCCCATACCCCACGATTCAGGGCATCAGTTTTGAGCTTTCTGGCTACTTCTAATTCTTCCCAGAGATCTCTGAAAACTGCGGGAAGTAGTCTAAAGAATGTCTGGCCTCCAGAAGGTGCCGCCACGGTGAATGTATCGCGAGACGGGAAGGTGAGTTCATGCAATGCAATCGTGGCAATGTACTGCTCTGCCTGCCCCTCGGTATGACATGCGACATCATTCATCGTCCATTCGTCCATCTTCTTACCGTCCCAGCGAATATTCACAGCAGCTCGTTTAGCACGACCTCCGCCAGACAAGAGGGTGTAACTGATTGCGGCATATCGATCTGCCTTTGAGACTGCTTCTGAGAGCAAAGTCTTGGGAGTACGGCCAGACCAATGTTTCGGAAGTGACATGTCCCGGACAGTCACGGTTGTCCCTTTGTCGGTTGTCTCCGTAGTGGACATGTCTTCGAGTGCTTCGAAAAATCCGCCAACAGACTCATCCATGTCTTTGTCAAAGATATCTGTTGCGCGCGGAGTTGCGGGTGGCTGTGGCTGCAAATTGGGAGGTCGCTTCTTAACGACTTTCGGTTGTGCAATGACTGAGGGCGGAGCAAGACCCCGAAGCCTAGCTTCAAGAGCGATTGCATCAGCCTTTTCGCGCTCAACACGGTATAATGCCTCCGCATCCTTCTCGTTGAAGAAATAGTTGTTTTGCGCCTTCAAAAGACGAGCACGCAGATCCTGAAGCTGGGAGGAATCCGTCTTGTCTCCAGGGGCCCTGTTTGATGTCAAGTTGGCGATCTTTAGTTTGAGATGGACATAATCAAGATTGGCGTCTTGCCCATCGAGAGAATCGTCGGAAGAGTTCGAGTCTCGGTCGATATGATTAAGAATGCGCGCTTTCACGATTGCACGCTCCCATTCGGGATCATTTTCGTTAGCAGGAAGGGACTGGTTCAGTGGGACAAAGGTGGGCGCGTTCGCGTCAAGGCGCGACGGAGCGGGCATTGAGGTAGTCACGATGGCCGGCACAGGCGGCGGATGGGCCAGAAACTGCGATGGTGTCCGCGGCGGCTGTGGCATGCGGTTGGACGGGCCCCGGGGAGTTCTCGGAGTACGTGGTTCGGTCGGTTCAGAAACACCTGAGGGGCCTCAACATCGAATCGGCAACGAAAAGGTAGTAGCGCGCACTTTGATCTTCCAGCTCATCTTCGGTACAGTGCAGATAGAGCTGAGATTGAATCAGAGAGGATGTCAATTCAAAACAATGAATGCCGCACCCAGTCGTAGGCTTCGTCAAGGTCAACCCCCTTGATGGCCCGAAGGCACTCCTCCACTCTCTCTTCCGTGAAACCAATTCGGCGGAGCACGCCATACGTGATTCCAAGCTTTCCGATTGCCTTGTCTTCAGATTCCTCTAGTGGCTTTCTCCCTTTAACGTATATTTAAGAAAGGAATCTAGATTCAGCCAGAAAAGCATACCATCTCCGACGTCAGGTTCTGCGGCCAAACTCAGAATTCGGTCGGTGAGCACAGGGTCGAGCTCGAGTCGGGGGAGAGTTTTGGAATAACGTCTGTCTATCTCGATGGCCTATGCGGCATTGAGTATAGAAATGTAGTCGACAAAATTTGCAGTACCTTGACAGATCTTGAAACGAAATGAATATTTAGATAACACGCAAAGTATTGGACCAACTACCTCGAAATTTCTTGGGTCATCTTGTCCTGCTTCGAGTCGACCAAATTTTGAAGCGACTGTTCCTCGACTATTTCGGGGTCGAATTCGTCGATCGCGGCCTGCGTTGCGACGCCATCGCCTTTCGGTCCATCGTCGATTGTGGATTTCTCCTGCTCGACCGCACTGCCCTCAGGGCTGTCGACCTCCGCCTTCTCCTCGAGAACGACTTTCTTCGGAACCGAAGTGGTCGCGAAACCTCGAGCCACAGGCTTCAGCTGGGTCTTCTTCTTCTTGGCCATTCCACTGCTTGGCTACCAGCCCAAAATCCGCAGACACCCTTCAAGATGTAGCTCCCCGTAAATTAGTTCAGTTGTGTTCTTTGCGTTGTGTCCGATGAATTGCAGGATTAAAAGTTGTCGTAAAATATCCCGTCCGTGTTCGTCCTCCCCGCAAACCGTTCCCTGAAGCCCGTTCTCAAAGTACGGTCACTATATGCTGTTCGGAAAGTTGACTTTGAGTGGATAGTGTGTAAGAGCATGAGTTGGGATGCATGAAAGGGAGTCACGATCCGGGAGTACAGTCACGCGTGATATCCACAGTCGTCGAGCTAGAGTACAGGACTATTATTACATCTCGAATAATGCAGGGACTGCAGGAGAAATAAGGTACGAGGTTGCAGATAAAAACAGATGCAAGAAGGCGCCCAATGCCGACCGGAAAACAGTCAAATCTAGATCATTCCACTTTCTTTTTGCGTCCACGGGGCGCGCCTGTCCCTGGCTTGCGCTTCTTCCCGCGTGTGGAGGCCGTTGGCGCTGGGGCGCCGCCTTCATCGTCTGCGACGTCGACATTTGCCACACCGGTATTCGGACCGGAATGGCCGAAAAAGTCATCCCCCTCCTCGTTCCACAAATCACGGGCAGCAGTGTCCCCCGACGTTTTCACATCTTGAGGGGCAGAGGTAGCCGTGGTATCCAACGTCGCTAGCTGCTCGTCGTTCAAGAGCAACTGCATGATCTCGCTGGGTTTGGCCACTTCGGTGAAATTTTTGGTGCCCACGACGATGTCTTGGACCTGCGAAGCGGTCAGCAACTGTTACGGCGACGGAACACAACAATTCTCACATCTTTCTTGACGCGCGCCATCTGGACTATGCGTTCGTCGATTGTGCCTCTAGTAATCAGCCGATACACGGTCACCTGCCGGGTCTGACCCAGCCTGTGCGCGCGATCCATGGCCTGAGCATCGTTGGAAGGATTCCAATCATGGTCGTAAAACACCACAGTGTCGGCTGCGGTCAGGTTGATACCCAGACCACCTGCGCGCGTACTGAGTAGGAAGACAAAGATATCTGGCCTATAATCGAGATTTCATTGAGCACCAGTCCACACAAAGCGCGAGGAGAGCCGACCTTGTCTGCCAGTCTATCACCATGTCACGACGATCCTCGAGCTTGGACGATCCATCAAGACGAAGATACTTGTACTGGCGATATATCAAGTATTCCTCCATGAGATCCATCATGCGCGTCATTTGGAAGTAGATGAGTACACGATGGTCGCCCGTCTTCAGCTCCTGAAGTAAGGTGTCGAGACGGGCGAGCTTGGCCGAGTCGTAGATCAGTCGCTTTGCCTCCGGAACTTGCATCGTCGACAACGGTAGCTGATCAGCTGCCGAGTTTCCGATGAGGCCGACTGGGGAGAGACCGGACATCATGGTCCGATATCTGTCGCAGGCCTCTTCTGATTCTCGCAACTCCGGGGTCAGACCATACATAGCTAGTGTTTCCAGCGGTCCATCGAGCAACTGGGCTTGAGACTCGAGAAACGTCCGGTCACTGCAGTGCAGCGAAATGATTGGAGCAACGGCGGGAGGCACGAACCACTTCAGCCCAGGCCGCGACAGACAAGATTCCGCCCAAGCAGCCTTTGATATCGATCGAACGTCTGGCAAACCTGCGGCGCTGTCCAGACATCGTAGACGCGAGGATAGTGACGGTATTAAGAAAGGGCTCCTCGAGTGATATGCCGCGAACGTGGAGTCCCTTGAATGTATTGAGATAAAGGCACAAAAGAAACGACGGGATCTTACGAGGAATACGGAGCCGTGTCAGCAGTGTCAACTTCATCGCGGGTAGCTGAGAGTTTACGGGTGATCACGGGGGACAAATGCAGAGCATGGGCATCTGTTGCCGATGAACCCAAAAATCGCAGGAAGGAGAATGAGGAAGACACTGTTTACGTTGCTGTTAATTCATGGCACCAAAGGAATCATCAATAAACACTTGCCTTCCTCGTTCAGCGACCGATGGATCCAATCTGTGCTCCAAATATTTAGAAGCTTGGTCAAACAACTGCTTTGTGAAGCCGAGCAAGATGTCTCAGACGGTATATTGAGAATGCCTCCATCCTGGTACAGCAGTTCCGGGATCGTGAACTCAATCGGGTTGCGGGTGGAGTATGGCAGCGACACAAAGTCTCCTTCCCGCAGGAGGGGCCCTGACCGATTGAACCGACAGAAAGAGAAGGGGGCGACCACATCCGCTCGCTCAAACAGTTCCGGATGATTGCAGACCTACATAGGCGGTAAGTATGATGCAATACGCATTGGAAGGCGGTCGAACCTTTCTGAACTGCATGACCAGGTTCATTAGAGAACGAGCTGAATCCACATCCCCGATATTCGCGGCCTTCTCCAGCAAGTCCGCAACCGAGACGTTGGCGAGCAGGGCCTTGTACAGTGATCGCTGTCGTGCGCTCAGGTCTACATAAATGTCCTTCTCGATCTGCAAGAAAGGATAAGAAGGGAGTTGAATTCACATCATGTACTTACCTTCTCGCTGAGCTCGTTTTGCACATGCCGCTTGACTCGTCTCAGCATGAACGGTTTGAGGATCATGTGCAAGCGGCGCAACTGATGCTCGTTGAGCTTGCTACCCTTGTTTTCCGCAGCATTCTCAATGTCTTTCGAAAACCATTCGTTGAACTCGTCGTGAGAGTCGAACAAACTGGGCATGATGAAGTGCAAAAGAGCCCATAATTCTACTTCGGTTCAGAGTCACGAACAAATTTCGAAGAAAATCGCGAACCTTGCATAGAATTTTGGATCGGAGTTCCGGTAAGGAGCAGTCGATTGCGGCAGTGGAACCCAAGCAGAGTCTTCCAGCGAACACTGGACGAGTTTTTGATGTTCTGCGCCTCGTCTAGAATCATGTACTGCCAGTTGACGCGTTGGAAGTATTGCTGATCTTGAGTGACCTGTAGTATACGTTAAATAAAATTGCTCCCGCGTTTGAGACGCTGACGTACCAACTGGTAACTGGTAATAAGGATGTGGAACGGAGCGTCTTTGTTATACGTGATCTCCTTCTTACTCCAGAACTTGCGCAGAGTCGCACGGTCCTTCACGTTGCCCCAATAAGGCAACGCTTTCAGACCAGGAACGAAGCGGGTAATCTCTTGCTGCCAGTTATGCAGCGTCGAAGCAGGCGCCACCACAAGGAAAGGGCCCCAGATGTCATGCGTCTCTGCAAGGTACGAGAGTAAGGAGATTGATTGGACGGTCTGCAAGAACAAAGTTAGTGTCAAGAAGCATGCAATGGCATGTCACGTACTTTTCCAAGCCCCATCTCATCTGCAAGGATACCATTGATTCCCTGCTCGTAAAGCGTCGCCAACCAATTTAATCCCTTCAATTGATACTCCTTGAGCTGGGCCATCAACATCTTGGGCTGCCCAATTGTCAATGGCCCACTGAGTGAGGTGGGATTTTGGAAGTTGAGCTCATCCGAATCCACTAGAGAAAACGGTCAGTAGGAACCAGAACAGCCAGAGGCGAAGCATACAGTCAACCAGAGGAGCGCCGGGAGCAGGCTCCATTGGTTCGTCCTTGTCGTCGTGGATGTGGGCTTGAGCTTTGGCGAGCTTGAGAGCCTCGTTCGTCTTGCGCTCCAAGGCCGCTTGGGCATCGAACTGCTGTGCGCGTTGCTTCGCCATCGATATCGCCTCCTGCGCATTGTGTCGCGCATGCAAGTGCAAGTTCCGTTGATCATCTGAATGTTGTCTCGGTTAAATTGAGCACTCGCAAGCGCGTGGGGACGCACCCTCGTCGAAATTGATGTCCGGCAGAGCACTCGGATCGACGTCCTCGATATTCGCACCAGCGGGGACAGCAGTGTTATCCTCATCTCCCTCCACCTCGGCAGCTTCAAACGCGAATCGTCAGCATCTGTTACACGATAGAAAAACAAGGGGCGCACTTTTGAGTTTACTTCCGACGAAATGGCTGTAGAGTTCGGTCTGACTGATGAGGAACTCGAGCTTGCGCGCCTGTCTGGCCGCCTCTCGCTTCTCCTCTTCGAGTTTGAGGCGATCCATGGCCTCCTTGTGCTCACGCTTCCGCAGATCTCTCTCCTCCCGCTCATTCTTCTTCCAGAACACCTGCATTTCGCGCATCAAACGTTTGGCTTTGGTTTGCGTATCTTTGTTCGTCTTGTTCGTTTTCGCAAAAGGCTTGCGCGCTTGTGCTGACACGATTTTGGCCAGACGTTCGGCCTGATTGACCTTTGCATTCAGGCCCAGAATGTGGTACTTGTACACCTACTAGGGATTAGCAAATGAGGCCTCGGATGATTCCAAGTGCTCACCTTCGCGACCTCTCTTCGCGCGATATTCGTCCACACTTTCCGTTGCGATTCTTCAAGAGTCTTGAGACGCTTGACCATGATACCGTCATCCACCTTTTTAGCCTTCTTAAGCGGAGGTATTGGTTCGTCCAGCTCAAAGTAAAACGTAGCGGTGAGAGTGGGAGATGAAGGCCTAGACAAGGCAGGCGTTATGTCGCTCGCTATTGAGGGCGCCTGCGAGGCGACCTCGAGTTCGATTTCGGATCCTAAACCCTTTTTCTTGGGTCCAGGCTTTTTTCGGGGAGGTTTCACCGGGGCAGGAAGACCGTTGGCAGCAATGGGGCGCGCAGCCGCCCCGGGCTTTTGGGGAGGTATGTACAGCGGAGGTGTCGGGATCCACTCTGGGACACCGGCGTCGAGGCCGTCCGCGATCATGATGTCGTCTACGGGTCGGTTGTCCACCTTGCGCTTTTTGGCGGGTCGTCCTCTCTTTGGAGGCTCGGCTTCACTCGAATCATCTGAGAGCACTCCAGATGCGCCGCGTTTCGGGACCTCTTTCCCTTTACCTTTGTTCTGAGAAGGGTACAATGGAGGCGGCGGAATTGCAGGGTGATCCCTGACGGACGAAGTGTAGCCCTCGAACTCATGCAAGCCCTCGCCGAAACGACGAGGCGGCTCCGGAGGTTCGTAGCCATTGTCGAAACCAAAGTCGTAGTCACTGGCAGGCGACATGGCGCGGTCATCCTCGCGGGGCGGGGGAGCTACCTTGGCGGCATACTGGTGAGATATCATTGTCGCGACAGACGAATTGATTTCCTGGACGCGTCACTGTTATTCTTGCGACGAGAATGCGGGAGATAAGCTTGCTTACCAGCACATGCTGTTCGAAATCCCTCTCCACCTCGTTTTGCCGCTTCTGGGTTTCCAGTACATAGTCACTCAGCTCCTCAATCCACACCTCCTCGCAGTCGTCGAGATCAGAGGATGCCAGATCATGGACGGATGTTCTGTAATGGGATACCCGTTTAGGGTCAGTGGAGGCAGGTGGCTCGATCGAGGCCGACTTGTACGACGGAAACTTGAGCATTTATTCAGCACAAAATCAGTGATGGTGGACAGGACACTCACGCGTCGTTGTGTGGGCGCACTGTACTCAATCTCGTCTTCTCTGCGGCGTTTATCGGCATCCGCTGACCGAGTGTCGTTCGGAGGCCACTCGGGTGGATAGGGATAAGCAACGGGTGGCTGAAACGCCTTCTGGGCGTACGGCTGTGCCTCGGATGGGTGGAGGTGCTGTGGGTGGGATCTCGGGGGAGAGACCCGACTTGAAGAAGCGGGAGAATCGACGTGAAAGCTGCGAGGAAGCGGAAAAGGCGGCAGGGCCGACGAGGGCTCGTCGTTGAGAATGCGACTGAGAGACATGACACGTCGAATGGTCAATGGGCGGCCTCGTGGGATCTATGTAGTAGCAGAGGCGGACGTCGAGGACAGCGTCGGCGAAGACGAGGACGAGGACGGCGGGGACGGGGACGGACAATGCTACGGGGAATGAAGGGGGGAAAGAAAGACAGCGCCGCAAAGCCTGAAATGGACCGCTGGGCTTTCCAAATTTGATCGAACTAGCCTGTGGAATCACTGGAATAATCGGACTTTTCAAATATACGTTCCGTGGTGCCTGCTGCCGCCACGGCACCGCTACTGCGACCCTCTCAGCACCTGCTGGAGCTATTCCCGGGGCTTCATATGCAGGCCCGGACCCTGGAAGATGCCTTTCTTGTTCTTTCTTCCGTGAGTTGCCCGAATTGGAATTGGGAGTGGTGGTCAACGCCCAAACACCCAAATCGTCGCTTTTCGTCTCTGCGCTCGCACAATGCGGCCCAATCTCACTTTTACTCTGACAATCCCTTTTGCAATTCACAAGTCACAACAGATGGATTCTCAAAGCCACAAACGATCTCCGAGTCCCAACTCGCACGTAATTGACATGCGTCATCAAACTACTCGTCCGGATGCAGCATCAGCTCCGGCCGCACTTTCGCATCGAAGTCCTCTGCACTCAGGAACCCAAGCGCAACCGTCGCCTCTTTCAGTGTCGTCCCCTCCTTGTGCGCCTTCTTGGCACACTTGGCCACGTCTAAGTAATGCTCAGCACAGCCCCCCCAATGGAGTCGGAGACCACTCACTGTCGTAGCCCAGATGGCTGTTCAAAATAGTCGCGAGCATCAAAGAATCATTCAAAAGCGTATTGATCCGTTTCTCGTTCGCCTCGATGCCGACAATGCAATTCTTGGTCAGAGAGCGTGAACCTTGGAAGCAGGGTCAGCAAGAACCACAGCAGCGGATAGTATGCATGTACCATCAGCCAGCAACCGGATGCTCTGCAGAACATTCTTGATGATTACCGGTTTAAAAACATTCAGCTGTCCCCCAAAATTAGATTACGTCGCTGCTTCTCCGAGTCAAACACACCTCGAATTGCCCGCTGGCACCAGCGATGCTGACAGTGGTCTGGTTGCCAATAACCTGCGCCGCAACCATCGTGATAGCCTCGCATTGTGTAGGGTTCACCTTGCCGGGCATGATGCTGCTGCCGGGCTCGTTCTCAGGTAGGCTGAGTTCGCCAAATCCACAACGGGGACCGGACCCGAGGTACCGAATATCATTGGCAATCTTCATGAGCGAGCAAGCGATCACATTGAGAGCGCCGTGAGCCTCCACAAGCGCATCATGCGTAGCAAGAGCTTCAAACTGTTCTGTGTTAGCTGGGCTGGAAAAGATAGATGGCCGCAAGTACCTTGTTGGGGGCAGTCACGAATTGCAAACCGGTTATTTTAGACACTTCTGCGGCGACTTTGACGTCGAATCCTTTCTTTGTGTTCAAACCCTGATCACCGCAATGTAAAACACACTGCGAATAAATTACGATGACAAGACTTACGGTTCCAACTGCTGTTCCACCCTGCGCAAGACAGCTCAAGCGAGGAAGCACGTCCTTGACACGCGCAATTCCGTTCGTTACTTGCTGAACATAACCGCTGAATTCTTGCCCGAGAGTGAGGGGTGTCGCGTCCTAATCATGTCAAAGTAAATCCAAGAAAACGGCGACCAAGGAGGAAATATACTTGGAGATGCGTGCGACCAATCTTGATGATGTGGTCGAAAGCCTTGGATTTGGCGTCCAGAGCGTCCCGTAATTCTGTCAGAGCTGGGATAAGAGAATTGCTGATCTCGGTAACAGCCGCAACATGCATTGCGGTGGGGAAGCTGCGCGACAGTCTAGATGGGAACCACACAAATAAAGAGAACCTTACGTGTCGTTGCTGCTCTGGCTCATATTGACATGGTCGTTGGGGTGGACGGGCTTTTTGGAACCGAGCTCGCCGCCGAGAATCTCGATGGCACGGTTCGAAATGACCTTGGGTAAGGTCAGCATTCCGTGCGCGGAGCCAGGCTAGCAAGCACACCTCATTGGCATTCATGTTACTTTGCGTTCCACTGCCGGTCTGGAATACCACCAGCGGGAAGTGATCGATGAGTTTGCCAGAAATGACCTGTGGGGCAGAATCAGCCGCCGTAGACTACACGGATATCGAACCACAAACATCGTCGGCAGCCTGCTGGATGGCCGTGCCAATCTTGGGGTCCATGCCATAGCCGACATTGACTACAGCAGCCGCCTTTTTGAGCACACCAAAGGCTTTGATTAATGGAGGGGGGAGGCGCTCGGTGGGGCCTCCGATATCGAAGTTTTGGAGAGATCTGCTCGAGTAAAGAACCGGCTTGGCAAGATCGGTACTGCTGCCTTACCGTTGTGTCTGTGCGCCCCAGTAACGATCGGAAGGAACCTGTAGTTCGCCAAAGGTGTCTTTTTCAACGCGGAATTGTTGATTCGACTGCAGAAGCTTTAGTTGAGGTAAATACACGAGAATTAACTGACCATGAGTAGAGAGGTAGCGGAGAAGAGTCGATGATGGACTGGAGTTGTGGAGTGCCTCTTTAGAAGCTAGAAAATCACGTGTTAAAGCCCAAGACGCGTCAAGGCTAGCTGAACGGAAGCACCGTGCTCGCCAGTCGCGCCGCCACCATAGCCGGCCAGAGGATGTGAACGCAAGATAACTTTAAAAAATCGGCTGTCAACGTCCCACACGCATTGCCTCCCGATTCTCGCCGATAGACTCCGGTGTTGGCCGAGGGATTTACTTCCGTCACGATCGCGCGCTATATCCGTTCAGCAACCTTAACCTCAGCGGCGAGCGCGAGCTCAGCGACGGCGTCGATGGCTCGTACAAGCTCGTATGAGTCTGGGGAAATAGTGCGGACTTTGTCGACGGCGACGCGTTCAATTTGCCGAATTTTGACAAGACATTGGTCGACATTTGAGAACCAGAAAATGCGCAAACAATTCCTGGTACCGACCTAGGGACCAGGTCTACCGAAAAAAATTCCCATTTGATCAAATCCGAGCCATGCCGTCGGCGATGTCCGAGCATAGCCACACAGCTCGCCATCCAAACATGAAAAATGCAATTCGCCTCGATCATGACGGCGTCTTCTCTAGTTACCGTCCACAGCCACACATCCCGACCTCCAAAACCTGCAAAAGCAGAAAAGCAATTCGCCTCGATCATGACGGCGTCCTGCATGGTTCCCGGGCATAGCCACATCATAGGGCTGGCCGTGAACTCAACAACTCAATATTGCCTCTATAGTAACCCGGTCCTGCTCCCCTCCATCCTCGTGGATTCCGAGCTCGTGTTGAACCTGGAGCGTGGTAGCATCAGGCAAACTCTTCGAGCTCTCAATAAATAATACTTCGACGTTGCTTCGACGAAACAACGACGAAAGTGAAATTTGGCTGAAATTCTACTTGGTTGATTTTGCACATGAATGTATCCTGTGGACTACCAACGAGGTAGTGGTCGGTCAGGAGGTACCAGGGGTGCCCGGAGGGCGTTATGAATTGTGAGTGGTCAACGGAAAGCGAATTCGAATCAACTGCTTTATCTTCTGGGAGTTCGAGTTCCCTGGTACATGTAACTCACACTTTCAGTTCTTTCAGAGCGCACGGCAAACTCCGGCCCGGCACACTGCCGGCATAGATCGGTGTTTACGCCGTTTAACACGTGAATTAGCTCCGCCATATATCACTCGACCACTTCAAGTTGCTCTATCACCCAGCACGAACCTCACCAGACCAAGCCATGGCAAACCTCGCGTCACAAGTAATCCTTCACCCCAGCGTTTCGAAAGGAATCAAAGTCGGGGCCACTACCCTCGGCAGGGACAAGGCATACCGCGCCGTGCAGAATTTCGCGCGCTTCTATGCCTGGTTTCTGATCTCCCGAGGCAACAAAGTCGATGCCGCCCGCTGGACTGCGCTCAAATCGCATCTCGGAACAGCCAGAAAACGTAGGCGTTCCGCGATGTGCACTGCAAACAACTGCGCTGACGGTGGAGACAGTCCTGCGAATTGGGAAACCCATGGAACACCTGCAGGCCGCCCTGCGCGCCACGTTTACATCCGCACCTCCTCTGGAGCAAATAACTACCATCGCCCGACAAATTGCATACTTCCTCTACCTGTCCCTGGACACCCTTACATGGGTAACCAAATGTGCCTCGAACTGTTCGCAGACGGCTCACTCTGTCCCAGGCTCAATCCATCAAGTTCGCAAGCTTCCACCCCGATACCGCCGCAAAAATTGCCAAAGTGGCCAACAGATCGTGGCTGGCCGGAATTCTCCTGAACATCGCTCATGCCGCAATTAAGGTACTCCTCCTCCAAAGAACTTGACACTGCAGAGCTTGATGAGCCCCCCACAGACTGCGAGACTGACACGCGAGACGAAGCTTCTGAAAGTTGACAAACGCGAGGAGAAGGAGCTTGGTTTCGCTGCCGATCGTGAAGCGAGACTGCGTACCATTGCAGCGTTAGTGTCTTTGTTCCATGGTTTCACCCAATCTCAATTCTGTCCCACAGGACTCGGGCTGCGGTTCGCCACCAGTTCATTATTGACGTGCTGGACCTGTGGATTCCAGCGACCGCCCTTGGTCTTAGCAGTTTGAACGACGGCGTCGTGGGCAGTTTCGGGTTCGTCTCTTCCTTCCTCTATGTTCCATTTATTGAACTGTCCTAGGGTCATTTCTTCTCTGATGGCCCTCGAAAAACACTGGAACGCGATTGGGGGCAAGTAAAGCTGGATAATGCCTGCTGTATAATAATATCGTTCGAACATAGCGTTAATTTTATTTTATTGAACACGAATCGCCTACAAGTGGTCATGACGGCGCAGATTCCGCGGCACGAAGTTTCGCTGCCCGCTGCTCGCTCCGTAAACGCAGGTACTCTGTGCGGACTCGTTCATACGGTTCCGGCCCCGTGCTGAGAAATTAGGCAGAAGCGAGGCATCATGGAGTGAGCACTCACTACAACAGCATACACTCCTCCATCTTCCTCAGCTGCCCCCTGCACGCCCAGGCCGACGATACTGTTCGTCCAGTGACACAATCGGCAAAGTCTAGTGCGCGTTCAAAATGTATAGAAGAACAGAATGGGGTTTACATACCTTTGACTACCTCATGGCATTCCTTCAGGGCCCGTTCCTTTGTGATTTTGAGGAGATTCTCCTCCTCCCGACGCGACAGCGCGTTCATGGTTTTAAAGAGAAATGAGTTGTTTGGCGCTGCTTACGTTTCGATCTGGTGCGGACGCGATCGGGCCGACACGCCGTTCCGCTCTTCGTCGCTCAAACCACCAACTCCTTTGCCATGTCTCGTGCGACCTGCTCGGTGCTTCGTGTAGGAAAGCGTGTCTCGCTGTTCCAATACCGCTTGCTGGCAACCGCGACGCCCTCAATTGGTTCAAAGTCAAATTTCAGAGACACTTTGGCTGCTGGCCCTTCGTTGGACGATTTTATCTCTGGAGATGCTCCGCCCGACCGAATAATTCTGGGAAACCCGCGAGGGTGAGCGCCATACTTACAGTGCCTCATAAGTACCTGACTTCGTCAAGTCCGCGGCTCCCTGCTCATCTCAAGACCGCTATTCCGTCCGGAGAGTCCTTCAGTAAAATCAAGAAAGACCTCAGGGGTCTTGGGCTCCACACTGTATGCGAGGAGGCGCGGTGTCCAAACATCGGCGACTGCTGGGGCGGCAAGCCGGGTGCGACCGAGGCTGAGGGCCGCAGCGCTGCAACCGCAACAATTATGGTGATTCCAATCCCTGCTTATTCATTGGTTTATTCAACGCCTCCTAGTTGATGGGTGATACTTGCACCCGCGGTTGCAGATTCTGTTCCGTAAAGACGTCGCGGGCTCCACCTCCCTTGGATATCCATGAGCCAGAGAACACGGCGGAGGCTATCAGTCGCTGGGGGTTGGGATACATTGTACTCACCAGCGTCGATCGCGATGGTTTGTTCACCCACTCCCTAGTTTAGGTCTAAGCTAACTGGAATCTGCAACGCAGACCTTGCAGACGGAGGTTCTCATCACTTTGCCGAGACCATTCGAAAAATCAAGCAAAAGTGAGTGTTTTACATGAATTCTTCGGACCACTTGGCTTATTTCCCGCAGGGCGCCGCATATCCTGGTCGAAGCCCTCACCGGAGACTTCTGGGGCTCTCTCAAAGACGTCGCCGTTGTGGCTCAATCCGGGCTTGATGTATATGCACACAACATCGAAACGGTAGAGGAGCTCACGCCTTTCGTGCGCGACCGCCGAGCGACCTTCAGACAAAGTCTCCAAGTTCTTGAGCATGCGAAGAAGCAGGGTGTCCGGATCACGAAGACCAGCATAATGCTTGGTCTGGGTGAGACGGACGAACAGCTGATGCATGCCCTCAAGGGTCAGTTATATGCTCTCAGTCTTTATGTATGCTTACCGGTCGCAGAACTCCGCAAAATCGATGTCGATGTGGTTACTTTCGGACAATACATGCGGCCCACAAAGAGTCATATGAAGGTGCACCGATACGTCGAACCAGCGGAATTCGACAACTGGAAGAAGGTCGCAGAGGACTTGGGCTTCTTATACGTCGCTAGCGGACCCCTTGTCCGCAGCAGTTACAAGGTGAGTTCATGTTCCAACTCACGCATGAATTTATGCTCAACCTACGTCAGGCTGGGGAATACTACATTGAGAACGTCCTGCGTGGTAAAGGCACCGAGAACAGGGCAAAGCAGTTGTCTGCCAGTCACGATTCAACGACTCTGGCTGCGGAAACCTAGACCTTAGAAGTAGTATTTTGTAGTAATATCTCGTGTACTTGTCTTTAAAGCAGCAGTTTTGAGGCTTTGCCAGTTACACGCGGCAAATGCCGGTTTTTCGCACGCTCGTCTGATCAAACCTTCGTCCACATCCACAAAAAAGTCACCGTCGCAGACTTACCACTTCCTCGAAAATGGTGCGCGCGCAGACCTCGTATGCTCTCCAGCGCAACTAACAGCGCCGATAGGATTCCTCCAAAGCCCCCGTCAAACTCGCCACCGTCATCAAGGTTTTCTTACCCATCCAAACACAACGCGGGCGATACTGAAGGAGCCTTTTCTTTCTTTCTTCGCAGGTCCTAGGGAGGACTGGATCCCGAGGAGGTGTCACGCAAGTCCGTGTCGAGTTCATGGACGACACCACCCGCACAATCATCCGGAACGTGAAGGGCCCCGTCCGCGAAAAAGACATTCTTGCTTTGCTGGAGAGTGAGCGTGAGGCACGGTGCGTCCCATGTTGTACTCCTTAACGTTCTACTCTCATTCTCATGCTCCTGTTCACTAGTCGGCTGCGTTGACCTGCCTTCGCTGTACCCATGTATCAGATCATGCCCATGAATCCACGCATTTCCCTCCGCATCTAGCCGCCCTCTGTACGGCTTTCTCTTTATCGTATGGGTACATGGTAGTACGAGAGCATATATGAGACCTATGCATTCGGCATTCATCGTTCAATATTTCGTACGATTTTCTCCGCTAGTGAGCATTAGGGCGCCTATTTTCGGCATTGCTCTTTCCTCTTCGGTCTGCGGCCAACCTGGCTATAGCTAACACCTCTGTCCCTCGTGAATATGTCGTTGCGTTTCCTGTCCGCCATTGAAGATGCTTGGATTAAACCCGGCGAATCAGCGGGAGCGATATGAACCGAGTTTCAATAAGCTTTTCCATCGATCCTGTCCACCACTGCGACCTCGACTCCGAATGTCCCTCAACGCTGCATATATCACCTTACTGACCAAGGTCTCATACCTTGCTGGCACTCTCGTACTGGACCTTGGACTCAAGAAAGCCCAGTCCAAGTACCCTCTCGTCGTGATGGTGACTCCAGATTTGCCGCAGGAGGCTCGGGACGTTCTTAAGAAAGGCGGAATTCCGACAGTAGAAATACAAACCTTGCTCCCCGAGGACGGTGTACACCAAGTGGCTGCTGCGGATGCGCGATTCCGCGATACGTGGACGAAACTACGGCAAGCGATCTCCTTGAATGCCTCAACTTGCGCTGATATCCCGCCAGAGTCTTCGAGCTCAAATACGACGTATACTGCACACCCCTCGCGTTCTGTTTGTTCCATTGACATACTTCGACGATCTAGAGGGTCGTCCTTCTGGACTCAGACATGGTCGTAAGGAAGAACATGGACGATTTAATGGAGATGCCGCTACCTCCCGGTGGGATTGCAGCTGCCCACGTATGCGCTTGTAACCCGCGTAAAATTCCTCACTATCCTGCTGACTGGTGACTAACTTCTATTGCCATCGGAGCCGGTGCTTATCGAACCTCAGGATACCAGAAAACTGCGCCTTTTCTGCCTATACCAGCCCAACAGGAACCCCACCTACTCCCGTTGACGAACCGCGTCCTTACGGTCAACTCAATTCGGGCACAGTCGTTCTTGAACCGTCGCCGGAACTCGCAGAGAAGCTGTATCACTTCCTTGCAACCGACGAGCGCGTCCCGACGTGGAGTTTCCCGGACCAGGACCTCCTCACCGCATTCTTCCACGGAAAATGGACCGCCCTTCCTTGGTACTACAATGCACTGAGGACCCTCCGCAATATTCACGCGCCACTGTGGGACGATGAACTTGCGCGCTGTGTGCATTACATTCTCGCAGACAAGCCTTGGCAAGTCAAACAGGGAGAGGCGCGCGAATTTGAGGTAGTGAATAATTGGTGGCGGGCTCAGTACAACGAGTTGATCGAGGAGCTTCGAGTTCAAGATGTAGATGGATGGAAACTCGTTTCCGCAACGGTCGTTTCTTGATACAATAGATTGTACAGGTTTTTACATTAGAATTCTTGAATGGCATGCTATGCCCGCCATGAAACGTGCACCTCGTCCGTGCGGAATCTAGAGTCCGCAAATTAGTTTGCATCCTGTGAAAGGTAAGAATTTTCACCGTTGTGTACAAGTGCTTTTGGATAATGGGGTTTCAAAGCCCATACGAAAACTGAGCAGGCCAGCTTGTGCAATCATGATTCCGTTGTCAATGCAGAAACTTGGATTTACAGTCAATGTAAACTTTAATACGATGAAATCCGGGACTAACCGCTCATCTGTCGCGAAGACCTTGCCCCCTCGTTCCTGCGCCATTATACCCATCATTTCCTGCAGGCGCTCATTTGCTAAGAGAGGGAGAATATATCAAGTGAAGATCGTAGTAATAAATTGCTCACAGCCAACACCTCCGACGATCAGAACCTCCTTACTCCCGATGTGGGCCATCGCTCGCTCGGTTATCTCGACAAGCATGGCATATACTGTTTCTTGGAGAGAGAAACAGAGATCAGCAGGCGTGATGATGTCCTCGTCGTTTGGGTTTCTAGGCTGGCCATCTGCGCGGAACCGTTTGTCGAAAGTATATGCTTCCACCGACGTGAGAAGCCCTGAGAAACTGACGTCCATGCCTTTGGTGGTGTACGGCAGCGAAACAAGGCGTTTCCCTCTGTAAATTGGTCAGAAAAGCAGGGATTGTGGAAGTTGAACCAGGGACTTTTTGGCCTCCTGCTCGATGTTGTATCCGGGAGCGGGATCGTTACTCAAGTTGATGACCCGGGCAAAGCGGTCTAGACAGTTGCCAATAGCAATGTCCAAGGTCTCACCGAAGATTCGATAACATTGCCGCGAATACGCGATTACTTGGGTGTTTCCGCCAGAGACATAGAGCACGACCGGATTTTGTGCCCCAGTAATTTCGCGACCCATTTCAATATCTGCCAATCAAAATCAAGCCGAGCCTATCAGCTGTCTGAGATACGCACGGCCTACGCAATGGTTCACGCCGACGAGCGGTTTGTCGAACAGAAGCGATATCGTTCGCGCAACCAAAGCAACAGATTGCAGGGGCGCACCCATACCAGGGCCTTAAATGCAAGGGTCAGCCCAAGCTACCATCGTCCTGAATGGTTGTGATACCTTTTGTGTAGCAGATGCAATCGACATCGTGCATTGAAACTTCAGCTTTAGCTAGACAGTCGTTGATTATCTTTAGAGCCCATTCTCGATGATGCAGCGCGGTGTGGCGGGGCTGAAATCCTTCGCCAGGCGGAGTGATGTAGGTGTGCCGAATGTTAGACAGAACCACGGCAGAGCCATCTTCCAAGTGCTTGATCACGCCTGCTCCGAATTTATTAGCAGAGCCCTCGAGGCCGATTGCCAAGTAAGGTCGATCTACGCCGGGTCAGCGAGAGTATCTTCGATATCGTAACGCCCGAACCCGGATTTTTGAGAGGAACCTTGCGAACGCGTCCAGGCATGTTTTCGGAAAGTCCGCCGAATGAAGGTTCTGATCAAGAGGGATCGCCGTGACGTAAACAAGTTGACTCCGTTAACAACTCTCACTTGCGCATGCGCGTTGGCTTGTACCCTTCCGCTGTAATCGTGGCTCTGGCGACGGAAATCAGCGGCCTTCTTCAGTTTGGTTTCTAGCTGATCGGCGTCTGCGTTATGCCATGTGTACGCGGCGACACGGGTGACCCATTCGGACCCACACGACTGCCGCAGGATAAATTCGATCCAACTAAAGTGGTCTAGTCTTGAGTCTTGCGCAAGTTTTCTGCGATGGGCAACATTTCTGCGTACTTCGCTCAGTCCTTTCCTCCCAAATCCAAGTTCGCCGTCGATGATATCCCGGACTTGACAGGCAAGGTCATTATAGTCACTGGCGGGTTCGTGTGGTCCGATATTTTCCTCCGATATCTTCCTCCAAGATCTTCTTGCTCTTAGCAATGGGGGTATAGGATATGAAATCGTCAAGGCTTTATTGCCTAAGAATGCCAAGGTCTACATGCTCAGGTATAATGCCCGACCTTCCCCATAATGGACCTCACTGAGACTACCTAGTCGATCCAAGGAACGCGCAGAAACCGCTATCGCCCGACTCAAGACTGAGACTGGCAAAGAAGCGTTATTCATTCAACTTGATCTTTCCGACTTGGACTCCGTACGGAAAGCTGCGGATGAGTTTAAATCGTGAGCGTTACTTTGATATTTCGTTGACGCTCTGAATTGACTCCCCCAGAAAAGAGACTAAGCTTGATGTCCTTTTCAACAACGGGTGTGTCTTCTGCTGTCCGTTTTCAACCACGCTGAATCGTTGGCAGCGGAGTCATGAACACTCCCATCGAGCTACTGACCAAACAGGGATTCGATATGCAGTTTGGGACTAATGTTATGGGACATTACCTCCTGACGAAGCGGTTACTTCCCCTTCTCATTGCTGCAGCTCAGTCTTCTCCGGACAAGAAAGCACGCGTTGTCAACCAGTCCTCTTCGGCACAGATGTTCGTGGACACCATCCATCTGGATGCTCTCACAGATGTCCCTGCGCGCAAGAAGCTGGGCACCGCCAAGATGTACATGGAAAGCAAATTTGTACGCTGCTTTCTGCTGGTATCTGCATCTTTACCAATCTAGATCACAGGGGAACGTTGTGTTTTCCAACGAGCTGGCGCGTAGATACGGTGACCAGGGCATAGTTTCGACCAGCGGAAATCCCGGGAACCTCAAGACAGACCTTCAGAGACACACCCCTGGTGCATTCATGCTCCTTTTTGTGAGTTTTTTTGTGTAACCCGGTGACTTGCTGAACGCTCTCAGGGCTGGCTATTTTCTCCCGCACCATTCGGTGCACTGACACCGTTGTACGGAGGTGTCTCTACCGATCCAGTGAATCTGAATGGAAAAGTGGGTCATTGTGCCTACATACAGCACTTCCCCTAATTCATATTCCAGTACCTAATTCCCTGGGCCCGCGTCGGGGTTATGCGAAAAGAGGCGGAAGACCCGAAATTAGGTGAAAAACTTTGGAAGTGGTTGGAGGAGCAGAGCAAAGAGTAAGAATGTACGATTAAACCGACACATTCCTACATTGTGGTCCGCCTACGCTTTGGATCTGGATCGTCACTTTCAGACATGTCCCTGTCCCTTTTATGCCGGCCACTGTTGGCAGCCACCAGACCTGCATAAAGCGCCTCGTCGAAACCGATTGCGCGTAATCGCACACAAGGAACGGACAGGACGCCAGAAGCGTACTCGGCCTGGATCAGGGGGAGAAGTTTGGGTTTGTTCTCCGCCTTGTACTCACCTCGCCTATGCGCCGTTGTTTCGGCGTAATTGCGTCGAACCTTCAGATCGGCTGCGTGACCTCACACAAATCTAGCAGCAGGAAATACACGCACGACGGGCGAGAGTGTTTGCCATTCAGCCGCGGTGAGCCCAGAAACTCGAGTGGCTTCGTATAAACCGAGGTAAGTTACTTCGAGAGCTTTTCCGCTTTTCGGCGGTGGCGGAACAGACAGGAACAGGTTAAGCTGCTCCGGTTCTCGAAAGGTTTCGCTTTCGTTGCCCAGCCCCACAAAAATGTACCCATGTTTGTCTGGGGAACGTGGACACCAGGGATTTTGACTGAGGTTGGGGCAGAGGAACTTTTTGACATCGTGCTCCTCTGCCAAGGGTTTTCGCGAAACCCCGATCCTGGTGACGATGAGGCGAATGCGAAAGAAGAGTGAGATCACTGTACTTTACTATCAGTGGCTGAGGACTGCCTCCCAAGTTGGCAGACAAAAACTCTCGGGTGAACTTCTCAGACTCGTCAGCGTCAGGTATAAACTCGGGGAATGCGTCGAGTTCCTTGCGGCGACCTTCAGGAAGCGGTGTAAGGTATTTCAAAGGCAGCACGGGCTCCGCCACTGTGAAATCCTCGTCTTCCTCTTTGATTTCCGGCTTCACCGAAGTGGAGGTGGAAAGTCGACTCGTCGATGCAACAGCAGGTTCGGGTTGAACCGCTTTTGTTGTCGAGTGGCTTGAGGAGGAAGGTTCGCTG
Organism: Mycena polygramma; assembly: GCA_029449255.1. NCBI lineage: Eukaryota > Fungi > Basidiomycota > Agaricomycetes > Agaricales > Mycenaceae > Mycena > Mycena polygramma. The sequence goes on along the minus strand of JARKID010000106.1, from coordinate 167,810 downwards.
GCCGAGGCAGCTGCAGTCGGACTGAAGCTATCCAAGGCCGCCGACTCTTGTCTTTGAGAAGAGACGGCAGGGACCGGCGTTGGGTGGGGATTAGTCTGTTCAACGGATTCCGACTCCCTCGCACTGGCATTAGGTTGTGTTTGTGGCTACACAAGCAGAAGGTAAGCTTGTTTTGGAACTGCATTGCAGTAGTTCACCTGAGCCCGGTTTAATATTTCAGACTGAAGACGTTCCTGCAAAAACGGATTCAATGGAATCCGAAGACGGAAGAAAGATAAATTCGAACATCGTGCTTGCGCTGTAATTCAGTGAAAGCACTCCTCTGTTGTGAACTGCATTGGATTGGGCGACGTCGTGAAAAGCTCAAGCAAATACCTGGGCATCTAGCTGAGCAGCCACTCTCGCCAAATCGAGCTGAAGCGAATTGTGACTCTCGACAATCCGTTGATGAGTTTCTCGATCAACAGCCTCAGTCTCTTGCTGTTGCTTCAACGTGTTTATCGTCTCTTGTCGTTGTACCAACTGCGGACGATTGAGTGCCGGTGTGGTTAACAAGGATCGGATACTCGAACCTCCTTTTCCATTATCGCCCGCGCGTTTATACGCTTCGGCATCGGCGCTCACGATATTCAACGCCCTGCGATACGTCGCAAGTTCATCCCGTCTTTTCTTGTGGGAATGTGTTCAACTCACGATCTCAACGCAGCGTTTTCCGATCGGGCCCCCTAGTTGCCTGTATCAAATCATAGACGGTCTCGCGGCTAGGGATCCGCACCGTAACGTACGTATACGGTACGGGTCAAAATACGTGAGTACGGACAGAGTTTTCGATACGTACGGACAAGAAAAACCGGGCGCCGGGGCCACACGGTACGGTACGGACGAAATACGTACGTAGTACGTGACGTACGGACAAATGAAGACTTCATTGTTTGACGCGTTTCGTTGCCGATTCAAGCCTCATGGAACACTTCGTGCGATGGTAGATGCCAGTGAGGATGAATCTGGTCCAGACGGCCTGTTAATTCCCATGAAAGTGAGGTTGAAATCCACTGGTTCTGGCCCGGTTGCTGATGGCGATCAGCTGCCGAGTGATGCCGTTGACCGTGCCGCTGGTATCACTCACTTCCCTCCAAATGGCTGTCATTGGCAGCCGGAACAATGATCGCGGCAGTCTCTGGTGGTCTCCGGATGGACTTGATGGCCCCGCCGGATCATTTCAACGGTTGAATTGGTTGAACTTCGCCGAACACACGTATACGGCCGTATACGGGCATACGGTACGGACCGTACGTGTCTACCACCGTATACGTACGGTCACCGTGGAGAGTGAGTTGACCGCTCACGGTACGGACATTGTTCCGTACGTACGTACGTATCTCCGTACCGATACGTTACGGTGCGGATCCCTACTCGCGGCGATACCACTGACCTCCAGCTCCGCCTGTAGAATCCAATGTCGGCCCGCCGTCGTACTCGCCGATCCAGCTAATTCTGGAGTAGACATTGACGGCCAAACTGGGGACGTCGTGGCAGCCTGCCAAGAGGTGCCAGCACCGAGACTTCTCGGACTAATTCGCGTCCAGAAACTTTCAATTGAAGGCGCGTCACGCTGTGACTGTTGGTGTCCGTCACACACGCGCAGACGGCGCAGCCAAAGAGCACGCAATAAGTAAATGTGCACTAGCAATTAAATCTATAAACCAGTGGGACGAAGAGTTTATAACATGAATGTTAGCGGGTTCTCGAGGTAGCCCTTGAACGCAGCCATCCACCTCGCAGCAATAGCGCCGTCTACAGTCCGGTGGTCCGAGCTCAGGGTAACCTTCATGATCTGCACCGTCTTGAACCCTCGCTCCTCCTCCGGCGCGGGGACAAGTGTCGCCTCGGTCGATCCGACGGCGAGGATGCAGGATTGCGGCGGGTTGATGATGGCGGTGAAGTGGGAGACACCGAACATGCCCAGGTTGGAGATGGTGAACGTTCCGCCCTAGGTAAAGACACTGAGCTGAACAATCAGAGGCTATGATTAGAGGGCGATACAGCCTGGTATTCTGCGGGAGCCAGTTTACCGTCGCGAGCCTTCTTCGCGAGGGCTTTGGTCTCTGCGGATATGGTGGCGAGGCCCTTTGACCCTGCATCCTTGACGATGGGGGTAATGAGACCGGCGGGCGTGGCGACGGCGACAGAGATGTCCGCCTTCTTGTAACTGTTTCAAGCAACCTCAGAACAAGAATCGAAGGAGGAAATAATAATGGCTTACGTTCGGATGACCTCTCCGAGCCACGCCGAATTGGCTTCGGGGACATCGGACAGCGCGCAAGCGACGGCCTTGACAATAAAGTCGTTGACGCTCAGCTTGGCCGACTTGTCCTTCTCGGTCAAAGTCTTGTTGAAGACCTCTCTCAGCTTGAGAACCTTGTCCATGTTGATATCGACCGTGACGTAGTAATGCGGCAGCTCCTGCTTCGACTGGGTCAGACGGGCACCGATAGTGCGGCGCATGTTCGAGACGGGGGTATCGACGTAGTCGGGCAACTGGGCGGAAGGGGGCTGGGACGTCGTGGATGTTGTGCTCTCGGAAGAGGGCTTGTATTTCTCGACGTCTTCCCGGATGATGCGTCCATTTGGTCCAGAGCCCGTTAGTTTCCCGAGGGGAATACCCCGCTCAAGCGCGATTTTTTTGGCAATGGGAGAGGCAAATATGCGGTCGCCTGACGGAAGGTCGGATTTCGGAGAGCTGGAAGACGGTTTTGGTGCAGATTCCTCCGCCTTGGGGGGGGGCGGGGGTGCGGACTCTGATTTCTCTGACTTCTCTGCCGGGGGAGGCTTGGATGCGGATGCTTTGGTGGCCATGTCGGCAGCAGCAGATAAGTCATCGCCTTCCTCCGCAACTATCGCAATGGCTGAGCCAACCTGGACATTTTTCGCGCCGTCTTGGGCCTGACTTGCGGGTTAGCTGTCATTCGCGAGAGGACAGGCGGCGACGCGTACGATGATTTTAGCAAGGATGCCGTCGTCTGTGGCCTCCACGTCTATCGTCGCCTTGTCCGTTTCCTGGTACCGCGTCAGGATGCAGAAAGAGGCGGCGCAGACACGCAAACGCTTACTATCTCGAGGAGGACGTCTCCCGTGGTGAAGGAGTCACCCTCCTTTTTTTTCCAGGACGCAATGCCGCCCTCGGTCATGGTCGGACTCATTGCAGGCATATTGAACTGAGAAAGCGCACTCCTCCTCGCAGAGGCATGGAGGCCTGGGACGTGTATCAGCAGAGAGGAATGCTAGTATGTGGGCAACGTACGGCGGGCGAACACGCGAGCAAGAGAGGCCATGGTGGACGCAAACCGGAAATAGTCGGGACCAGGGTGTCGCTTGCGGGAAAATCGACCAAATAATTGGGATCACGACTCGCAATCAATTTTCGCCCCAACCAATCAGCTCTTCCATGACTTCCACGATGACTTCCAGCTACGTCCTTCCTGGCCAGCCCATCCCCGTCGCTCGCGGCGCGCCTGTCCCTCAGATAGGCAGCGGAATCTATGTGCGCGACTCGGAGCTGAGAGCCAGTCTCGTCGGGATACCTCAGCAAGAGGGTCCAGTTCGTGCAATGTTTTCTCTCGCGCGACTATGTATGAATACCACGCGTAGTTGTTATCTGTCTCACGACGCGTACGGGCTCATCCCCCTGCCATCAACGCGGTCATCCTGGGTTCTGTGATTCGGCTATCCCCCCTGCAGGCAACACTCTCAATATCTGTGGTGGATGGCGTGCCGTTACCTGCTGGCGAAGAGTTCACTGGGGTCATTCGGTCGCAAGACGTACGCGCTACAGAAAAAGACCGCGTCAAGATCGGGGACTCGTTCCGAGGCGGCGATGTTGTGCGTGGCGTGGTGGTGAGTCGCACGCGTCCAAACGCCCGCTGCTCACCAATACATCTTAGATCTCATTGGGCGACGCGCGCAGCTATTTTGTTTACAACGGCGAGAAACGATCTCGGGGTTGTGTTCGCGGTGAGTGAGGCCGGGAAAACGATGGTGCCCGTGTCGTGGAAGGCCATGCGATGTCCAGAGTCGGGCAAAGTAGAGCCACGCAAATGTGCAAAACCAGAGTAGCAATGCATATTTTTTTTCCAATGGTCGGATTTTGCCGCAAACGTTTCGGAAGCAAAAGTCGCGTCGCGACGCCGCCAATGTCTTATTTGCGGATGTTCGCGACTGCAGCTGCTGAGAACTTTGGTCTGCAGAATTAGGCCTCTGGGATTACTATTTGATACTCCTGCTGAATTATTTATGCAATATTCCTGCTGGTTAGCTGGGTGAATGTGGTCCGACTGTAAGATCAGTGTTTTCCGTAAAAGGCTCTGGCAAACAGAGGCTGAAATCAAACCTTGGCTCGGCAACGGAGGGCACCTAATTGCGATTGGACTGCTTCATGAGTGTGGTTGCCGGCCTCTTACCTCAAGATCCTCTCAGTTTGCGCGGGGAACGCTCTCGGCTGATGTCCCTGGACGACAACCACCTCAGGTATACCTCGTCGACGCCCTCGCATCCCCTTGTTTACCATATCCTCTCCAAGTTACTCCTCGAACAGCGACTGGCGAGAAAAGTACAATGAGGTCAATACTCTGTCGCAACTCTAGAACACCACTCATCGCCCATAAAGGTCGCCGATATGCTCGCAGAGACCCGCGCAGAGCTCGACGACTTCCAGGTTGCGAGCAGGGAACTCGAGGCAGAGCTTGAAGCTGAACTCCAGCGGACAGAGAAGTCCCAGCAGGATCTCAAGGTCAAAGTCGCCCGCGCAGAGAATGAACGAGACGAATGGAAGGTCCGTCGCCTCCTGTCTGCTGCCTGCACTGTTATCCTGATCCAACCGCGCGTCGCAGTCCAAGTTCATGTCGCTGCAGACCACCCACAACACGACCACAACTACTCTCCAGCGGGAACTGGACAGGCTGCGCCAGGAGCACCAACAGACAAAGGTCCAGCTCCGCGAGCTCGAGATGGGCAACGACGACCTTGAGCGGAACGAGCGCGCCGTGTCTACAAGTCTTGCCGACATAGAGTCCAAGTACTCACGCGCATTGGAGGAGAAGATTTTGCTCGAGCATGAGCTTCTCGACAAGGCAAACCTTGAAGAAGACGCTCAGCGGCTCAAGGACGAACTAAGAGGCGCGTGGCGCGATACACCCCATACTTATCCGATAGCCTCTGACTTTTGCCCTCAGATGCCAACGTAGAAATATCGATACTGAAAGACCAATTAGCGGCTCACGCCGCGTCGGACAATACCTCCATTGCCCCTTCCACTCTTTATCCCCAACTTACCCCTCACTCAGAGGACGACCTCCTCAACACCCCAGCCCCGGCGGATCTTCAACTCGAGGATTTGACTCCTAGCTCGGATAGCCTTCCAGAGACTTCCTCGCTGGAGACCACTCCTCGAGCCAAGGCTCAATCGGCATTGGTCAATCGCTCTGGTGCCGCGCCGTACAAATCCGGTATAGCTACACCGCCCGGCAGTTCGGGCATAGCCCGTTCCAGCACCCTCCCAACCTTCTACAGCCCGCGCTCTCCCAATTATCGCCCAATTACGGCCCGCAACCCGAGTGCTATGAGCACAAACTCCACCTCAAGCACGACCTCAACTTCAAAGAACAAGGGCGTGCAGATGGTTTCAGAGATGCGCGCGCGGGTACGGAATCTGGAACAGAAGATCCACACGCGCGTTCCGCGACTACGCATGGGCAGCATCACCGGGCGACCAAATGCAAATGCACTTGCGGCGTCCACCATGACCAATGGGTCAACGGGTTCTGCCTCCTCGAACAAGCCTTCTGTGCGCTCAAGCTGGGAAAGCCTGACTTCCACCAGAAGACATGTCGACCAACCAAAGCGCAGCAGCGAAAGCGAGTCAGAGAAGAGCAAGAAGCGGGACTCTGCAGGGTGGGTTCTTATCATGGAGGACTCGCCGTCGCCGCCGAAACCGAAACCCGGGGAAAGACGAAGGGCGTCGAGTCCCCTGGGTGTCATTCCGTTTCGTCCTGCAGCATCGACGTCGGCGGTTTCACCGACGCCGGGGCCTCATACTAAATCATCCAATCCTTTGAATCAAAGCACCATGCCTCCAAGCGGTCTGAAGCGACCGCAATCACGACTTTCCAGTGGTTCTAACACCATTTCCTCCATCACTTCATCCTCCTCCTCTCGACCTTCTACACCGACATTTTTGCCCATTCCTACTGCGGGTCTTTACGCGCACTCTTCTACCGCGGGAGCCAGCGGGCTCAAGCGATCGACGGGCCCCTCTGTTCCCAACCCATATTCAACGAAGCGATCTTCGTTGGGGCTGTTGAGCGCGAGCACCGCTGCAATGCCGCCGCCACCTGAGCCACGAGACAGGCCGCGGCCGGGCTCAGGGACGATGGTGAGCTCGAAATACAGCGAGAATAGCAAGACGCTTCCGCAGCTGCCAGGTGGGCATGCGAATGTGACCGTGCGGGCGCCGAAGCCTTTACCGTCAATACTGTCCCAGAGCAGGATCGGACGGCCGAGCAGTACGGGCGGGCGCAAGAGCGCTGGCGATGCGGAGGCGGCTGGCCTGCGACCTCGGTCAGGGAGCACGGTGAACTAGCCAGGAGGGAGGACGATGTAGTATATGCTGTACGACTTCGATTATAATTATGTCTTTTTTCCACGAATAGATTACATAATATTTCTCTCCATGTCTTCCACCACCACTCCCTCACGATCGCTGAACCGGCAGACGGTGCTGGAGGAGGATGAATACATGGAGGCGCTGTCGCAGATTATCGCGCGCGACTTCTTCCCGTCGCTGGTCCACCTCGATGCCACTAACGGCTACCTCGACGCCCTGCGCTCGCAGGACCCGCATCTCATAAACGCCTCGGTTCGGCGCCTGGAAGAGATTGGCGCCACACCCCAGCGGCCACTGCGCACCCCGGGGCGCACACCGTACGGTGGGGGCCCGTACGAGACGCCGCTGCGCACACCGCGCGGCGAGGGCCCTTCGAAGCGCGCGACGGTACGACACGGACGTCAGCCTCGACACGTTCCAGGCGCGCTACACGTCCGAAGACAACTCGAGCTTCACGGAGATTCTGGACGAGGAGAACCGCAAGCGGAAGGAGCGCTGGGGGTGGGCGTGGGATGCGCAGAAGCGGGTGGAGGCGCAGAGGGAGCGGCTGCTTGCGGACAGGGAGAGGCTGCTTATTGAGCCACAGAGCCTTGTGGGTGTGAGGGAGAAGTTCCGTATAGAGGCGCCAACGCCTGCGGGGCTCATAGAGGATGTGAAAGGGAAGGAGAAGGAGAAGGAGAAAGAGGGAGCCGGGGAGGAGAACGAGGATGAGGACGGCGAGGAGGACAAGGTCACGGACAGTGCAGACAAGGACAAGGCCCTTACCTTAGTCCGCTCTGAGGAGGTCGTCGACGTTATGGCGCCGCAAAAGGACACCCGTGTGGCCGGCGTCGAGGGCTGGAAATTCAAGGTGTGTTTTCCGTCATCCATTTCTTATTTTTATTAATTCTGTGTAGGCCCGCAACTCGCTCATGTTCGCCCCGGACGCGGATGAGTCTCCATATCATCCCCGCCCTACAGAATCATCAGGCGACCCTCGCGCCATCGTCCATGGTAGCACCCGGCTTCCCGAACAGGATGACTCGCGCTCGAACTCCCGTGCACAATGTCTGCGCCTCCGAGTCCCACCAGAAGCCACATAAACGCAGCTATTATGGGTACACCATTGTGAGTTTATTATGCCAAGGACGTCTTGCTGGTTATCTAACCGCGATGCAGACCGTCCGAGATCACCCACAATAAATAACTTTTCGTTGGTGCCGAATCTGCCATTCGCCGACGCCAGAGGAGCTGGGTCCATCGGCCGTAAAGCAGCTCATGACTTGGGGGACGCTCAACGCCACGCCACGGATAATATCACAGTCAGACGATCTGCCGCCGCCGAGCACACCGTTCCACATTCCGGCACCGTCGTCCCGCGAGACCATCTCCCACAAACTATCGAACAACGCGTCAAAGAGCTTGCGCGTCAAGGCAGGGCTGTTGGGACTTGGTGGGAGAACACCGGGCATTGCGTCGCGGACGCCTAGCGCGTACGAAGAAGGGGACAATGGCGCCGCCTACCTGGACGCCGCGCCGTTCCGAGGCCGCTGGGAGTCTGACGCCAGCTGCGCGACGGCTACTCGACCGGACGACGATGGGGGCTGCGGCATCGCGGAGAGCCGAGGCAATGGACAGGATAGCAGGGTGGGATGGGTCGAAGCAGAAGCAGGATCTGAACCGCGTAAGATGGACACCAACGCCGACCGCTACTGCAACAAAGGGTGGAGGAAGATGATACTGTGTGTACATTAGTTACAAGCTATGTCTCCGATATTCGACGGCGTTTGGAGTCTGGTTCGTCCGTTTCTTTTGCCGCGTCCTTGGAAGGCGTTTCCTCCTTGCAGGAGCAGGCTTAGCTTTCTTCTTTACTACCACACCCTTCAGTGGCCCTTTCTTGCGTGCTGGTGCTGAGGGCTTTGAGGGCTTTGCAGGAGTTGCCGCTGCCGCTGCAGCCGCGGGTTTAGGTGCCATCGGCTGGAGGGATTATTGAGTGTGTTTGTGCGGGCAGCAACGGCTCTGGAACGAGTTAGAGAGATGCAGCAGCAAAGGAAACGATGTACTCTTTGAAGTTCTGGACTTCCTCGCCGTCCTTCTCCTTGCGCTGTCGCTCCTCCTCCTCTTGCCGTTCACGGACCGAGTCGAGGAACATAATCTCGTCCTCCTCGAGAGCACGGAACTGGTTGGCGAGTTTCGTCTTTTCCTCCCATTCCTCCTGCTTTGCGATCTGCGCCGGCGTTAGCAGAGAACGCGTGAAGATTTGAGGGTGCACACCTTGTTGGCCGCGAGTTTCTACGCGTCACACCAAGAGAAAAACAGCAGAGTCAATACACGGTGCTGTGGGGGAACTTGCAGTGCTCACTTCCGCGAGACTGCGGCCGTCAGAAAAGTCTTCCTGCTGCTGCGGCGGGGGCTCCATGCCGAGCCGGGCATATGCGGCCTTCCACTGCTCATCGCGGCGAGCCTGGGCGGGTGATTGAGTATCAGGAATTGAAGCAATCGAACAGGCTAGCTGGGTACCTTTGCCGTGTCTACGTCGTCCTGAGAGACGAAACGAGAGCCAATGCCCCCCGCGTTGGCGAGGGAAGGGATCATGGCTTCCTCCATGGCGTATTGCTGCGGGCGGAGATGGAGTTAAGAGACAAGAGGCAGATTGACGGGAGCGTGACTTTGACTTGTGCGGATCTTTACTCTCTACCATGAGCCTTCGGGCGTCGACCTCGACGGTAAACCGCTCCCCCAGCGTCCGCACCGCCAGACCGCCCCCGCCCCCAGCCTCCTCAGTAATTACTGCTCCTCGTACGCATTTCTTTGCCCTTCAGTTCATCCATTCAACCTCTTTTAGCATGGGCAAAGGACGAGCCCCCGTCTCCAACAGAAGAGCCCTCTCAAGACCCCCTTCGCGTCGTGGAATCGCGGCCATCCGTCGCCTCGGTGCAGTCGACCTATGCGTCAAACTCACCCAGTCGCTGGTGGGCCTTTACTCGTCCCTGGGGCGACTCCGACGGAGGCCCAGACCCAAACAGCCTCATCAGTCCTGAGAAGCCCGACCGCAAGAGCATCTCCTTCAAGGACCGGTCCATGTCATGGCTGCCCTACCCCCCGTGAAGGCAGTACCTTTCCGCGGCGACATCGCCAGCAATCCCGCACAGGCGCAATCAACCGGAACTGGAACTTGTCCATCACGCTCCCCGCCCCACCCGCTGGTGCGTTCACCGCACAGCACAATGGCACGCCGGGCTGGGATGCCCCGTGGACCTCCCGCGTCGGGGCACAAGGTCCGGTGGGCCGACATAATAGCGAAGGCTTGGCCTTCATGGACGATGTGGAGGAAAGCTCTCCCGTCGACCCTAGCAAACACTACACCGTCTGGCAACGGCGGCGGAAGCGGTTGCGGGTCTTTATCCTTTCTAACACATACGTGCCCTTGGTATGCCACGCTCTTTGACCGTGTCCCCATTTATCTCACAGCCGCGCAGTTATTCCGTTGTATAAACATCACATTCACCACGACAGCCCTGGCGATTGCTATCCGAATACGTCTTCTCGAGCGGCGTCTGCACACCATGGGCGAACTGGGTAGCTCTCCGTGAGTTTTTTTCCATCCATCTCAACGTGGTTACCTGTCACTTAATAGGAGGACAGGACATTGGTTATTATTTTTGCTCCTCCCACTCTCGTACACGTTATGGCCTCGATCTATGTGTGTTGCCCCGTTTCAGATTTCCCGATCTTGCCTGACTCTCCGTCGACAGCTCGAATATTTTGGTAGGCCTCTAGGTCTATGGCGAACCTCCGCCAAGCTCGCACACACTCTTTCGGAAGTTTTCTTCATTTGCGCGTGGTCCGCTGCGTTATCTCTCTGTTTCGACAACTTCTTCACGTCCATTATTCCGTGCACCTCGGCATCTACGATCTCCTGGTACAGCACCATTCCCCGACCTCAATCGGATTCGGACCCTGTCAGCGACGACAAGCGTTGTGACGATCAACTAGGCGAGTCTCCGCGCACAACACGCGTGTTGGATGGTTATCTGACATTTTTCTCTGCAGCGCTGATATGTCTTGTCGGCTTTGGTCTGCTTGCCTACTGCGCGAACCTCATAATCAGTCTCTTCCGCATTTTTGAAAAGGTTAAATATCACCCGGCCGTACAGCGATCAATGTCATGACCCCACGCAACCGCGATTCCCCATACCCTACTAGCACGTATAAACCACTCGGAATTCAGGGACTCACTCATTCACCGCCAATATTTATACCGCTCCCTGTATTTTTACTGTGTAAAATGTATTGCGCATCATGTTACGTATCCAACTTCGGCTTGCGCTCAACCACATCACCACCACCGGACAATGAATGATTCCTGCGGAGGGCATCGACACACTTGAGATGGACACGTTTTCGTCCCCCGCGCATCCGCCGCGCAGCGTGTCGCGGGGCAAGTCGATGTCGCCGCGTCGTGCGCTGTCTCGGTTAAAGGCGACGCGGGACTATGCAGTTGGCATCGGGCTCCTTCTTATCGTGGTTATTCTATGGACGTCCTCCAACTTCGTCACCCAGGTCCATCCGTCTGCTGTGTTGTCATGGCGTGACGCTGACTCGGCGTTCACGCAGGGAATGTACCAGGGCGGTTATGAGAAACCATTTCTGTGCGTTCGGTGTTACTGCGCCAATCTCAACTCTGCTCACCGTCCTGAAGAGTGACATATCTGAATACATCCGCCTTTGCGTTGTATCTTGTGCCGTTCCAGCTGCGGCGGTGGTGGCGGAAACGAACCGGCTGGCAGGAGCCAAATGAGGTCCGACGCGGTAGGTATGTTGGTCCGTTCGCGTTGTTCTTCGCGTGCCGAATGCTGCTAGGGCGCAATACCAACGCTTTACCGGTCGATTCAGGAAGGAGAGCTGCCTGATCCGCCGGTGCGTTGTATTACACGCGCCCGTATTTGATGCTGACGGTTCAGTGCAGCTAATTGCGGATCCGTCTGAGGAGGAGCTACCGCCTTTGACAATCCGAGAGACAGCTAGACTTGCTTTCGTTTTTTGTTTCTTATGGTGCGTCGGTGGTCCATAGGGACTCGAAACGGATATAATGTTCGGAATAGGTTTATTGCTAATTGGGCAGGTATTACCATATCTCTCGCGAATGCTACATGTTCCTAATTTCGGGTAGTGAATGCCTCGCTCGACTACACGAGTGTTGCTAGTGCAACCATTCTTTCCAGCATGAGCGGTAAGTCGTGCCAGGCGGATTGTGACCCACCTAATTCTGGCTCAGGATTTTTCACGTTGGGCATTGGTCGAATATTCCGCGTTGAGATGCTGACTCTGGCGAAGATTGCCGCCGTTGCGACCAGGTTTGTCCATGCTCACGCTACATACTCTGTCTGACTGGATCACAGTTTCGGGGGTGTCCTTCTTGTGTCCCTCTCAGACTCTGTGCAGCCTCAGCAAGGCGCTGGGCCCGCGTCTCGCCCGCTAGCCCATACCACGGACCTCGCCCCGCGCCCGATACTGGGCGATTGCCTTGCTCTCATTTCTGCCGTGTTCTACGCCATATACGTCATTTTGCTCAAGGTCCGAATGCGCTCTGAATCGCGCGTCGACATGCAGCTCTTCTTCGGGTTTGTCGGGCCTCTTCAACATCCTCTCGTGTTGGCCGATGGGAATATTTCTTCACGTAATCGGCGCCGAAACCTTTCGAGCCTCCGAAGCGGACGGCCGTCGCAGCGTTGGCCATAAATGTAAGTGCCCCTCTGTTTTCTGTGCGCCACAGATTAAAAGAACTTGCAGATGGTTATAACATTGTCCAGCGACTATTTATACGTTTTAGCGATGCTGAAGACCACACCGCTTGTGGTGACAGTAGGCCTGAGCCTTACAATACCACTAGCGGTCATTGGAGACTTTATCCTGGGCAAGTTCACGCGGGGGCAAGGTCATTTTCGGCGCCTATCCTTGTTCTCATCAGCTTTGTGGTGGTCGGGCTCGACAACGAGAAGATCAAACCGCAGGACTGACGTGCCCGAGGTGGACGTCTCCGACGAGCCGGACATGCGGCATTCGCTGGAACTCGGGGCCACTGAGTAGATCTTGGACAGATTTGAACGCTAGATGTTGCCGTGCCGCTGTGATTACGTAATCTACAGCCCATCATTATTTTTATTCTCTTGCTCTCGACCACTTCGTAAAATGGTCAGTTTGAACTGCCTCTGCCTGGTCTGGTCCCCTAACATCGCGTGCAGCCCAAGGACCGCCGGAAACGCGTAGGCGGGCATGAGCCGTCTGTGAGACTGCCCAAGCGCCAGTTCGCGGTCCAGGATAATGCCGTTGAGCATGTCGATATCGGAGGGGCTGAGGAGCAATCGGTATGGCCCGAGGCTCATGTAACAATATCCGGTTCACGAGACGCCTCAAGGCAGTAGATTTGCTGGCCCCCACGGATGCGGAACCGCAGCTCAAGAAGAAGGAAAAGCAGCAGCTGAGGCGAGAGGCACTCCTTCAGCGGCTCGAGTCCAGCCATTCACCGTACTCGAAATCGCATGCGCGGCGGATAAAGCGCAAGGAAAAGGAACAGGTTGGAGGCGGCTTGGACGACATACAACTCGCACTTGCCGCCATGGACGATGATGTAGCTCCGGAGCTGCTTGAGGATCCCGAGGTTCAGCCAAAACCGAAGAAAGTCAAGCCGAAACCGGGGCAAATTGGGGAAGGCAAGGGTGCTACGCTGTCTAAAGCTCAACGGAAACGCGCATTGTAAGTGATTTCTGTTGTTGAAGCAGCTGCAAAAGACGATCTTACTTAATACACTTGCGATTGCTTTAGGGAGATGGAAAAACTCAGGCATCCACTTATACTTGCGAACCCCGAGTTTTCTTGGAAGGCTATCAGGACGCATGCACAAAACACATTGGTGCAACACTGACATCGGTCCGCAAGAATATAGGATGTGGGTATCTCGGGATGTGTACATCGTAGTGGTATTATGATAAAAATCCAGTCATTGAATTATATAGCTAGGTGAATGGAATAATAAAGATGTGGGGGAACATATATGCTTGCTTGTGTCGTAAATTCGTAAAACCATTCACTCGTCGTCGTCCTCGCCTGCACTCCAAACTGTGCTCCCTTGACTGCCGCTACCAGCCGCACTCCGCCTTGCGCGCCGGCTGCCCGGTTTCCTAGGCGCAATCTCGGTGAACCCGCTGCTCGAGCCCTTGGCTATTTCCGCGCTGAGCGTCCGCTCATGAGCATCGAGAGCGGCGAGAGAGTTTTCGGCCTCGGCGTGCTCCAGAGCCTCCTGCGTAAGACTAGGCGGGCCAAGCCCCAGCCCAACGCGTGCACCGCTGCTGTTCGAGTGGACGGAGGAGGTTTCAGAGCCATCCGCCGTCGTCGGAGGAGCGCTTGAGCGGCCGAAGAACGAGAAGCGGCGGGACGGCGTTGCCGGGACGCTGGCCGGCGCTGGCGGCACGGATGGCGGAAAGACAGGCGATGGCTGCGGCTGAATGCCCATCAGCTTCATTGTCGCGTTCATGCGCTCGCGCTCGCGCCGGTCGTTCTCATCCTCGTGCGTCTCAAGCTTGCGCGCGCCCGTCACCGAGGTCGCGCCAGGCTTCAGCGTGAGCGGGCGCAGGCTCGGGTTCTCCGGCTTTTTATCGCCACTGAAGAGAGAGAACCCCTTCCAGTCGAAGGAGAGTGACCTGCGCTGAGCTTTCGGGTTCGGTGGCGTGCCGATCTTGGGCGAAGTGGGAAGGCCTGGTGCTCCCGTCGAATTCGAACGCGAAACGATGGCCGACTGCGGTCGGGGCTTCACGAGGGGAAGAATCGCGGGAAGTCCCTTGTTAGGGACAGCCGTAGACGGCGTTCTGGGCGTCTGAGGCTCCTTCTCGTAGTCAACAGCGAGTACATGCTCGAACCCTTCCTGCGAGATAATGCGATCGATGATCTTGGACGCATAGAGAGACAGTGCCTTGTTGGCGTCTTTGAGCGACTTGACTTCGGACCGCAGCGTGTCCATGTCGTTCATCGAGCCACTGGGTTCGATGCCAGGAGCATCCAGGCGGCCGGTCGAGTTCTTCTTCGAGCGTTTCTTGCTGTTAAGAACCGAGCGGTCCTGGTCATCGACAATGTTACCATCGAGGATATCTTTGTTTTGGGCGCGTCCGAGTTCCGCGGCGAGGTCGAGACCGGGGCCAGTGATCGGCAGGTCTGCAAGCGATTCTCCACGAATGCTGGGAGAATGTGATTGAGATCCTGTCCTCTTGCGCCCTGGACGAGGTGGTCGGGATGACGAAGGAGAGTCTGTTTCACGGGGCGAGGCAAGACTGCGTTCGAGCTGTTGCTCAAGAGTCTCCTCCTCTTGACCATCGTCCTCTTCCTCGACCTTATCGAGAGCGCTACGACGACCAGCGCTGAGAAGGCTGCCAACGGCGCTGGCGTTCTCGTCTTCGTCCTCATCCTCCTCGTCGTCGTCTTCACCGTCATCGGTGGAACCTGCGCCAACCTGCTTCATGACATCGAACTGACCGCTCAAGGTCCTCTCTCTCAGGAGGATCATGTAGCTCTCATTCTCCTCTTGTAGCTCCTGATTAACCCGCTTCAGGTCAACCAATTGCGTCTGGAGAAGAACGAGGGTGTTTTGGAGGGATGTATAAGACGTAGACAGGGTAGACAGCTCGAGTCGGAGAGAGGTCATCTCTGCAGGCTCCGTTTCTGGGTCGTCCATATCCTCCTTGGGAGGCTCCCCATCCTGCGGTTGATCCTCTTCCACTTCGACATCGACGATGGATTCATTGTCGAGGGTAGGGGATGAGGCATCGGGCTGGTGACGCTCGGGTTGCTTCCGGGCCTGCGTCAGGGACGTGATGCGCGACTTGAGATGCTGCTCGTTGTCGTAAAATGCCTGACGCTCGGCTTCGAAGGTGCTGGTCTGGAAGAAAGGTTGAGCATGCTGAGGAAGCCTCGGAGATGGAGGCACCGACCTGTTCGTTATAGCGTCTCTGGACGTCTCTCTTCTCCTTCTCTAGTTCGCGGACCTGGGCTCTAAGATTCTCTGATATTTCTATGCGCTGGGCAAGCTCGTGCTCGGAGCGCGACTGCTCCGTGTAAAGCTCGTTGATTCTAGTTTCGGCAGCATTCAAGGCCGAGGTGAGATTCGCATTCTCTGAGGAAAGGGCATCGATTGTCTGGTCCTTGTTCTGCACCTGAACGAGCAGCTGATGCACGAGTGGTCAGTGACGACAAGTGCAACACAGCGGTGACCACACCTGCTCCTTCTGGTCCGTTTCTTGCTTGAGAGACGCGGAGAGCGCGTCGCGGGGCTCTGGAGGGGTGGCTTTGAGCGATGTGCGCCGCGCTGCGGCTGGGGCGAGCGACGAGGAGACGCGTGGCGAGGCGGCGGAGCGAGCGGTGGCGCCCCGTGCGATTGCGGGGGGTGGGGACGTCGAGGACGTCGAGGAGGACGTTCTCCGGGCTGGCGGAGACGCTCTCGCCGTGGTGGCCATCGTGGTTTGACGCAGAATTATTTGACCGTCGCAGCCGCCAATATTGCTTCCACGTGCCACCAGCTCACCTCTGCTCAGCCCTGAATATTATGCTCGACATTCCCTCCGAGTCCCTCTTTTCCGTGAGGCCTCTAAGTGTATATTTTATTTACCCAGCTCCCTTACGCCTCCATAGCTCTTGACCGCCGTCCGCACAGCAACTCCGCCCCCAGCAATCCCAATACCCGATTTTCCTCCCGTGGTCTGGGGCGATGTACTTGAAATACAGGGTCCACAGGGTTCAGCGCTCTTGTTGTATATTCTGCTGGCGATATGCGTAATGCCCTCCTCTCAGGGCGGCTGGGGAAAGGCGGCAGTGATATTCGACACAGATGGAACTTTCGATGCGCGTCAATTCCACAAAATGTTGCTGTCGCGTATTGGACGCGCCGTTTCGCGGTCCCATTCTTTGTCCGATGATAATACACAGCTTCTCGCAGCTACAGCTCTGCAGAATCTTCACGTCTTCCGCCCAGCGTCATCAGCGCAGCTTGCCGCATCCATATACAATCTTCCCGCATATCACAAAACACATATGCCAGGCGCCGAGATTGCCCTGGTCGCAGTAGATTCATTGAGCGCCTTTTACTGGCCTGACCGTTTCACAGCAGAGCAACTGCGACCCCTTGCCCTCCCGAACAGTTCAACTCCACTTCAACATGCTCTCATTGCATTACAATCATTCCGTGTCTCTCACAACCCTGTCACTGTCTTGACCAACTGGGCCCTCACCTTGGCAGACAATTCCGGCGGCCGGTCATCCGCGCCGCCAGTTCTGTACAAGCAGCACCTGCCCTCCTTCCCCTCTTTCCCGGACTCCGCCGCGACCTCCCACGACAATTTACTTCCCTTGACGCATCATATCACCTTGAAACTGCCAACTGTTCCGCCATTCTATCATGGTGCACCGCTGCCCGACCCGAGTGAGGCCGATAGGCTCACTGGGTATGTTCGACGGCCCGGGAAGCCCGAGTTGGGAATGTTCGTAGTACAGACAGAACCTTATGATGCTTAATCTCTCCGCGGATGGCCTAACCAGTTATGCTCTGCCAATCATCTGCCCTTGGGGGTATTGTTCGACGTGCCAAGGATGCGGTCCGTGGTTTACTGCACCTTTTTTTCTCAGCTCTCCGTGTCTCTCCGTTTTTCCCATCTAAGCAACTCGAGTCACTATTGGAGAAAACGTCCGATTACGGGATTCGACTCAGAGCTCAGCGTCGGGCAATCCTATCCGTCTGGGAAATATATATGGCCTAGCCAGCTACAGTACATGGTGGCAAATTATATGCTCTAAGAATAAGTAATATACGGGTGTACATACAAGTAAGGTACAGCTATAGTGGGTTAGGCAGCTATAGTGGTTTTAAAAATTAGTTATACGATATTTTTTAGTGTCAGTTATCTACGCTAGGCGTAGATCTCAGTCCAGCAGTGCTTTTGTACGTCTCCTCGACGGCCTTGCGGCGGATGTTGCCCTTGGTCAAAGTTCGGGGCAGAGTTTTGGGCGAGACGATCACGATCCGGCTTGTAGAGGTGATGCGTTCATGGAGGTAGCGCCGCGAATGGAATTGCCGTGTCTTCCGAATGATCTCTTTCTTAAGCTTCTCCGGATCCATGTCCGTATTCGGCTCAACGAATAATACTGGGGACGGGCGACCTGAACCAACAACGATGGCCTCTGCGATCAGATTTCCACACACCATCCGAGTGTGATCTTCAATAGACCTTGGAAGAGCCATTTAGATTACACTCAAAGCCCAATTGAATTCAGCGTACTTTGTATCGCAGCGGAGGCTGTTCTCGGACTTGATCCAGTCATCGTCCCGCCCGCGAGAAAGATACTGTCCTGGCGCCACCTGTTCGAACAGATCGCCCGTGTGGAAGTGTCCGTCGGCCTGCCGCAGCGAGATATCGGGGCAGTCGCCCGACTCTGCAAGGATGACAAACTCGAACATCCGTGCGGTCGACTGGTGCACTGCTTCTGCCCCAGCATCGCCTCCAATGGGCACAAACCGGTACGATGTGCCTGCAAGCGGTTCAAGAAGGACTGCGTTGCCTTCGGAACCCCCCACAGATCGTAGTGTCGCCCCGGCTTCAGTGCTGCCAAATAGATTCTGGAGCAATAGGGTTTAGAATAATAGGCTAGAGTATAACATGACGATCTTACCCTCAGCTTGATACCGTTACGGTACGCCCACTCTTCCTCCTCCCGAGCGAGCGGCATGCCGCTGTAGAGCACCTCATCGAGGCTGGTGAGGAGGGAGAGAAGCTTGGGGTCGAGGCGCTGACGCTCGAAGATGATTGCAGAGAAACGCGGCAAATTGGTTAAGGCGGTTAAGACCGCAACCATGGACCATGGCCACCAATTCCTCGGAAGAAAACGAGATCTGTGTGGGCTGGATGACACATGAACCGTGTTGGAGGCTAAAGAGATGGGTTAACGAGAGCACGGCAACTATTTAGATAATCCATACCTGCCGATTAACACTTTGGGGAAAAGATCAAAGTTAGCTTCAGAAAGCCGAAGGGTGAGCAAAAACCTAGCGTACTGAACGTCTGGCCGATGTGACACATGCTGCCCCTGGAAAGTAGTGGGTCAAAATCCGCTTTACAATCGTTTGCGAGCGCCACTTACATCCAAACTGTGACATCTTGCCGCCCCGGAGTCTGAGGCTCGCAGACTTGGTTTGATTTCATCACAGTGGCGTTCAGCCAACGATACGAGCATGGGACGAGCTGGAACAGATACTAAGTATGGACAGGGAAGACGTCGTAGCTGGCTAACCTTCGGGCTACCGCCACTGGATCCACTAGTGTGGAAGAAGTAGGCGATGTCTTCAGGTCGTGCGTGGGGCAGCTCAGGCAAGGGGTGTCCTGTGACTTCAATGTCTTCGGCGCAGGGTACCAGATACGCAGGAAGCGGGCATTCTCGGAGAACAGGCGCGAATTCCGATTCATAAACGAGAGCCTTGGCATTGGCCTTTCCAAGGAGCTCATATATAACCTCAGGGGACGGCAATCGTAGAGAAAAGAGTTGGGGAACGAAACCTTGACCAAAGTCAGTACATGAAAAATCGGCAAGGATTGGAACCCACCGGCCCTTGACATTCCGTAGATGTTTAGAACGTCGTTATAGGTATAGCCACCGATCCTGTCCAAAATTAGGACTGAGAAAAAAAGTCGACAAGCAATGCAACCTACCATAGTCCCACTACAGACCCCAAAGGCTACTCCACTTTCGGTCAGGATATGAGACCAATGCCGGGCAAATAATTCGACGTCCGTGTGGAATTGGCGGTATGTAATGGAGTACCAGTCCTGGCTATGGCTGCTTTGCGAATCTGATCGAGGAAGCTTGAACACGGGTGACAGTGGGTAACGAGAGGCGCTGGTCTCAAGGACAGTGAGGTGCGTTCTGAGCATAGCCGGGGGGATTAGATGTGTTTAGGTGCCGGGAAGCAAGTAGCAGCTGAACCTTTATACCTTGTCCGTCCTGTTGGCCAGATTATATGGAGTCGAGGTCCTCGAAGCGGATAGATGGAGAACGGTTTCGAATAGCCTCGTCTGCCAAACCCCAGATATGAAACGCCAGTCGGCCAGGTACGTGGAGATGGACGGGCCGCTCTGACAAATGGAACAGACCCCACCGGCGGCGGCGTCCAGTCTCAGGTAATGTCACATTTGCGGTACAGCGAAGAAGTGGAAGATAGCAGGCCGATCCAAAGATACCGTGCTTTGTAAATGCCAAATTTAGAAAACGCGTCAAATGGATGCGGTGAACACGGACTTTGGATAATTTCCTTCTTTTCCACGCGCAAGACAGAATATGTCACATGATCGAAACAGACAACAAATGTAGAACAGCTGTGGACAATTCGACGTCAAAGAGAAGCAGGGCTTGAAGTAAAATACTGCGGGAGTTGCAGCGTAATCTTCCCGACTCTGTATCTGCGGCGAGTTCGGGTACATTTTTTTTTTCATTGGAGACACGAGGCAAGGCTGTGTTTCTCTCTCTTGGTGATCCTAAAAGTCTGGAGAGACGCGGTGATCTGGTGGATGCATGTTCGCCTTGATGCGGTGCTCAAGGGTTTTGGCTCCGCGCGACGGCTTAAAATCTTCACAACGCCGGTTAATTAGTGAAACGGTGCCGTACCATCTCTGAAGGCCGTGTACCGGTGAGTTAATGAAAGAGGGTGAGCATACCGATAACTAACGTTCGAATACCTGTTAGTAAGTCTCTTACTAGCCTGACGGGTTGGGGTCCTGATAGTCAATTATCATCGCCCGCTCGCTACCGCGGATCACTGCGTCGGTCAGGTACACTGGATTCTCCCCCGCACCACGTGGAGTGCGATGGTCTCGGTGTCCGCGCATTGAAGGTCGGGTTCGAGGCCGGCGGTTATGAATCACCGTGAAATGGGTCGCAACCGCAGCCGGTACGGCGAAAGAAAAGTCCTAAACATTGCAATTCGAGTCAGCCAGATAATTAGACCTGAAGGGACCCTACCGTAACTCGGCTTCAGTGAGGCTTGAGTGAGGCTAAGTGAAACTGCGAAAGTGAATGCTGTCAAAAAAGAAATGCCTCGGAGGCAATGTCGTCATGCACGTGGAGAGACTCATTAAGAAGACCTGTGCAGAGATCAGTAAACAACCGTGAGGCGAAACAGCGCGAAAAGTTAGGAACAAGCCGTCTGTCCCTGTGTGGTTCAAAAAGGAAAGCAGTCACGCACGAGTCACGCTGTGACACGATCCGCCGCCCAGGCCCGCCGCGACGATGCCCCCAACTCACAACACGAACAAATTAGGCCAACAAGTGATTTTCGCTGGTGCTTCCGCTCTTTGGCTTCTCTCCCGCTGGATGTGAGGTACTGGATTGGCTGGTTTCTGTTGTCCTACCCGATGCTCAGGAAAATGTCTAGGTCGTTGGAGCAACCCCGGTTGCCCGTTTTTCATGCTGAGGAGAGTTGCATTGGCTTTTCAGCTTGAAAACCCTACATCGGCTCACCGGCTCAGCCTCGACCCCATGTCGCTTCATACCTTCGCGGCTCTCTTTGACATGTATTCGTTGCCTGGTGGTATCCGGAAAACGCGATCAAAACCAGTCCATTCCGCCCACACGACCACAGAACGTCTCCCCGCGTCGTGACCCCAAAGTCGCGTCGTCCTGCCCCCGAGAGAAAGAGTTCTCAACCTTTTCATCAACGTGCCCCAAAACGGGGCTCGCTTAAAGCGACTCACGTCCTCCCCGGAACTTCTACAATATTTTCTCGACCCAGAGAACATACTCCATATTTTGTACGATCTCGCGTCGTCCAAAATTCCCCGAACTGCGCTGTCCGCAATAAATGTTTCCCGACAGCTTGGGTGCGATTTGGGAATGAATGCGTACGAGAGCGTTGTGTACCGTCTGGCTACTCTCCAGGAGTGGGGTCTCATCATCACCGTCATTCAGTCCGCCTGGCACAACACCCACAAATCAACGCCTGCGTTGCTAGACTGGCGTGCGCGCGCTCTCTTGGAAACGCAGCACTACACAGCGCTCTACGCCATTTTCGACCTGTTCGAGGTCAACAACTTTTTGCCGTCCCGCAGGACATGGCATCTGGTCCTCTCCGGTTATATTCGCAACCACGATCTGGCTGGTGCCAGAGAGTGTCTCCGGGACATGGAATCTTCTGGATTCCCCCCAAACCACTCCACTCACGCTCTCATCGCGACCTTGTATCAAAACATCGGTCCCGACGAACAAGTGAAAGAGCGCGGCATACAGGCCCTTGCTCATATTCCCCGTCGCGCGGCTACGCACATGATGAATAGCTTGATGCATCTACGTCTGCGCATATTCGATCTGGACGAGGTATTCAACCTGCTTTCTGCCTTCGATCAGAGCAAGGTAGGACCTCTTGCGCTGATGTTGGCTGCATCGCGGAGTGAACACGATGAAACGGCGCAAAAACCGAGTACTGACCGTAGCTCGTACCCCGTTTCCGTCGAGCCTGACGCCATTACGTTTGCGATGTTCATCGACTATTTCGCGCACCTTCAGGAATTACCCCGCTGCTTGGCTGTCCTCGACCACATGCGATTAGCTGGGATAGAACCATCTCAGCGAACCGCTACTTCGCTTATCCGGGCGTACTTCCTCGCTGGCCAGGGTGGTGCGGCCGTACGGATCGTTGCAGCCATGTGCAATCCAGAAACTACATCCATGGACATGTTCGAAGATGTCCCGTCTCCCGCCGGATACGACCTTCCCTTCGATGTAACCCCCTTGCGACCGCCTACCCGTCAAGTATTCAACTACTTCTTGCGCGGGGTGCTGGGGACCCATGGACTCGCAGGTGCACGCACGGTACTTCGGCTAATGCGTCTCAACCGCGTGAGGCCGGATTCCAAGACCAGTGAAATCATTACTTCGCATGCGCAGAGGGTCGAGCGTGCCCAACCTCGAGTACTCATGCGGTTGATACGGCGGATGTCTCCCCGATTCACTCTGCAAGAGGCGCACATTGTGCTCGCCTCCACGATGCGGTACCAAAAATTCCTTGTCGACGGCATCGGGTGGGACGTTACTGCAGCGAAATTCTCTCGCGTTCGGAATCCGGTGGTCAAGCCTTATCCAGAGGAGTTTATCTCCACCGCGGGCCCCAACTTCGACCCTCTGGCTGGCATACGGCTGCCCAGACGCGTGCGCCATCGTGGTACTTTTCGTGCGATAGAACAATCGCTCGGGGACAGAGGAATCAAAAGCGACAGAGCTACAATCGCACTGCGCATCCGACACGACGCAGTGATCAGAGGAGACATGAATTCCGCGACAGAAGTTTTCCAGGCTATGCTGGCCCGCGGACTGCACGCGAATCAGTATCACTACAGCGCACTGATGGAAGGGTTCGTCAAAGCCGGAGATTTCGAGTCCGCCGTGGATGTGATGAAAGCGGCATCGCGCGCGTCCTTTGAGCCCGATGTGCTGATGTTCACCGTTCTGATTGTCGGCTACGCGCGGCGCAAGGATCCCGAAATGGCACTGCGGATCTTCCGCCGGATGGTCTCTGCAGGCATCAAGCCGGACGTCCCCGCCATTGACGCAGTCGCGAGCGCCTTTTTTGTTGCAGGGGCTTATGATATGTGTTTCCGGGTGCTCACGTCGCTCTGGCAACACATTAGCCCCCTCCCGCCCGACATTGACAAGGCGTCTTTGAAGTCTGCCGCAGTGTACTTCCGATCGCTTCACCGAGGACAACAGCAAGGCTTGAAAAAGACGTCTAGCGAATTCCGGAAGAAGCTCTACCGCGAGCTCGCGGTCTTGCTGTACGAGTGGAGGACCTGGAAGCGCGGTCGGCACCGGTATTGACTGTAGTAGACAGAATCGCCAACAAAAATTGTACGATTCGATAATAAAGAAAAAATACAAATAAGTAAATAATAATCATGGTCGAATCATTGTGGCAAAAATTTGCCGTCCAGGAGACGCAATGCTTCTCGAACAGCGTCGGCCGGCACCTCTCGGACCCTCCTCTGCCCACACTGCTCTTCCATTCGAGGTGGCGAAGTGCTTGCGCGCGCACGCTCCTTCTCGCGGAAATGCGCATGAGGGTCAGTGAGCAAAACAGGTTCCTCCGAATTTGTGCCCGCAGCGACGTCGAACTCGGACGCCACGGGTGGCGGAGTGAATATGATTCGGGGGCCGACACACTTTGATCGACGAGCGACGACGTCGGCGAGCATATCCAAATCTGTAAAGGCAACGTTGGGGTGGGACTTTAAACGTTGCCAAGCATCGTTGGTAGGAATCGTATCGCTGTCCGGCTGTCGTATGAAGGAGGGAGAGGTATGGGAAGACGCGGAGATGGCAAGAGGCGAATGGGGATGGTGTAGAGAAATGGTCTGGGACGATGGTCCCGCGGTGGGGATACCTTCCGAGGCGCATGGACAATTATCGCACGGTGACAGCGCCGATATTTTCTCACAGAAGGCTTTGCCAAACGAATCGTCCGCGCAAGCGGGGCAGTTGGATGGGTCTCCGGAGCAATTGGCCGGCGTGGCGGACGACTGTGATGCGGGAGAGACCTGGAATATAGTATTTATCGGCGTGATTCGGGGACGGAGGCGCAGGGGAACAGGCGGTTGATATGGAGGGAGATTGTCGAGTATGGATGTCTCCTCCGGCGGTGGGGGAGTTCCCAGCACGATGGAACGAATTGGGGCGACGTTGAGCTTGTGTTCCTGCACCACGGCGGTCTGCTGGAAGACATCGCGGCAGACACATGGGGTGTCCTCGCTGCAGAAGCCGCAGTCAAAGGGAGGGAAAGCGCCAGATTCAGATTTAAGATTGGAGAACGCGGAAAAGGCGTCCGGCTGGGGATCAAAGGGCACGGACGAGAAGCGGGTGTCCGAGGACGTATGCGAGTCGGGGGAGGAGACCATGGACTGCGGGGACGAGATGTACGGGTGCGCGAAGCGGGGGACCTGCGCGTCATGGAGGTCATGGTCTACCTTGTATTTCTTGCGCTGAGTAGATGCGATGCTAGAGGCAGGGGACTCGTCCCTCCAACGCTTCCGGTCATTCGTGTCGCGCGGCATGTCGCGCTCCTGCTCCGCCTTGGCGAGCTTATCCTTGAGAACAGCGTTCTCGCGGCGCAGTGCTTCATTCTCTTCCTTGAGACGCTTCGCGATGTTCTGCAGCGCGACATTGCGCTCGATCTCACCCTGCTCGTAGGACTGGACGCGGGCCTGGAGATCGGCGAGCTGGGACTGCTTGCGCTCGCGAAAGGCGCGCTGGGCTGCACGATTCTGGACGCGTCTGCCCTTGCAGTCGACCTGCTAGACGAGATATGTTGGCAAGGAGTGCAAACGAAGTAAAAGGGCACTAACGTCGTCCTCCTGGGGAGGGGGAGCGAGATCTTTCTTGGGCTTGCGACCGGGCTTTGGTTTCGGCTGGATGACCCATTCTTTGGAGGCAGTAGCCCAGAGTTGGGGGGATGCAGCGGCCATGGGAATGTGAGCGAATCCAGGATGAGAACCGAGCTTAAATAAATCGGACGTGGTGCTATCTAATCGTTGTCATCAATCGCCGGCGTGACGAAGTCTTGTGAGCCGCCCGGTCCTAGTTTCCCACGTTGCTTTTCCCACCTTGGCAGTAACACCGTAAGTATAGGTACAGCAGATTTTAACCGCTGGTTTCGACATATCATGGCACTCTGTTCGCACACACCGTGAGCTTTTGACCCGCTTTTCCATTGGTGACCGAGTAGCGGTAACGTCCGAAGTACCCCGTCGGCACTCTTCGGTGTCTGCATCTCTCGCTTTTCTCAGTTGCATTTTTGGAGGTCTTTATTTCACAAAGCCGGGGTCCTTTGGCAACGTCTGGTGTTGCAATTTTGCACTGGCAAGTTTTTTCGGGGCTCTCCACAGCCTGGCATCTTTCCCGTTTCTTTCTCTCAAGTATCCGTTTCTGAGCAACCCGAGTCTTATCCCCATGTAAGTTATCTGCGGTGAACAAATCAAATCGTGGGCTTGGCAGCAATTCGAGCAGAAGGATTTAAACGTTGATTCAGACATATTCTGTTGCTCAGTTCACACACAATCCATTCCTTTAGACCTTTCTCGCACAGACCGTGAGCAGCGAACCATGAGCCACCTTCCATTTGCGACATAAGCTCGTTCACAAGGCCTACTCAATCACTTCCACAATTTCCTCAACCTCCTCGTCGATCCACACAGCTACTTCCTCCTTTTCCGTCTCCGCCCGCTTCCCGGTCCGCTGACCTCTTCCCCGAAGAACTCCGCCTTGGTCCGCATCCGCCATGCATTCCATTCATCCACCAGTCGTTTCCTGAGCGCAACCAGCTCTGCGCTCACATTGCTCTCCTCCGCCGCATCCTCCTCGTCGAACGTCCGACTGTACTCCCGCAGGTTCTTGCGTACCTGGCGCTGCTGGTCTTTGGTGAGCAGCGTCCTTGGCCGCGGCCGCCAGATAAACTGCTTGAATCGGTCTTGGATCTGTTTTGTAATTTCCTGCCCACGGAAATCCCAGATAGCGAATCCGTTCTCGAGCTGTGTAAAAGTAGTGAGATAGAAATTTACCCAGGGACAATTTGATCCTACCGTATGCGTCCACGAACTAGCACTCGTGGCCAAATAGCGCCCGCTAGGGTCCCACTCCACGTCTGTGAGCGCGTAGTGGTCGGCGGTGCCGAGGAGTTGTATCCCGCTGCCCCATTCAACCTCCTTAGAGATCCCCTCCCTTCGTCCAGCATCCTCGATATTGAAATCGAGATCCCAAAACTCGAGCTCGGATTTGCTCGAGGAACCAACAGTTGCGAGAACCACGTGGCGGCCACGGGGAGACCAACGAATCGCGTTGCTTGTCCGGGAGGGAAGGGTACCTGACGACGAGTGAGACTTTCCGGGACCGAAAGGAGATCTCCGCGGCACTTACGGAGGAGCTTAAAATCGTTCTTCCCGTGCTCGAGCTGATAGAAGCTGACGTCTGTTTTAATCGTGATCCCAGGCCCGGGATTGCCGAGGTTGGGATCATTGCTTGAGACGATGGCGAACCGTTCACCCTTGGGTTCCCAGGAGAAATCGGTTACAGTGTCTAGATAATGATCAGGATTAACCGTATGGAGAATAAAAATGAACGAAATCCCTCACCTTTGAGTTCGACAACCTCAACAGGATAGTCCTTCTCTCGAACGCGGAAAATTTCCAGGTTGCAGAAGATTGACTTTTTGGTCTTGGTATGACGGTCTACTTTGACGCAGAGGAAGTCGCCCTGGTTCTGCCAGTATAATTTGCACTGAACGCTTTGATTGAGCATCGTGGACGTGAGAAACGGGTCGGCGGCGGACGTACCTCCGTCACATTGAAAAGATTCTTCTGCCGCAGGATCGCGCGACTGGGGAACCCAAGTAGAGTGACACGTGCGGGCTGATTGACCACTTCAGGTGTCCAGTATACCAACATGTTCTCTCTCGCCTTTTTCACAGTTTTCGCGCCGGCTCCGTTGGCTCCTGCTTGGGCATCCTTCTCCGCATCTTCCCGATCCCTGTCTCCCTGCGGACACCACTCAAAATCGACGACGCCCTCGATTTTTAGGCTTTTCTTCCCATGCAGATACATGCTGGGAAGTTCGTGTACGCTGATCATCTGCCCAGGGGTGACTCGTGCGACGTATTTATCGTCTGGACTCCACTTGAGGGCGGGCCACTGCATCTGCTTTTTGCCCGCAGGCGTTTCGGTTTCGGCGACCGTGGAGAACGTTCGAAGGAGGTCGCCGGACTTGATATCCCAGACCGCGATGTTGTTCCCTTCGTCGTCCGGTGAGAGATACTGAGGGCCCTGTGGGGCGCCTTCCGGGACCTGGATGGGCTCGTTGGACCAAGTGACCAGGTACTGCTCGCACGGGGAAAAGTCGATAAGTTTGACGAGCGGGTGCGCAAAGCGCTGTTGCGGTTTCCAGGAAGAGCCTCCCCACAGTCGGACACCCTGCCGATGAAGCGTGGCGATGTACGTCCCAAGAGGCGACCACGCGACATACAAAAATTCTTTCCAGTCCTACGCGACGTTAGCTCGCGCGCCGGGAATGGATGCAGAAAACGCACGGGTTTCATGGCTAATTCCGATTGGGAAGGCTTCCCGTGCCAATATATTTCGACGTCCTCCCCACGGTGAGTGACGTATTGGTCTCGACCTTGCGAGTCTGCGAGCCAGGCACGGAGATGCTCCTGTGAAAAAGCAAGGCGAGTTCAAACGATTGGCCACCGGGCAGGGAATAAAATTTACGCGTGGAGCGTACTCTTCCGTCTCGGGTTCAATGTACGTCTCATCCAACTTTTCATAGCGCTCGATGTCTGTAAACCTGTTGACCTTGAATTGATGCTTCGCATCGAATGGATGGTTGTGCATAGCGGCAAGGGCCAAGTTGGCATCGTCGGCATTCCTAAACTCTACAAAGATGTATCTGAAAAAAATTGAGGCGCTGAGAAGTAATGCGACACATGAACAATGTACCCTTGACTTTTGCCAGTGGTGTCATTCCAAGGCATAAATATATCATCGGGCTTGATTGGGATCCCCTTTCTGGAGAACTCTTTGCAGATTTTCGTGAGTAGTTTCTCGAGTTTGGTCTTGTCAATGACGGGAATGCCGTCGACGACCAGCATGTTGTCGAAGCCGTCATCGTATTGGACCTGGTATCTGCGACGAGTTCAGAGGGGGGCCGTAGTATCAGAGCTAGACGCACTTGGCCTCGATGTCCGAGTAGTCGATATCGTCTACAGTCGCCATTGGAGAAATTTACAAGGCTGTTTGGAGCTGTGTCGTTCAGTCGGGACCGTCAGTCACACAGGTGGTGTCACACATCATTGATCTGTGATCAAGAAATTTCGCGCAATTGAATGGCGCTCTGCATGAACCACTGCTTTAAACGCTTGCCATTGGCTTCCTTTTCGCGTTGTTACGCCTCTGCTGCCTCTCGTGCTACGAAGTCAGCAGTTCTAGACCAGGGGACGACCTCCAAAACTGCAAAAGCCATCAAACGGCCCGGGAAAAGGTCCAAGAAGGTGGTGGAAGAGCCTCCGACTCCTCGGTCCAACGAGATAGAAAAACACCTAACCCAGCTTGCCGAGACCAACGGGCAACTGGTCCTTGCCGACATTGAGCGCTGCCGACCAATAAAACGCTCGACGCCTGGTACCCCCGTCTACGCGACCGAGTTCACGGATGTCCTCAAAAAAGTCACCGACTCGTTCAATACGAAGCAACTGCGGGAATTCTTAACATTATATGGCATCCCACCTCCTCTCGAGCGTTCAAAGGTGACTTACGCCACCGCAATATTGGAAGAATGGGGTTGGCCGTCGCTAGCTTCGCTACGGAAGGTGGAGCGGGACTCTGAGATGGATACTGAGAGTCAGCTTGTCTTTCGTTTCATTGCCAAAAAAGTGTTAACAGTTCTGTTTCTTTGGCGCCTGCAGTTTTTTCCACTTACTCCACCCGAAGCATTTTTAATCCTCGGAAAAGGTATCATCCAGGATGCCCTTCCTCGCGGTACTGACCGTCGCTCCAGATGGCACTGATTCTCGTTCCCTGTCCATCCAGTATCATGTTCGCATGACATACTTGGCGAATCCTCTGTCCTTACAAGTCGAAGGCAAAGTGGGGTCACTGAAAAAACTGAGGACACATATCAGTGATCTGAAGGAGGTTTGTGCTGCCAAATTCACCAACATCAATGTTTAAAATCGACATAGGCCATCACCGAAGATGTCTTCGAGTTACCTGTGGATAAACCAATCAGAACCGATCTTTTACATCGAATATCGCGACTGTCTGGTGCCCTGACGGAGAATTTTGGCCAGAACAAAGTACCTTATTCTATATCAGCCAGTCAGTGGACTTGATGCCTTCGCTGTAGGTTCGTGTGTCTTACGTCAAAAACAATCCGAAAGCGGCTCTCGTGGCTAAACGACTGGCCGCCCGAGCCGTCTGTGAAGTGTGTGTTCAAATTTCTCCACCTCACATTTACCAATTTTATCGAAGGAAAACGAATCAAAACCAACACAGTCATTTTTTCATGTCCCGCCCTCTGCTCCTAGCCCTTCCCCGGTTTCTCCCTTCGTCCATGAATATGCGTTGTACCCATTTTTGACACCACGGTCTTTGCCATGGACCGTAAGCGCAAGCGGAGTCTTCAGAGTGAGGCGAGTCGAGGACTGGCTCAGTTCGAGTTCCTCCGAAGACCTGAAGAAGACCGGAGGGCTTACTAGCGGACGAGGGCATATGGTTACGAGACAGCAGTATGTTTCATATCTTTCAGCCAGCCGTATCAATCTCCTAAAATATTCGGCAGAGAGACAACAGACTTGCGAACACTACTCCTGGCCGATTACTCAGCCCCTCCTTCAAGTCTCCGTACTGTAACAGCTTCGTAAGATTTCATGCTCGACCTGGTGTGGTATTTGCTCACAGTATCATCAGAATAGGTCATATTCTCCTCACTTCGCCGCCAGGCCAACAAGCCAGCCTTATTCCGCCCACGGAATTGCAAGGCCAATGGAAACTGCCGCACCTTTTAAATTGGATGGACGAAAAGGCTGCGCCAACCGCATTTAGCCCGACGTGAGCGTCGGATCTTTATGGAGGATATCCGCTGACAACATTCAAAGTTTGCCCCCCCTTCTGCTCCACTCCCGGCCGGTTCGTTCCAAGGTCCTACATCGTCTCACTTACGAAGCAGCCAATACTGGAGACGACTCGCCTGCTCGGAAAACTCTTAAGGTGGAACTTGTCCTACCACGCGCCTTGAAGGACTCAGAGGACATGTCCGATCCCTCCGAGCCTGTGTTCCATTCGAAATGCTGGTCAGGACAGAAGGTCGATTTAGATGTGATGATGCCTGATCGGTGAGCCAGCCGCATACATTTGCTCAATGAAGGACAGGTTTCTGATTCCCTTAATAGGCCTACGGATATTCGGTTTTCTATCCTTGATTCTGTCCTTCTTCCAGCCGATCGATGGCCTGCAATACTCGAAGAGCATATCTCGAATCTCCGGGCATTGTTGGTACCTGCACTCATTTTCTTTGGGTGTCTTCTGAAGTGAATGCAGCTTGTTATATCAAGACCGAGATGCTTCACAGCCCGAAACACCGCTGACTCTGGTTCATGAAGGTGTCGCATATGTTCTGAATTCGAGCTCCACTGTGCGGCAGAACGTAGAAACGACAAAATTGGAGGATCCAACCGTTCGGCTAGTAACTGAGAATTCTCTCGATTTAGAGGGCGACCAAAAGTCCGCATCGTGTCAGGTTGGCATCCTCCTTCTGTTTCCGCTTCCATTTCGAAAACTGACTGCTCGAAGGTGATATGCGAAGATATCGAGTCCCCTACCAGCTGGAAGGTTTTCCTGAGCCACTGCGATTCAATGTCGACGAGTGTACCCGCCCAAACGCCAAGGCGTCCCCCCACCGCGCCATTGCTGTAGCGGGTCTTATTACATACAAGGGCGCCTCCGCTCCGTGCGAGTTCAGGCGGTCCGTCAGCCAACGCTCACGAGCTCTGGGAGATGCCCGAGCGGAGTGGGCGTCTGACATTCTTACTATAGAAGAGATGCAGGATGGGCATAGAATGGAGTAACATGGTGAAACACATTTCTGACTAGTGCATATCCACATCTTATGAGCGCTTCCGCTTCTTGTTGGCCTTTTCTGTCCTCTTCTTCGCGCGGACCTATATATTCGTATGAGATCAGCTAGAAAACGCAAGCAAGCAGCACGACTCGCCTCTTTCTTCATCCTGGAATCGACCATGGTATACCTGCCCTTCACACCCTTTGGCCTGCCCTTGAGACCTTTGTGCGCTCCCTTGGCCACCACAACCTTGATATCCTTCTTCACCTTTTTCCCGGATGATAATCCCTTGCGCATCACTTTCTCTATCTGCTGGGCTTTTTCTCGCTCAGAGATATCAGATGTCGCGTTGACACCTTCCGCCTTCTTCATTGCCTTGTCCAATCTCTGGGCAGCCTTGAACTTTTTACGCGCTTTCGCCTCCGCGACCTTCTTAATGGGTCGAGCGTCCAGAGCACGCTGCTTGGCCCGTAATGCGGCGACAGCTTCTTTGGTGATTGGAAGGTTGGGCTTGTAAAACTTGGACTCCTCGTCAAGGAACCAATCCGGTAGCCCTTCTTTCGAATTCAGCGAATAGCGATTGAAGCCATCGTTGATCAGCTGAGTTTTTGTCGTCTGTCGGTTAACCAGCTGTTGGGCTAGCGTAACGGCCTCCGCTGTGATCAAGCCATGTTCTGGAAGAGTGCTGGTTAGGCCGCGGCCAGGAACAACATTCCGAGGAACTCACTTTTAATTTTCTCTTGCTTGGCATGATCCTCGTTTTCATTGTCGACGTCCCACATGTCCACATCATCTTCGTCTGCTTTAACGATCTCAAAGTCGTCGTCGTCTTCCGGATCCTCGGCCTATCAGAACAGTTTAGCCTCTGGCCAATGCGAAGAGAGAAATATGCCTCACAGTGTCCTCCCACTGGCCTTCAGAGTCCTTGGCGTCTTCCTCATCATCGACTGACATTTCGTCGTCATCCTCAACCTCAAGTGAATCGCCGATGCCCGCGAAGACATCCTGACTGAACCAGACCTGCGCTGCCTGACTCGCCGATTGCGTTTGAGGTTCCCGGAGCTTTGTGACCAGCTTTGCTCGCTTGGAAGGTTTTGCGGGACCCGTCTCAGTGCGGGGCCGCTTCCTCGTCGCCGGCGCATCTTCCTCCTCGTCGCTATCACTGTCGTCCGATGAAGAATCCCCGCTCTGCTGCTTCGCCACCTCCAGTTTATCCCAACCGCCTTCTTCGTCGTCGCTGTCCGATTCGAGGTCGATGGGCTCGTGGATGCCCCGCCATTCCTCGCGCTCCGCGTTCTTCTGCCGTGACTCCTGCACCTTGTACTTGGCGTCCCGCTCGCGCATCCTGTCGCGGTACGCCTCGTACAGCCCGTCCATCTCCGCCTCCAAGCCGTCCACCTTCCTCTCGCGTTCTTCGTCAGAATCGAGCACCTCGTCGTCAGCGTCGGGCGCTTCGCCCTCGTCCGAATCGTCCGCATCTTCGACGTCGCCCAACGCCGAGATGCCCCCTCGTTTCCGCAGCCCCGTCTCCGCGCCGCCCAGATCGAAGAAGTCTT
This sequence comes from Mycena polygramma, assembly GCA_029449255.1. Classification (NCBI taxonomy): domain Eukaryota; kingdom Fungi; phylum Basidiomycota; class Agaricomycetes; order Agaricales; family Mycenaceae; genus Mycena; species Mycena polygramma. The sequence goes on along the minus strand of JARKID010000106.1, from coordinate 134,942 downwards.
CCTGCCCGCCGAGGGAAGCGTCGTGCTGCTCCATACCGATGTCCAGCGGCGCGGTCATCGAGAGCTGCATGCGCTGGATGGTCCGCGTCTTGACCTCGTTCGCCCGCCGCCGTTCCCGCTTTGTACGTGCCGCAGCTTCTGCGTTCAGGCGCTCAAGCTGTTTTTGTTGTTAGCGGAGTCACCGAAACAGGGCCTAAGGACGCACCTCTTCCTGGATCTGCTGGTCTTCGTCGACCTCCTCGACGATTTCAACCGTCTCGGTGACGTCCTCCGTGTCTTTGGTTTTGTTGTCCAGTCCAAGCTGAACGTATAAAACGTGTCAGAGGAATAGCGGACGCGAGAACATATGAACGTACCTCCTCCCGAAGAGCCAGCCGCCATTTGAGTAGGGCTTTGAAATCACCCTTGCCCAAGACCTTGAGATCGTCGCAGTTGGCTTTGATGTCGGAGGTGGTGATATCCAACGCATACCACCTATTGACATGTAAATACAAATTGTCATGCCTGAAAATATCCAAGTACTCTTTTTCCTCCTCCGTGAGGAACGTCATTTTGTTCACGGTACCGAGGACCGAGATGGGCTCAGGGCTCCGGACAAACTCCCCAATTGCGACAGATTTGAAGAGAGTGTAATCTCCATCTTCGTATCCGTCACGCTTGCGACGCTTTTTCTCGGGCTGGAACACGTTTGCTTGGATGTTCTGGGCGGAGGAGCCCTTGTCCGTCCCCGACGCGGTGTTGGCGGCAAGGTCTTTGAACACATGCTTGGGGTCGAGGAATTTGGGGTCAATGTGCTTCGGCGCCAGAAAGTCTCGACAGACGACGAAAATTTCCGCAGACACGTTTCTGGACTTGTGAGCTATGGAACGCACAGATTGAGAGCAGGACGTACCTGGAGGATGGGGGCTTCGTAGCCTCGACCTTTCCGAAGAGTTGATTGAAGACCCAAATAAGATTGTTGTAGTCGGCACTCCGGAAGACCTTGGTCACAAAGGTCCCCCCTTTGACGAGAAAGTCGACGGCGAGTTTTAAACTCATGAGCACGAGCTCGGACTGGCTGTAGGCGTCCTGGATCCAGGCTGTACCGACGTTCGGGGCACCATCATGCAGTACAACGTCCGCACGCCAGTCTTTGAGCTCACTGCGGATGAGGTTTCGACACTGGGTGGTGGTGATATCGGACGCGAAGGTGACGACGCGGGGAATGGGCTTGATTGGTACGAGATCGACACCTAAAGAAAATTGTGAGCAGCGCGGGGAGTGAATACGGCTAGCAACGCACCGACAATGACACTGTTCTGGGGCATGTACTTGCTGGCTACCTGAAGCCAACCACCGGGTGCCGCACACAGGTCGATGCAGCATCGTGCCGACTCGAGAAATGCATATTTTTTGTTCAACTGGATGAGTTTGAACGCAGAACGAGCTCGGTATCCCTGCTCCCTAGGAAAAGTCAGGAAACAATGAGAGAGTTACTGCGAAGCTAGCGCACTTTGCAAGTTTGTAGTATTTGTCGAGCCGCCCTTTCCCGGTTTTTTTCTGAGCTTTGCCCATGGCTGATCAGACAGAAAAGTGCTTTTGATCGAGTGATGGGCAGGCACCGCCACCGACGGCAACATTCGGGAACCAAACATCGCTTCAGTTCAAAGTTCAACCATCCATTCCTCTTGTACCTTTACCACTTTCAACCATGTTTCCTCCTACCCCCAATATCCTGTGGAAGACGGGCAGCTTAACCGCGGCGGCTGGGATTATAGCTGGGGCGTTTGGAGGTAAGTAGAGTTGCCCATACCGCTGCTGTCGCACGTCCAATGGCTGCCCAGCACATGGGCTCAAGGCTCGGGGAGTGTCCTCGGAGAGCATTGCGTCGTTCCAAACCGGCTCGCACTATGCGGTGTGTACTTGCAGTGTCTCTTTCTCAATTTGACCAACATATGCGTATGTAGGTGTTCAATGGACTCGCACTCCTCCTGCTTTCTCTCCACCCTAGGTTCTCGGTACACAAGTTTGCCGGGCCCGCCATTGCTGCGGGTACCCTGCTGTTCTCTGGATCAATCTTCGCCTTGGTGTTGAACCGGGATCGGTTCAAATTCTTGGGCCCGGTTACACCGATGGGAGGAATGCTGATGATCGCTGGGTGGGTTGCAATTTCTTTCAACTCAACGTATATCTGACCTATTGATAGCTACGTGACCCTGGCTTTCTGAAAGGAAGAGGAGGGAGGGAACCACAAGATCCTCGATGTAGCGCTATTCGAGTTATTACGCTCAGCTGCTTATGCAATCGGCGTTCTCTTTTGTGACCGACGCGTCGTGATCACGTGCTCTTGTTTGACACCGTCATCCGATCGCTGTGACGTACACGAGGATTTTGTGTGACTGTGACCACTGTCTTCTCTTTCGTCGCGTCTGCAATCGCATAACTCGCCGTCCATCCTGCATCGCTGTAAGTCCCAGCTCAGCCCACTCGATGTCGCTCATGTAGTATGTAGACACACCTCTATCCTTCCCATTGACCATGGCTGACGCGCGACCCCCGCTCGCGCCCTCAGCCTCCTTCTCCGCGTCCACATCCTCCTCCCTTTTATCCCCTTCCCGCCCTCTTAAGCGACGCCTCTTGTCCGCCCCAGACCTCAACTTCTTCACCCCTGCAGAGGACTCGTTCAAGCCTCTTCCATACACACCGAATCACTCAGCCGCACCCGCGCGAGACCACCACCCAGAAAGAGCGCCCGTGAGACCCGTCGCCTCCCACACGCTTTCCACTCTTGGATTGGATCCCCTCCCCACCGACCCCGATGCCGTCTTTCTTCGCTACCCCTTCACCTCGTTCCCCAACCAAGAAGCGTATCCCGATGGTGTCACTTATACAGCCCTAGCCGAAAACGTCAACTGGTTTCTCGACCCAGAAGATTACGTCTACGAGAATTGTAAAAACCCCGACGCGATACCTTACCCCGCTGCCCTGGAGCCCCCGCGTGGCTGGTGCCCCGCCAAGAAGAAGGATCTGAAAGAGAAGGGGCCCGAGGGATGGCCCGACGGCGAGCAGCCCAGACTCCGCTGCACCTTTTGCCGTAGGACCTACGCGGGCGTGAACGCAAAGAGCATGTGGCGCCGCCATGTCTTCGAGAAGCATAAGATAGCCATGTCCAACAGACGCAATGACATTGAACGCCCTCGCGGCCGAAGTTCAAACAGTACGTGTCCAGTTGGCTGGCTTTCCTCGCTTTCTAACCGGGACGCGTTTTTCTCAGAGGAGAACAAACGGACTGGCAAAGGTACCAAGAAAGATGGAAGCCTCGACGGTGGCTTGAGTGTTGATGACACCACCGTGCCTGCCACCACCGTTAGCCCCCAGAATGAATCAGAGCTTGGCATCACCTCCACCGTCCTTCTTGCCAGCCCGACTTTCAGTCGTGTCCTCCCGCCCCCCTCGCCATACGACCCGCTTCTCACTCCTTCTTTCCGTCATTCCCCTCCGCGCCTCCCTTCGGACCAGCCTTGGCGCTTTCCGAGCCCGAGCCACCCAATGCATTGGTCACGCGAGCTTTCATTGACGATGTTACGAGGAGACAGCCCTGTCGCCCCCTCCCCTATTGCGCCGAGGGGTCGCCCGCGCGCGGTCACCACTCCCTTGTCCAGCCCCTGTACCTCGAACTTGGGCTTCGCAACGCCCGAGAGCCTCGCAAAGATGCGCCCTTTCCCGCGACTGTTCTCGGTCGGCACGCAAAGCACTCCCCCCACTTCTGCGTGCCGCCATGCGAGGACATCGTCTGACGTGTCTGATGACTGGAACTCGAGCAAACCACTCAGTTTGCTTCGCGAGCGTAGCCCCTTCCTTGCGACGTGGGGCGATGAGGAGGAAGAAGACAGTTCGTCGTCGTCGGGCCCCAAGGGCGAGAGCCCCGTCGTGCGGAGCGGTCCAGGACTGTCACTGGGCATCGGTCTGTTGGAACCGTTCGTACTGCCAGACGTTGGTCCGTCGGTCGCGGACGTGGACATTGATGAGCTGATGAATCTGGACGACGACGAGGACGAGGCGGAGGTGCAGGATGTGCTGCAGTGCAGCCAGACGAGTGTGGAGGACCCGCCGCTGAAGAGACGGCGGACGGAGGGCTAGGACTGTCAAAGTATGATCTACCATGTTTTTTTGCTCTACTTTTTGCTTTGCATATTTTCTATGGTGTAGTCTGTAGTTTGTGACATTATATATCGTACCGCCCTTGGCCATCCCAACAGTCTGTCTGTTTTCTCAAACGGTCACAACAGTGAGTGACGCCCATCAATCCCCATCACACCATCTCTTGAGCGCACCTTAGACCGAGTCTCTCAAATGCAAGCTATCAAGTGTACGATCCCTGTCCTCGTCGTCCTTTCCCCGCTCACAACCCTCCAGGTGTCGTCGTGGGCGATGGTGCCGTCGGCAAGGTTGGTCTCGTCGCTATCTAACATATCTCCGCGAAGCACCGACCCTCATCCTTTCTCCCAGACGTGTCTCCTTATCTCGTACACCACCAATGCCTTCCCGGTATGTTCTCTGCGCTCGCCACCATTTGTCTGCTCATTTGCGTCTCAGGGTGAATATATCCCAACTGGTGCGCCCCCTCGTTCGTTTCCATGCAGAGCCTGTGAACCCACCCGTCCCCCAAGTGTTCGACAACTATTCCGCAAACGTCATGGTGGATGGCAAGACCATCTCCCTTGGCCTGTGGGATACCGCGGGGCAGGAGGACTACGACCGACTCCGTCCATTGTCCTACCCCCAGACGGACGTCTTCTTGATTTGTTTCTCGCTCGTCAGCCCCCCGAGTTACGAGAACGTCAGGACTAAAGTGCGTCTGCTTTGCTCTAGCTCATACGGGATCTCATTTCTGGCTCAGTGGTATCCTGAGATTTCCCATCATGCGCCATCGACGTCCGTGGTGCTGGTCGGCACGAAGCTTGATTTACGTGAAGACCAGGCCACCATCGAGAAGCTGCGGGACCGGTAAGCCACCGGACAAGGCGTCGCCGCATTCGATGCTGAATGAATGGCGTTGTTAGGCGCATGGCCCCCATTCAATACCAGCAGGGTGTCCAGATGCAGAGAGACATTGGTGCTGTTAAATACCTCGAATGTTCAGCTCTAAATCAGAAGGGGCTGAAGGTATATTTCCTTACCACAGTCTGCACACTGACTCATTCGGCGCCAACAGACTGTGTTCGACGAAGCGATCCGGGCAGTCTGTGCGTACTTGTTTCAGGTGATCGGCGTCTGATGCTGAACAGCCCTCGTAGTAAACCCGCCGGCGCGCCCCAGTGGCAAGAAGCCCAGTAAGTGCATTATTGCATAGAGGAGGAGATTGCTGCGGGGATATCGGTATGACCGTGAGGAGGCCTAATACCAAATATACGACACCAATTTTTTTATGTTCCTTGTTTACGACCTTATGCTTTTCTTCGACGTGCCTTTGTGTTGTAAGTATACCTGACGCTGCCCGCTGTCCTAATGGCACAGGAATAGTACCGAGATGCCTAGAGCGGGTAGTGGTTCCTGTTGATGAAATCAAAGATACTCGAGCTTTCTCTTCCCTCTCCCTCCTCTGGCACGGCTATGCGACCTTGCTAATCCATGTCTGGCCAGAATCCGACACCGGCCCATGAGCGCAGACCTTCCCTCGATACTCAGGCCTCTGGCCTCAGTATCGGGATATCTGCCATGAGCTTCTCGGGATTCTCTCATAGGTGAGAGCGCTGCTGTATCACAGAAATCGCCGATCTTGAGCTGGTTTCAAAAGGTTTCCCGCGCCGCCCACCTCCGTCCCCGCCTCACCCGTCACAGGTGTATTCCCCCCCGGCTCGCCCTTGCTGCCTCGTCGGCTTCCCGCTTCTCCTGTCTCAGCGTCTGGCAGCGTCCCTTCTCGGTTCAGAGAGAACGACTCCCTGCGGAATATCTCTCCCTATGACTGGCACGAAGGCGCCAGTTCAATCGATGTCGACGCGACCGAACATTCACTCCTTTCAACCTCATTCATTACTTCGCTTTTGCGCGAAAACCCCGACCACCCGGCCTCCCGGAACCACCGGACTTCCATCGCTAGTGATTTTTCTGAAATGACGTACCCGCCTCCGCGGACACAGTCCTCTTTGCGAAATCCTCCCTCTCAGCGTCCGCAAGGCGCGCGTCCACCGCCGACATCCTTCCAGCCCATCCCGGAAGCCGCCACGGTTTCTGACGACGACACATTGTATTCCAACCATGACACAGCTGTACGAACGGCTAGCGTATCCCGACCAGGTTTACGGGGCACCCAGGTCGTTGGCGTTGCTTCCGCAACGCTACGGAATATCAAGTCCGTGTCCAGTACCCCGTCGTACGGTCTCAAAGGCGAGGAACTAGACTACGAGTCTCCTGCCCCCGTTCCATACAGTGCAGCTTTACCCTCGACCGCCGGGACACAACGACGGTTCCTCCCAGAGACCTCGCCCGCCGTCCGAGCATCCATGCATTCGACCAGGAGCCACGTCCCGTCCTTCGTCTCCTCCTCAACTCGATTCGATTACGGCGAATGTTCACATGGAGGAAGAAGCCGCTACCGCCCGTGCCAAAGATTGCCAGCCTCTCCGTCGCTCAAGAAGCAGAGTTCAAACAGAAGGATGAGGCCACATCTCTTTCGCAGCTGCTTCTTCGATCGGACGCCCTGAGATCAGCTCTGGATCAAGGTCAACATCCCCATCACAGTTTCACCTCCAAGAATCCTGGTATTTACACCTCGTTTGATGATCAGGAGAGTGCTCGGCGGGGGACGCCGCAACTACTCAACGCACCTCATCCCGGACTGGTCAAACGGGCCATCGAGCCCGCAGCTCAAGGCCGAGACCAGGGCCAACACGCTGATGAAAAAGCGGCGGATATGGATCATCATGTGCATTTTTCTTGTTGTAGCGTTGGGTGCCGTGGGTGCTGCAGTGGGTATAACCATGCACAACCGCAACTCGAAAGGGTCAGCGTCGGTGTGTAGCGGGAATCTTGTAGGAGCGGCCTGTAATTTAGGTGCGTATTGGCTGTCTTGACCCTGAGAATCAGCATTGAAGGAGCTGTAGATGCTACCTGTGTTTGTACTTCGCCCGTTGCCAGCCGTTGCGACGGCTTGGCCCAGAATTTGGGTGGGATTCTATCCCTCTTGACTTGATATGTTCGTTTATACTCGTCCAATAGTCACTCTCACCCCGACAATGAACCAATTGTTCGGCACCAACTACTCTACAAACGAGGTGTATGATTGGATCTGGACTTCGCAGGGCACCGTCACTGCAAAGAACTGTGCCGCTCAGGCTGTCCTTGTGGATGTTGGCGCATCTGTCACTCTCACAAATTTCCCCAATCGCACGACATGGGCGCAGGCGGCATTACTCTTCGATGTTCAGTCTCTCAACTCCTCCGGCTTGCAGGACTTTGTTGTCAATGCACCCTGGACGTTGTTGACTGTCGATGGACCGGCGCACGTTTCAAACGCCTCCCTGTTCTCGACGGTCGCATCTGGATATCAGTTCGATTTTGCTGCTCAGACTATAACTGTCCCTGCTGTATCCTTTGTGACCGACGGTGCACCAACCGCGGACCAGGCTTCCCGGGTTGCAAAGTACGGCGCCTTTGGATCGCATGTATAGCTTCGCTGCCGGTACGTCTCACGTTTCATGACCCAAACTGCTACTTACTCTTTTCGTAGCTGCGTCCACGCAAGCAGTTGGGCCTATTGGCAGGCATACTGGGTCACAAATCTCCAGCTGACACTCGACAAGCTGCCCCTTTTCATGGATTCATTGCGTAGTTCGTAGTCTCTTTACCGTGCCTGCGATGCTTCCTGACGCTGCTTATCAGGCGCTCCCATTGTCATACCATTCAATGCTGAGACCAGTTCTGTACAAGCGCTGATGACAAGCGCCGGCGATTTCCCCGTGCCGGTGGCATGTTATCCTGGGCTGAGTGCCCCTACAACTGCAACAAATAAACGCGGTGGAAAGCGTTTTCGGCCTCACCCCAACCACGACATCTGCAACTCAATTCGAATCTTCTTGCTTCCCCAATCGACCAGTCTATGGCGTTTTAGACGTCTTGAGAATGCGACTTCCATTCGCAGACTCGAGGACAAATGTTGCGAGGCAATCAGGTCGCGTTGCAGCCAGATGTTCGTCCGCGTGCCGTTATTTATAGCGGAGAAGTACTCAGTGCTTTCCCGGGCACCTCGAATATATCGAGCGACGGTGTATCTTTAAATCCCGACAACTACGGCACCCTAGGACACTTCAATCATGTTGTACTGCAATACCTGAGCTCCATGCCGACCGGTATAGCCAGGACCGTGGCGGACTTTGTTCTATCCAACCCGACATCCCCCCCAGACTCCTCCTCTGTCTTGGCCTCCACCCCTATACCAGCTCTGGAGGTCGCGGTCTTTGGAACACTGGCCAAGGCCGACCTGCAGTTTGTAGCCACGGGTTTTTCAGACTCTGCGGGCTCGCTCGTGTTCGGCTCGTCGGCGGGCAACGCATTGCGGCAGTGGGCGATACCAGCTACAAGTAATCTCGTCTGGACACAGTTTGCCAACTCGTCGCTCGTTGTTCACGACACATCCTTTACGGATGCCATCTTTAACCAGACGTGGGTAGCGGCTGCCGCTGCGCTGAGCAGCCATGCCAACGTCGGCGTTCTGAACGTCACAAGCTCTTTTCAAGAAACTGGCAAGTTCAGTTCATGACCCAACTTTTTTTATCTATTCGGCGGAAGGACACGTACTTTATTTTTATTGTTTGCATCAATGCTATGCTGTGGATTCGGACTGGACTCGGTCAAAGGCTAACCCCGTTTGAAACCCGTGGATAAGTTCACTCAGCAAGAAGGTAAACGCAGACATTGGACGAGAGTCGCGGCTCTAGCGGCCATCGCCGGGTCTCTTAGTCATATTTTGTCAGCAAGGTCATGTGATCGTGTGGCCGGGAGCGAATCCGATTCCGATCGAGTCTCCTCGACAAGAGCACCATCCTGGAATTTTTACACGTTCGATTTTGGTGTAATACCTCGGAGTTCATATCTGACCACCAAAGTTCACCGGATGACTGTTGTTGATATGAGCACTGTGAAAAAAATAAAATAAAAATTCGATTTTTTCTGGACAGCACGGATGATTTCGCACAATTCGAAAAATCGCCGCGACCCCCTCACCTCTGTCCCTGATTTGACGAAACTATAAATGCTCACCCTATATGTAAGACCGATAAAAGTCCATACTCAAACGGCCATTCTGGTATTCAACCAATATCGCCTTGACTGTGTCGCACCCAAATCGTTGTGTATGACCCAGGATGGTGCCTCTTGCCTCGGAGTCCATTTGCGTTACCTATCCTCTGCTTGCTGCTTGACCTCTCAAAACAGCATGCCCAATCCCACCTCTCTAACTCTGCCGCGGATGGGCCTCACCGCTGAAACGAACAGTCCGGCACATTCCTTGTTCGAGCATTCACTCTATTGCTCTGGACTAGCTGTCACCAGGTACTTCAGTCCTCTCGTCTGCACAGAGATGAAGACCTTACCTATTCTTCCTCAAGTGTCGCCGCCGAAAGCTGGTGAGACTGCTGCGCAATCTTGACTTCCAGCTGACCCTATATATCGCAGAAATGGTGCACGCGTTACCCAAATTGTTCCAGAAAGCTAGAATATTATTTGGTACAGCGATGCCAAGCGACCGTGTTGCTCGACGTGTATTCGCTCCCATGCACCATGCTGTTGCTCATGCGCCCGCGGGAACACAAGCACAATTGCCCTCGGAGCCAGAGTGCACATTTGACGATGGTGAGCCATATCTTTCGGCAGGCCGCATCCCCATACTGATCCTACTCAGTCGTTGATGCGCCGGTCATCAACGAGGTCTCGAAAACTCGCTACGAGAAACTGGAAAGCCGAATCCGTACGAGCTCATACTCATTTCCTTCGCTATTGCCTCATTCCGCGCAGAGGAGTTGGAAGCACTCCTTCTTGAGAAGGAAATACAGTCCTCGAAATCTGCGGTCGGAAACCATTCAGCGTCCCGATTCCTCGGCAGCGACATGGACATGCTCACCAGTGCACTCACGCAATCTCCTCCGTTCGACGAATTCATCTCGCCCGCGGTCACCTCAACAACATCCGGAAGTTCCCCGGGGTCGTCTTCTGGGATGGAGCTGCTTTGGTACAACTACCCTCCCCGGCTACCGTCTCAGGATCTCCTGCACCATCTAGTCGAAGTATTCTTTGTTTTCCACCCACATGCGAACCGTGTCCTGCATTATCCCAGCTTCATGGCGAGTCTCATGTTGACGCCTAGCCATCCCAAGTTTCCCGCCACCCCGATCCTCCATGCCATTTGTGCACTCGGCTCTCTTTACACAGTCGCTGTCGCACCCCCACCCCTTCCGAACTTTTCGGAGGTTGCTTTGGATGAAATATTCTCTGCCAGACATCGGCTGCGAGAGGGACGGCCGGATTCTTTCGCCGAAGAGCAGGCTAAATATGCCCGCGAGACGGCTGATCAGTTGGAATCCGTAGGCGACCGACTATTCGAACTCACTCAAGGCAAGTTGGTGGATTACGAATGTGTTTATACATCAAGCTGACAACATTTATAGCTCGTACAATTCTTGGGTGGTACTATTGGAGTAATTCCCATTGGCTCGAAGTACGTTGAACCTAAGATAAATCAATTGCCGTTCAATCGTTTCTTATAGGTTTTTATGAGCGTTTCGCACTGCTTGCGAGTTGCTGTCCCGCTTGGCCTGAACGTGTGCCCCCCGTGTCAGTTATTTAAGATTGCTTTCAAGTTGTAAGCTGAAATCAATTGCTATAGTTCACTCAATTACACATTCCGTGCGCCCGGCTTCCATCATTATGCCTGCACATACTGTGTGTTTTTCTCTTCCTTTTCTCTCCGCAGATTTAATGTGTTTCCTAGGTCGTTGAGGATGAAACCAGAAGAAATGTCTTCTGGCTGGCATACTGCACTGAGCGGCTGCATGGCTGTGCTAACGGATGGGCCATGAGTCTGGACGACGATGATATCTCACAACTGCTTCCTGTTCCGAATGATCAGTTCCAGAAAGGCGTACTCGTTACGCCTCCCGACCGACAATGGGCTCATACGCGAGACCTTCTGCTTACACACCCGGAGAAACAGACTGATTCGTTTGTTTTGTATATCAAGGCCGTGATGCTAATCTGTACATTTTTTTCATTTTTTTGGGGCGCTACTCCGCTGACAGTGCTTTAGCCAGGGTGAAAACTTTCAATCTCCGGTTCCGGGCAAAACACTTTTTCGGAGATCCCACGGTGATGTCACCGCACAATGAGCAATCCAACCCTATGGAACCGATTGACCCAAGGTGATCGTCTTCTGTTCACCTGCTTTATTCCTCTGAGAGTTGTTCAGGGGATCCCCGGCTTTTATTGAATTGGATGACATCGCTTTATCGTTTCGCTCCTCGTTCCCAAGTCACCTACGACAACCTATAGTAGGCAATGTGGTTGACCAGCATCTGTACCTCTATTTTAATGCTTCTTCTATTTACTTGCTGATATCATTTTAGATACGCAGCGAGCACGATGTGCCACATGTAAGCGCAATACATATATCTATCAAAATCCAAGCTCACATGGACTCTCAGTGCCACGATTCTGCTGCACGACCCCCACGCCAATGTTCGACGATTAGGATGCGTATCTGCTCTCAAAATCCTTACTGCGGCCCGCTCGGTATTGGACTTGGCGTACGCCGTCTGTAGCACAAGCTTCGATGTTACGCTTCTGGATCCATTTTGTTCTTACTGCTGGTTCATCTCTGGCAGAGTCCTTGTTCGATTTCTCCAGGTTCGGGACTGCCTTCACCTTTCCCCGCAGCCACTCACCGAGCTTAGGCTGCCATGGATTCAAATGCAACTGACCAAATATCAACGCTGCGGGCCGAATTGGACTTTTTCGAGTGAGGGCGTTACTTTTCGATCAAATCCATATTTTTTACGCGACTACAGATCCGCTATCATGAGAATTGGTGAACGCATACCCCTTGCCTATCGGTATGGGAAAATGTTGCATGCCCTTGTGACAAAGCGTTGCGGAGAGTGGGAGTGGTCAGTCGAGGACCCTGCGGACCTTAGCTTTCCGCGATCCGAGTTTGATATAGAGCAGTTCCTTCACCATCATCAGGATAACAACTACCACCTGCATGAGAGCTTGGGTCTCCAAGCAGCTGCGGGCACTTTTATGGCGGTGGCTTGATCGTTTATTTCGTTTTCTATATGTTGTGCCAGTAGTAAAAAAAATTGTAACAACATCCCGGATATATAGATTCGCTCATCGATGGGTTTCACACTTTTTGGCCGCCTCTAAGCTCAGCTATCTTTTCAATTTTGCTTTTAAAGTCGAGGAGGCTGTTTGCGCACGCTTGGCTGCGGCTTCCGAATAAAAATCATGGCTGCAACGTCGATGGCGGCGGCCCTCGCGGCCTCCCTGCCCGCCCCTACAGCCGCACCCGCCCCTGCGGCCCCTACGTATGAGGCGATTCCTCCTTCGATGGCCAAGGTTATCGACATCGAGGCAGAAATTCCTTTGCAAATAGTGCAACTCGATGGTCTGGTTAGTCCCAGTGCAGTCTCAATGCGACAAGGGCCTCACAGTTTCGCCTTCAGGTAGGTGACTAAAATTCTCAAACACTCCCGAGAGGCTACTTCCGCCATTGTGCACGGTCTGCTACTTGGCCTTGACCTTGATGGAACGCTTGAAGTTTCAAACTCTTTCGCGTTGCCCCATCATGTTAGCGACGAGGACGAAAAGTCCACAAAGTCTAGCGGTACGCGGATACCGTCCTTCAGAATGTCCTTGGAACAGTCCCTTATACTGCCCAGCACGCTACCAAGCGTCGATGCTCCGATCCCTGCGGGAGGTACAAGCAGATGACAGCGTCGTTGGTTTCTACCAAGCAACAACTTTGGGGGCATTCTTCAACCAGAACCTAGTGGAGATTCAAGCAATACATCAAGATAAGCTGCGGCACGGAGGTGTTGTCATTGTTCATGGTGTGTGATGTGCAATTTCGTTCGAACTGCGTCCCTCATCTGAGCTCTTAGATCTATCCTTGACTGCCCGGGGAAATGCCTCTTTCAGGGCATTCCGCCTCACTCGGTTGTTTCTGGACGCCTATAAAAAATCCAACTTCAGCACTCCAAGGCATGCCCTATTTTCATTTCGACCCGAGCAATATTATGCTAACAGCTACTCAGTCTCGTAAGCCACCGCCTCACATTCTCTACTATTCTCGAGGAAGTTCCGCTGCAAGTGCGAATCAACCCTCTACTGGGTTCTTTCTTGGGCTCGCTCACAAAGTCGACGCCTTCCCTCCTCCCCGACGCAATCCCCGAAGCGGCAAAAACCTCCGTTCTACCACCGTCATTCTCCGCTCTCGATCTCGGAACTACAGGCCTCACCAGAAACCTGGAGCAGATTATCGAGGCCGTCGATAATTACCGGACAGAAGAAGGCAACCTTGCATACCTGTCGCGTCAAATCGCTCGCGAGCGAGCCCGCGCCGACATGTACGTTGCGAAGCGCAAGGAAGAAAACTTGGCCCGCGTTGCGCAGGACCTGGCCCCGCTGCCAGAGGAAGATGTGGCTCGGCTATTTAAGATTCCGGCCGAACCCAGTAGGCTGGAAAGCATGCTGTTGTTGGGCCAGATCGATGCGTATGGGAAGAGCTTAGAAAGTACGGCTAGTAGTGGGTTAATTAAAATGTATGGAGTACGCTCAGTATGAGTATTATATCATTTTTCAGGGTCGATTTTTCTTTGGTCGTTTCGCTTTCTTCTTTAACAGCTCGTCGAGGTGCCGCTGCACCTCGGATGCAACATAGTTTACAGCTTAACATATGATGGCTACATGGTAACAAGCGTGAGAGATGTAGATTATTAGTTGTGAATATTCTGCCAATACTGCTCCTCTTCAGTGGCCAACACAGCAGCATCCACCGCGGAAGTCAGAGAGGGGTCGTCGCCTATTGATGCAACAAGGTCTAGGGCTAAACCCCGAACCGCAGATGCGGGTGGAAGCTTCGAGTACGGCCCCAGTATTTGACCACGCGTAGCGTGAGTTATGCTGAAATATGGAACTATCTGGGATCGTAACAACCACACAGCCTGGCCACATTGGGTAAGAGTTCCTCGCACAGAATTGAGAAGCACACCTCTGGGTTCGGCAATCGGGATCGTCGTTGACATAGGATTATCAGGAAGCGCAAGATTATCTGCAAATGCCCTAAGTTTTGCCACACACGTTCAAAGATGTAACTACGGACCTCAGTCGTGGCCAGGTTCGCGGCTCCCATTTCCCACAGGCATCTTGGGAGGTGGTCCACCCATTCAGCAACTGAGTGGGCAGTGTCGGAGTCGATATTGAGATGACCGTTGAATTGAGTTTCCGTGTTGAGCTATTGGGGTTAGATAGAGAAACGAAAATTTATTAGGCAGCTCACCAAGACAACACGGGCAATAAATTCGACAGTAATCTGTTTCAAGGCCGACTTGGAGGACACTTTGGTTGCATGCTCTATTGTGGCCCGTAAGACCTCGCTCGAGACAGTGCGTAAGTTTGGATTGGCATTGTTTATCAATGACCAGATGGTGGGAAGCAGAGCCGAATATGTGGCGGAGGTTAAAGGGCGGCCTAGTTGTGAAGTCGACAGTGATTCACCCTTCAAGAGTTGTACGACGTGATCACTGACTCGTTCAGTCTGCACTTGTAAACTGTCCTTTGAGTGTCCAAACGTCGCTGGTTTGCCTCGCCGATTGGGCGCGCTCTCAGAGGTCAAGACGAGCAGAGAAGTAAGCTCGCAAAACACCAGGTTAAGTGCTTGAAAGATCTGTTCCGCCTAAATTGAATATATGTTAGAGCTACAGAATTGGCGGCAGAAAATATTGGTTACCTTTATTTCCCGAGAGCCGTTGAGCCTGAACGGAAAATAAGGGAACATGTACCCTAGAATAGACTTGAGGTCTGCGCAGGCCGTGGACCGTCGTTCTGAGTCCTGATTCCGCGAGTTTAATGAATGTACGTTGAGATAAACTAGAAATACCTTTTCAGATTGAAGGACTGCGCCGTACAAATGTCGCGTGATTTCTGCGACTGCAACAATCAACTTCGCCTGCGTCTCGTCCACACTTCCGTTGGGGGAAAATACAGAGGGAGCGCAATCTAGGAAGGTTGAAATGAGAGTCGAGTGTAATGTTCGCGCAAGATGCTAATAATGGTTAGGGGGTTGTGGATTTAATGGTCACACTTGACTTACCCGAACGAAAGCAGAGGACTTTTCACTGCTCACAGAGCTTCCGTCGCTATCTGGAAGCTCCGATAGTTGCTGCAGAGTCCACTCATTTCCGAGTGGTCCCAGGAGAGGATAGCAACAGGCCGTGTGACCGTCAAATTCCAGATCAACTTCCGCTTGCCATGTCTGGCAAGCAAGAGCTTGTTCTCTGGAGCGAGGTTGCAGAAGTCGATCAAACACCCCTATAAGCATCAGGAGTTCGGAACCAGGAAACAAGGTACCAGGTGTCGATAGGTGACGACGAAGGGGAATCTCTTCGGTCTGAGGAGGTGTGGGAATGAGACGAAACTGCATGACGCAGGAACGTAGATAGGGACTGGAGTACAACAAGCTTGGACTGGAAGTATCGATAATAAGCAGCTAGATACCAAGTGATTACCAAGTTAGGGGAAACTTACCGAGGCAGTCAGCACCACGCTTGCCGTCGAAGTCGCTTTCATTGGACCTGCACAAGGAATGAGCGTTGAACATAGAGGGTATCAATAAAAAGCTTACCGTCAGTCTCTCCGAATTTAGTACCCGCGCTAAGGATACCAAGATACCCCTCTAAAACCCGACTTCCGTTTTCAGTGCCGCTCTGGTTCCAGCCTGCCACCACTGCAGCCGGAATATATTCAAGATAGATGTTTAAAAAACGGATAGCATCTACCCGAATTTCAGGGAAAATGTGGGTCTGAGCGGATGTCGTGAACAGAAGTAAGGTGGTGGCGTGGGGAACCAGATTTTCCTTTGAGATACATATGAGTCGGGGGCAAGAAGATACGCCGCAATGCGTACCATGGGTATCCGAGGGAAAAGCCACACAAAGAATTCAAGAAGTGACTTGCGTACTGCAGCATCCTGTATGGCCGTCAGTATACGGTCACCGGTTCCTATGTCTTGAATGAGTTACTTCGTCTCCTACGAGCCGTACAGCGGCGTTTAGGAGGATCGTTAATGAATTCTCAAGGATCGTTGGATGGGCATCCAATAGTTCACGAAGACCGGCTATTGCATCTGAAAAAAATGTGGCTGTTAGCGCACAATCACACTGGTAGGCATTGGATGACAGAACCTCTTCGAGTTCCAGCGCTGTAATGCTTGAGATGGACAATTAGATCCTCAAAAGTAAGGCGCCTTTTCGTGGTGGGGGCGTCGACATCCTTGTCAAGCGCAATGCTTTGAGACGGAAGGGCAATAGCTACGCAAATTCAAGTCAAGGCGCTTGATATGGGGTTTGACGCACATCGGGCCTTGAAGGAGGTGTCTATCGCATTGCTAGCCAACTGCTTTCCTTTACCAAGTTTGAGTTTAGCCTTAGAAAAGTCGGCGGCCTTGTCCTTGCGCTTTTTCGCGCTTTTTGGCATGGCAGATCAATTAGGACGAGCACCACGTGAGCGATCCTTGCCATCAATTGTTGGTTGATTGCCGGCGTTCCGCAAGTTCAGCCGAATTACTCAGTCTGAACCAACTCCTAGAGCGCTAGAGCTGGACGTTCTGAACCTACGACATCTTTCGTTTAATCGGGCCGCCGTTTAGAAGGCGACCGGCCCTCCAAGTCATCTGACATTTTCCTGTTCTAACATCCTCAGTCTATGGACCGAAATTCTCCCGAGAAAACCTCTTGCTTTTTCATATAAACCAAGGCCCAGGCAGACTATGGCTGTGAAATCCCAATGAGGCTTTTGATATCTATTGCCGTCTTTCTATCAGGCCTCTTCACGAGTAGCCAGAGTGCGATTGTGGACAAAACTGTTCCCAAGGGTTTTGTCACTACGCGTGGCGCCGAATTTGAGCTCGATGGGTCCCCTTTCGCCTTTGTGGGGGCCAATTCATACGTGAGCTTCGGCTAGCTTCAATATCTGTAGCTTGAACAAACCTGGAAGTGGCTGCCGCTCCTAACTTCAACACAAGACGTTGAGATCTCGTTCCGGGAGATGCAAAGCGCTGGTATCAAAGTACTTCGCACCTGGGGTTTCAATGCCATTGTATGTGCTTCCCTTTCGTGGACCCTCCCAATTCTAAGCTTTCTTCCTTCAGAATGCCTCGGAACTTGCCGGTGCTCTCCAGACCGATTTGACGTACTATCAGGTTTGTACTAAATCCCCGTTAGCCATTTCTGGGAGCCAAGTTGCTATAAATTTTTTTCCTAGGCTTGGAATAACAGTGATTGGACCCTAAACGACGGACCGCAGGGACTTCAGCGTCTCGATAATGTCTTGAATCTGGCTCTCAAATACGATATCAAAGTCATCCTTGCGTTCACAAATAACTGGTATGCTTGAGCCTTGTGTGCTTTACATTAATTCGAATATATTCTTCAGGGTGGGATATGGGGTAACGCAGTCCTTACATGTTTAATATTTTACCGATCCTCTGGAAAGGGACTCGAACTTTATATCGACCACATCATCCCGGGAGCCAGCGTGCACGACGTGTTCTACACAGACCCAAAGATTATAGCATCATACCGTTCGCTCTTCTTTTTTTTTCGCGTGAGAGCTACATTGACAGAGCCTCTGCTAGAACGCTACGTAAAAACCATCGTTAACAGATACAAAAATTCCCCTGCCATCTTCGCTTGGGAAATGATGGTCCGCACTTTCACCCTCGTGCGGCGGTCGGAATTTTTATCTTAGCACTCTCATTTCCCCCAGAATGAGGCGCGCTGTCTAGGAGACTTACCTGCCAGTCCGGCCTGTTCCCCTGGATCAGGAACCTTAGGAAAATGGTATAAGGAACAGTCCGACTTCATACGAAGCCTGTATGTATTTTACCCCGTCCCTGTTCTCCGACACTGACGATATTTTAGTGACCCTCACCACCTGATCACTACTGGGGGAGAAGGTCATTTCTTTTGGACCGATCCCCTCTTCGCATCCGACTATAATTTCAACGGGCAAGCGGGCGAGGATTTCGATTTTGACTTGACCCTGCCGAACGTTGATTTTGGTACTTATGTGAGTAGTCGATCAGCTCTCCCAATCCAATCTGTTGTTCAATCAAACCTGGCAGCATATGTATCCTCAAGTCTGGTAGCCGCTGTTCTGCATCTTCTCACCCAAAAAATTAACATCCGAATCTTAGGTATCCGCAACTCGTGAGTCAACAAGCGAGATCACGACTTGAAATTCATCTGGTGTTCCCCAGGATTTTCCTGGCTCGAATTTCACTGTCGAAGCCTGGGGCCTCTTTTGGATCGACGCTCACGTGAATGGTGCGTCAGTCTCAGTATTACACCCCAGAGGTAGTCCTCACTCCACACTGGCAGCCGCCAAAAAAGCGGGTAAGCCGTTGATCATCGAGGAATTTGGAGTAACTGGCCTGGGTACGTCTCAATTTTATCTTCCGAGGCGCCGACATAAAAGGTTTCCAAAAGCCAACAAAACGAACATCTACCCGTCTTGGGTCGAGGCGCGCTCTGGATACTAAGCACGGGTAGGCACCTTCGCGTTCTTGTCTCGAATTCTCTGACCGATAATAGGGGGTAAGTCGAATATCACCGCTCTTACTCCGCCTGTAACATCTCTTGTCAGTATAATGCCTTGGCAGTTTGGGGCGCTCGGGCTGAAAGAAAATGGCGGCAATCGTCTCATTAAATATGCCGATGCTTTGGTAAATGGGGCGAGTCCGAACGACGGAGACGCCATCTACAAAAATCAAACCGCTGTTTGGGATATATTCACGTACACTGTTTCTTCCATCGACACCTCACCGATCTGACTGATAATTGCGTTTTTCAGAAATGCTGCTATAGTACAGGCTGCCCGATCCCTATGATATATTATTATGGCGGAAATTTGCACCGTTTTGTGATTTGCGGGCACGTAAACAAGAAACCTGAGGTCCGGGTTAATTTTATGCGTGCCGCGTCGATGCAGTTGAGACTTTCCTGGACTTGCCAATACATTTCGCTCCTTTCAACTTCGACCTGTAACGGTGACTCCCGAACCTGGCCATGCCGCCCCGCAAGTGCCTGCAAATACACTGGTTGCACGGCACTGGATGTCATCCCATGCCCGTACCCTTTCCGACGCGAAGTTAACACATAATCAAGTGACTGGAATCGGACGCACGATAATTGAGCTTTCCTAGGCTGCGACAGCTGCTTTAACGTATACTGATAGGTTAAGCCCGCCGTTAACACCTTTATTGGACGGGTGAAGGTCAGATCCGTTTGTCGTGTCTTGCCAGAGAGAGAATTCAACCAGCACTACGTCCTGACCACGTTCCACAAGCACGCTGCTTCCGGACGGTCCGGTTAATTGGAGCACGGAGTCGGGCGTATCGTTCGTGAGCTCAAACAGGATTTCGTACGAGGTGGTATTGACGGGCATGGAGGGAAGGACTATGTGTCCGAAGGCAGCATGTTGTGGCTGCCTTTAACCTTGAGCGTGCCCTTCTGAGATGTGAGAATGCTTAACACGGATCAGTGCGTTTGGCTATTGTTCTAATTGTCTCATGAAACGCCGGACACGGAGAGAAGTCCTTCCCTCCCACGCATCGCGCCTGCTACCCAAGTCACGATCAACGCGATTGGGAGTAGCAATGTACGTGTGAGGATCGTTGGAGGTATCTCCTATTTTGATCGCGCTTTTGATCTTGAGTCAATCTCCGTTGATGACTTGTACCGTCTGCAAATCACGGACCTGCTCTTCTAGCAGATCCTTTCGACTTCCATTATTCCATGAAAACTTTAGTTTTTTTCAGACGCAACGAAAGAAAAGCAATCGAACGGCAAGAGTCATTGGGTAAATATCGAGAAACGATTGGCAATATGAGGATCGGCAGTACGATCGCATTGTCGCGTCCCTTGGGTTTGACTGGACAATGCGCGTAAATGACTCGCTATGCGGCAAAGTGACTCCCCGTTCGATCATGGTCGACAACGCGTAACGCGACCGGCAGCGCTCTAGGTCATATAAAGTAGTATCCATGCAATAAACACAGGCTGAGGTACAAGAGGGTTACACGATAGATAGGAAAAATACTCACCAACGCGCGTCAAAACGGCGAGGTGAAGAGGGAAGAGATGGATTTCATGAAATCTATCTTGAGATCTGAGAAAAAAGGTTTAGATTGGTCTGCGTTTGCAGCAAGAAGCCAGCGTACCCAGGCACAACATATCTTCCTCCGCCACCGTAAACCCACGCACGAGAACCACAAATTTGGCTGAAATTCGGGTTAGTTGCTGCAAAAGGAGACCCATGGTGCTTGCCTTTGGGAATTTCTTTCGGAAGGGCTACCGTCTGTACAACAGTGTGGGGGCCTGGCTCGACAGGGCACGCAATAGTCGCATTTGCATTGCGAGCCTCCTCACATACGTCTGCTCATGTTTGAGACAAACAAGCTGATGGTATGAAACCTGCTAACCGAAGGTTTTCTGAAGTAACTTGACCAATCCCAATTTCACAACGACATCTGCTGAAGCGCCTTCCTGTAGACAAAGATGAGGGCACACAAGAGGGCGTCGCTCTGCGGGCCTACCTCGATAACGTCGGTCACCAAGGCCTTCACTGTCACCGTGAGGTCGTGTCCAGGCAAAGGAGGATCCGGAAAGAGTTCGATGGAGTCTATTTGAACTGGGTTCGAAGGCAGCCCACAATCGACATACTCCCAGCCTGCTGCATAGGCCTGCGAAACAAGGAGGGGGACCAGGAATAAGATACAAGTTGCAAGTCGGAACATGGTCGTAAACGGGACGGAAGTGTGATGTGACGTCGACTGCGGCGTGCATCGCATTTCACGTTCTCTCTTCTCCACCACCATGAAAGCCCGCGAATATTGCTGTTGTGCGTCTGTTTCACGCTCGTACACCCGTCTGCTTACCTTTGCGATAGGTGCTATCCCTGTTATCAATGCTGGCATTTATTTTACTCTAATTGAGCAATTTGTTCTCGGAATTGCGGTGGGCATCATTTCGATGTCCACTCCGTCAAGTCAGTCACCATCTCTTTTGTTGCGTTGACCGTCTCACTTTTTGCGTAGTCGTCGGGGCCGCCACTCCCTCGTTTGCCCCCTGGGTGTTTGGTATCATATGTTTCGTTGCCGGCGCTGTTCAAATCCTCGGCTTCATTGGTGTAGCGCGGGTGAGCCCCTTCCATCTTCAACCTCCCTCGGTAATTCATCGTGTTTTGCAGGAGAAATCCGTTCTCTTTCGACGATATGTCAGCTTGCACTCGCTGGCCATCGTGGCTGTCTTTTCAGTTGCCCTTGCCTGGATTATCCTTTCTCTCTCACGACATTCAACTGCCAAAGCGAACTGCCTTTCCAGTTTCTTTGCTCACGCCAATTCTGAGCAGGAGTCGGAGGGCGAGACCCTTTGTAACATATTCCCCTGGGTCGATGTTGGCGTCATGGGTGGACTATGGGTCCTCTTGGCCGCTCTGCACGTACGAATTCTCTCGATCTACTCATTCTCCACCCTCACCGGCCACAAATTCAGATCTACCTTTATGTCATCATCTCTGGATATAGTTCCGCTCAACAGCGAGACCACGCCCAGTATGATTCTCTTGGCGGGTCAACGAGTTTCCAGAATGAAAACATCGCCCTGAACAACCGCAATGACCCGTACGACACGCCCTATCAGCAGCGTAACGTTGCTGGTGCGGAATATGCCCACTTGCGCAAGGAGAGTGCTGCAAGCATGTCGGATGTGTTGGCAGAACCCGTCCAGCAACCAAATGATAGCTACCGTCAAGGATCCTACCCTCCGCCTTCTCAACGGCAACCGTCGTTGCCCGCCAATGCCTACACTCAAGGTACGTTCATGCTTGCAGCTTGAAGCAATGACTTACACTCGGTGTAAAGATGAAACTCCAACGCCCCGGGTCGGGCAGTCATATTATAGCGACCGCACAGTGGGGGGAGACCTGGAGAAACCTGCTTTCAGTCAGGCCCATCCTGGTGAGTAGTGCGCTCCATTTCGAGACGATTCCTTTGGGCGGCACTTGTGGCAGTTCAAAAGGGTCCGTCCTCCATCTTCCTCACTGTCGTTACTTACAACATCTTGCACTTCTTCAAGCTGAAGGCTCGTTTGGACGCAAGACACCTCGATTGACCAAAGGCCGACCATTCGACGACGGCTTCCGATAGATCTAATTGTACACTACTGTACTCGGACTCATGCATGGACATCATTGTTTACGAACTGTCGAACGCGGGGATCCTTTCTTGTTCCGGATTCCGCAAGCAGACCGTTTCTCTGGTTCAACTGAACCTATCTGGTTTGAACCTTTTGCAGATACATCCGTCTTTAGCTTCCGCGGAGAACAATAAGACAATGGTGTATCTTGAATCTCGGTCTGCGTCTGCCAATGCCATCGAGGCGGCCCGGAGGCACTGCGGCTTCGAAGTCGAAGCATAAATATACCTGACTTTTTACCACAGACGTCAGTCAATGTAGGGAATATATGTACTGAACGAAACTTCAAGCGTTCTTGCACGATCTTGACCATGCATTTTGTCCTTGTCGTGCTAGCGAGTTTGTTCGGCTTGTCCTCTCAGCGTCCTGGGGTATTGGATGAAATCACGATGCTGGAGGCATCGAACTCTACCCTTCTACGTTATCCGACCGACGTCAGTCTCCTGATCGTGAACCAGGTCCGCGCTCATCTCTTCGCAGTTCACGCAGAACATCGTGCCAAAAAGCATCCATTCACACAATGATTGTGCGTTGTTGTCTGTTGTCCTTTCTCTAAGTACAGTTGTGCAGACTGGCGCGACGTGCCACTCCTCACCGCGCTAAGTTTCGGTGTAGCAAGCGTTGAGGCAGATGTTTGGCTCGTGGGCGAGACATTATATGTGAGCTTACCGGTCCGTTGCTCGTACTTGCATAATCGGGTTTCAGGTTGGACACGAAATGGCAGCCTTGACCCCAGCGCGAACGTTCGATTCTCTATATGTCCAGCCTCTTCTGTCAATTATCGAAGGCCAAAATCCAAAAACCCAGTTTACCGTGAATCAGACCGCTATAAAGTGAGCAGACCTTACTTCAGTTTCATGCAAATAGTGGCCTGTAACGCCGGCAGCGGCGTATTCGATACCTCATCCGTTACTCCGTTACAATTGCTGGTCGATATGAAGACTCCTGGCGAAAGGTATAACCCCACTTAGATATTTACCGAGTGAAATTTAACGGGTGCAAGCACGCTGCCTTTCGTACTGAGTGCGTTGCAGCCCTTGAGGGAACGCGGCTACCTCAGCACCTGTGGTTCCAACGGAACGTGCACTTTGGGTCCTGTTTTAGCTGTCGGAACAGGTCATTTCATCGGTCAGAGCGCATTATATCGAGGATTAACAGACAACAGGCAATACCCCTTTGACCGGTATCCAGGCTCTTTCGACGCGAGATTTATTTTTCGACGCTCCTCTGGATGGTAATTCTGTCGCTCTGTGCAAAACTCTTCTAATCTTCAATCCATTCAGCGCTCAATGCGACATTTGACATAACGATTTCTCCCATCGCGAGTACCGATTATGGAGCCTCAATTGGCTGGAGTGGGATAGGGACTATCAACGAGACTCAGCTTGCTACAATTCAGAAACTTGTGGCCGATGCACACGGATTAGGATTGCGAGCCAGGTTCCTTATTTTTCTTTTCTTTCTGGGGCGACGTTGCTCATGCGTTTCTGGAGGTTTTGGGATACTCCTGGATGGCCCATCCAGGCGAGAAACAACGTTTGGCAAACGTTAATGGACAATGGAGCGGATTGGTTGAACGCAGACGACCTGGAGGCGGCCGCCACCCTGTTTTAACTTGATGGTTTGCAATCAAAAGCCGTGCACATTTTTGTTCTTAATCGTTCCAAAACAGTATTTCTCGTTATTGTCTTTGTCTGCTGAGTTGTAAATGTCCGAACGCGAAGAGAGAAATGTGGTATGACCCCAATCTGAAAGATCGTGCTCTTCAAAATCAAGAATTTTGGATCGACCTGGAGAGGTTGAAAGTGAGCCAGCCACCATTGATGCAGCATTCGTGATGGACAGGCGCAACCCATTACATAGTCATATACCTTGTGAAGACAGTGTGGTGCACATGGATATAAGCCAACGCAATTGAAAATAAGCCATCTATGTATTTGTCCTTTCCCTCCGATTCTGCTGACGTCGTAGGGAAAGCACAGATGCTGGAGTAAGTATTTTCGGGAGTGGACGTGGGTTGCGGTCACTGAGGGCACCACGCGCCAAGTGAAGTGCTCCGCGGGTTTCTCCAGGGACTGCATGGCCAGGTGCCGGACGCATTTGGCGAGCTGGATATCTCGGCGCCTCCGAGTGCGACAGAGGGATCAAGGACCGATCTTGCTCCGCGGGCGGTTTCTTCCTCTCCTCCTCGACCACTCGGCGCTTTTCAGTCACCGCGTCCCGTTCTTGCTTTTCCACATCTCTGAATACAACCGGCGTGGCTAGTAAATGATCCTGGGGGATGGGTGTTATTGTAGCGTTCACGGGTATATAGAAAGAGCGTACCATATAATCGCCGACCTTCTGGCTCATGAACAGAGGCGCACTCTGGTTTCTAAACTTGAGCACTTTCTGAAGGTTCCACCGCGTTTTCGGTCGTAGAAGGCCCGTTTCCCCGAAACCCAGTCGCCGTTCTTCAGAGATGATCTCGAGGGTGTCTTCAGCGCCCGCATTTATAATGGCGACAGGCTTCTTGCTCTTCAGCTTTTCCCGCAAGAGATCCCACCCGACGGCGCGTGAAGTAATCTCAAACCTAATGTCGTGGGGATTGTCTACCAATTCCAAGACGGCGTGCGGCGCATTATCACCAGGACGGTTACCGAATTTGTGGATTCGAGTGTACCCTCCCGGACGTTGTGCGTAACGGCTCGCAAACGTCCCGAACAATTTTGGCAAGAGTTCAGGCTTGAGCAGGAGAGCTGCTGCCCGTGCATGCGCGTTTCGGTCGCCCTTTTTGCCTAGCGTGATGATCTAGCGCGGGATTAAGAACGAAGAGCAAGAGATACAGTCGATAGTACTACTTTCTCCGCGAACCTCGCGGTTTCTCGGGCCTTTGGGAGTGTAGTTTTTATCTGTTCATGCTCAAACAGAGAAGTGACCAGATTTCTGAATGCGTTTCAACGAATAAATAGTATAGTTCGTGGTGCGCGCACCTCAGCATGAGCATTCTGTGCGAAGTTGTCCGCGACAACTTGCGATAGGCAACCCCATGCTTCATGGCGAACGAGTGTCGAGAGAAAGCGGAGGTGGGCTTACCTAATCGTTCCGAACAAATTTCGTTTCTTCCCTTCATGTCTTTTCTACGCTTAGCACGAGCCCTTCCTCGCCAGGCCTTGGCCGCCCCCAGCCGCCAGCTGCCCCTGGCACTCCCCCGTCGCCAGATGCAGCTCCCTTTCCGCGCATACTCGGCTGGTGGCGCGCTGTCGACGGAGGCCATCCAGAAGCGTATCCTCTCTGTTTTGGAGGGTTTTGAGGCGGTAGAGCAGAGCAAAGTGCGTGGACTTGCCGTGACCCTCGAACCTGCACTCAGACGCTTTAGCTAACACCAACCGCATCGTTCACACGGGATTTGGGTCTCGACAGTCTCGACGTTGTGGAGGTTCAGATGGCAATAGAAGAAGTATGGCATTGACTCGTCAAGTAAGTTGCCATTGACGTTCTCTCAGGAGTTCTCTATCGAGATTCCGGACGAAGAGGCCGACTCAATTCAGACTGTTGCGGAGGGTACGTCGTTCAGGCAGTCTCTTCCGCAGTTGTTGAATTTGCTGCCCAGCTATCGAGTATATCAAAAAGACTCCTGCTGGTGCGTTGCCCATGCCTTGCTCCTTTCCTTATGCTCACGTTCTCCCAAAGCTCTGTAAAAGAGTTAGAATACATCTTGCAAATACAATTTGCTAGTGCTGCCAAAAGCGTGATTTATACAAATCTGGGTCACATAATAATCGGGTCAGCTGTCGGCTTATCCTGTCCCTCTCCTTCTTGCCCCGCGCCGTCATCCAACATGGTCAGACAAATCGTCGTCGACCACCCTCTGCTCGAGATTGGCTGCCACCTAGGGGAAGGTCACAATCAAAACCATTGGCTCCGCCCCTGGTTGTTGAAGCTTGAACAGGGCCTTTGTACGACCCTGATACGTCGATACTGCACTTTGTGGACATCAATGAACGCAAGGTGGGGGCTTCATTCTGATCCCGCCTCACTAAGCGCCGAAAGAGTCGAAAGATTTTGCACTACAACACGGTCAGCCTGGATCTTCAGGTCGAGCAATTCGACGATCAAGTGGGATGTCTCTCGTTGAGACGGGATGGGCCTGGAGTAATGTCGCTTTCGTGACTTTACTCGCGTCTAACGCCTTCGACCACAGCTAGCAGGCGCAGCTGCGCATGGTTTCGCGTTGTTCGAGGGGACTCGCGGATGGAATACCTCTGCCGACCGCTTCCAGCGCAATATCAGAGATCCCAAACCCGATTCAACGATGGGGCTTGCGATAGCCAAGGCCGGTTTTTTGCCGGAACAGTGTATGACCAGGAACAAGGTGTACCAGGCATGTTCCTGAAAACGGGACCACGGTGTGGTTAATTTATCCTGGGCGTTATCTAGGTCAATTGTGGAAGTACGACCCAGCTGATAGGAGCTGTTCGCTGGCCGATCCGGGCCCGTTCACGGTAAGTCGGGCGCCGCTGACCGTCTTTGTGATGTTTTCAATGCGCCCAGGATTCGAACGGACTCGGATGGAGTCCGGACGAAAAGATTTTGTGAGCAGTGGCTGTCGTACCAATACGTTCTGTCATTGAACGCGTCTGTGCAGTTATTTCACAGACTCGAGAGCGAACCTCATCTATGCGTATGACTACGAGGACGGAAACCTGACCAACAGGCGTCTGTTTGTGGACGCCATGGCCCTCGGCCTGGAGAAGAATTCGTATTGCGATGGCTTGTGTGTGGACACGGAAGGTACGAAGATACGATTGATACGACCGACTACGCTAAAATAATAGCTCCAGGGTTTGTGTGGAGTGCTCGGTGAGTGATAAGTGACCGCTTCCCGGCCCGCTCCTTGCTGACCTCGTGTACAGCTGGGGTGGGTCCAAAATTGTGCGGTTTTCGCCGTCAGGCAGCATCGATCTGGAAGTGCTGTTCCCGAAAGTCTTGAACGTCACGGCGTGTGCATTCGGCGGGCCCAATAACGATCAGCTGTACGTGTCGTCTGCGCACTGCAAGGCCAGTGGCGAAGAAGAGCGACAGACGCAGTATCCGGACTCGGGGCACCTGTTTGTGGTGGATCTCAGTGGGAAATCAGGCGATAAGCAGTATCAAGGTCTTGTGCGCGGCCGGTTCGGATTGGAGAAAATGTAGTCCTTGTAGTCCTTGTAGAATTGCGGCTTGTGGAATCTTATCTTCGTTATGTACCTCGACTCCATAACCTTAACCCCAAAATCCGGCAGACGCCGAATGATGGAACACGTGGGAACCTGTACAATTCCACGTGATCACTTTCGTCGCCCGAATTCACCACCACTTGCACCAACTCCTCAAGGTACAGCAACATCGTCCGCTTGTTTTATTGTGTCCTGAACGCGGTCCTAGATCCCTCCATGGCCACCTTTTCGTCGACACCCATCATCATCGATGGCAAGGGTCATCTCCTTGGTCGGCTGGCCTCCATCATCTCCAAGCAGGTTCTCTCCGGCCAGAAAATCGTCGTTGTGCGCTGCGAGGAGATTAACATCTCTGGCAGCTTCTTCCGCAACAAAGTCGGTCCATTCGTGGGCGCGTGGATTTTTTTGTTAACGTGGTTTTATCCATAGCTCCGGTACCACAACTTCCTTCACAAACGCCATATTGTGAACCCCAAAAAATCCGGTCCCTTCCATCACCGCGCGCCTTCCAAGATTCTGTACCGTGCCATCCGCGGCATGACGCCGCACAAGAGCGCGCGTGGCGCGGCTGCGCTCGAGCGCCTCAAATTGTTTGAGGGTGTCCCCCCACCCTACGACCGCAAGAAGCGTATGGTTGTGCCGGAAGCCCTCCGGGTGTTGAGGTTGAAGCCTGGCCGCAAATACTGCACCGTCAAGGTGAGCAGTATGGTGTGGACGGACTGAATATTGTGCTGACTGCGCGTCAACAATCAGCGTCTGTCCCACGAGGTTGGCTGGGGTTACAAGGACGTTGTGGACCGTCTCGAGGAGAAGCGAAAGATCAAGGCGCAGGCATTCCACGAGCGCAAGGTATGGCTCTCTTTCGCCGTTGCCAAAAATATCCTAACCGAGTCATAGATCGCTGCGGTCAAGTTGCGCCAAAAGGCACAGTCGGACAATGGGGCGTCGTTTGAAAAGCTGACGCAGCTGGGCTACTAGACGACGAGGACGCGTATACTGCCATATGACCATGTACTTGACCGCGTACTGCGTACTGCCCATGACACCTATGCCGTTGCCACTTTTTTTTTGCTGAATGAGATGGGCGACTTGCAGAATGCGCTGAATGCACCTGAGATACGCGACTTGTGAATTTAGTTTAGACTTGGTCTGTAGTCTTGTAACGTTCTTGAGCTTTTTTTGACCGTATTGATGATCTGGCCAGATTTGGCGCACGTGTATTTTTTCACCTTTACCTCCTCCCTCATCCTCTTCCCTTCATCCTCCGTCCTCTTCCTCTTTCCCATGTCCGACCCCGCCCCGCGCGATTCCGGTCTGCACTCTGCTCACCGTCACTCCCTGACCGTTCCCGCTGACTCTGGTTCCGCAGTTTCCCCGCCCCAATCGCGTTCCCCTTCTCCCGTGGCCCACGACACCCTCACCCTTCGTGCACTGGTCAGCACCAAAGATGCCGGTGTAATAATTGGCAAGGCCGGCAAAAATGTCGCCGATTTGCGCGAGCAAACCGGCGTCAAGGCTGGTGTCAGCAAAGTTATCCAGGGCGTTCACGAGCGCGTCCTCACTGTCACCGGTCCCGTTGAAGGTGTTGCCAAGGTTCGTCCCGCGCTCATTCCCTTTTTATCCATTCAACTGACCTTGTAACAGGCCTACACGCTCATTATCTCCCAACTTGTGGCCACGAATCCGACCTCCCCCATAATTTCCTCCCCGTCCTCCGTCCACACCTCCATCCGCCTCCTCATCTCCCACAATCTCATGGGCACCATCATCGGCCGTAACGGTCTCAAAATCAAGGCCATCCAGGACGGTTCTGGTACCCGCATGGTTGCCTCAAAGGATATGCTCCCCCAGTCGACCGAGCGTATCGTCGAGGTCCAGGGTGCCCCGGACGCCATCGGTCATGCCATCGAGGAAATTGGTAAATGCCTGCTGGAGGACTGGGAGCGTGGCCTGGGCACTGTTCTCTTCCATCCCGGAACCGGCGATGACAGGTCCGCGAACAGGCGCTCCGTGAACGGCGTTCCCCCTTCATACGGTACGCCCCGCCGCACGAACGGTCGCGCCTCCCCGCCTAGTTCTCCGCCCCTCCCCCAATCTCCTGTGCTCTCTCAACCCACCGCCAACCTGCGCACCCAGAACATATCCATTCCGTCGGATATGGTTGGCTGTATCATCGGTCGGAGCGGCACCAAGATTACCGAAATCCGCCGTCTCTCCGGTTCAAAAATTTCGATCGCTAAAGCTCCTCACGATGAGACTGGCGAGAGAATGTTCACCATCATCGGGACCCCCGAGGCCAATGAAAAAGCCCTGTTTTTGTGCGTCTTTTATCATTATTAAAAACACATCCATGTTACTCAAAGCCCGCTCTGTCCAGGCTGTACAACCAACTTGAGAGCGAGAAGGAGAGACGCGTTAACAAGGAGACTCATCAACAGGAAATGCAGGAATGAGCGTTCTTGGGTTTCTTCAAATCCCACCGTAGCCGTTCTTTTGTTCGTGGAGAACTCCGGCACCCCGCCTGCCTCCCCTCCGGCCTGCGATGCACATCATCTATCTACTCATACATCCGCCTATCCTCCTTCTTGGCTCCCCCGAAAAATCCTCCGTCCCGTGTATTCTACGCTGCTGTCCCCTTGTTGCCGCATTTCCCCTCTCGCACTCACGCTGACCTTTAGTAGTAGCTAATGTGTAGTCTTCGCTGCTAATCGTCGTACAGCTCTCGTTTGCAAAAGAAAAAGAGGAAATTTAGGTACAACGTAATTTGTGTATATGTTACTGTACCGCCTCTGGCGAATCAAAAAAAATTGAATCAAAACCTTGAGCATGCAACAACCACCATGGCCGCAATACTCGTACTACTCATCCCACTATGCTCAGGCATATATGCAGCTGGCGTCGCCCGTGGTCGCGACCCTCACAGGGATACACGACGTATGATCCAAGTGTCCCACAAAATTCACCAATCCCAGGCCCGTCCTCAGCTCCGTGGTACCAGTCCGGAGGCAGCCGCTGCACATACAAAAACTGTACATTCCGGGGCTCGGCGCAGACGGTAGAGACCCACATGATGGACCGCCATCTCATCTTCCCCCCGGGCTGGGAAAAGCGCAAGAAAAGGCCCGACTGGGACGCGGACCCCAGTCTCAAAGGGTGCGCGCATGCTCTGCTCTGTTCGCGTCGCCCGCTTGCAACTGACCACATCCAGGAAACCAATTCCCATCCAGGGGACGACGATTCTACTTGACTCGCCCGAGGAGGTGGACGCGTGGGTCGCGGAGCGCAAGCGGCGGTGGCCGAGCGCGCCGCGCGTAGAGGAGAAGAAGCGCAAGATGGAGGAGGCCGGTTGCGCGCGGGCAGCTTTCGCTGGAGGACTCGGGGCTTGCGGGGCGGAAGCGGCGGCGCGTTGACGACGGGACCGCGGACCGTGGACGCGGTCGGGGCAGGCACGTTGACGGCAGGGAATGCAGATCGTGGACGTGGCCGGGGCACAACACGCGCGCGGGGGCGAGGACGCGGTGTGGATGCTGGCTGGGGAGGCCGCGGTAGAGGCGGGATAGCACTACAACAACGCCCTCCTCCTCCGCAATCGGATTCCAGCTCTAGCGATGACAGCGACGACGACGACGACGACGCGCCTGAAACCGTGTCATCCAAGCTGGAGCCTGTCCCTGCTCCCCCACCACAACTCCCGCAGCCAGAGGTGATCAAGAGACCTCGGCCGCCCCAACCCAAACCAGCCGTCCGCAACAATTTCGCGTCTCGCCCAACCCTTCTGCGCAACGTGAGTTTGTTGTGTCGTTCTCGTTCTTTTGTTCTGTCTTTCTAATTTGCATGCTCAGCTCCTCCTTCCCGAGATTCGGATAACTGTCTCGAATCTTTCTCAAGCCATCCGTTTTCTGGTCGATAATGATTTCCTCCAAAATGTAGAGCTCAAACCGGGTCAAGCCAACGAGAAGCTCATAGAAGTGCTGCGAGAGGACGAGGGATTATAACTAACTAAAAGTAAGATACCTAAACAACTAATAACGACGGGCACCGTAGTACTATCGGCTATCTTCACTGTCCGAGTCCGACTCGCTGCCCGACTCGCTCCCACTCTCGCAACTATCGCAGTCATGGTTGTGGAGCCCTTCCAGTTCGCTCGGGTCAATCTCCAACGTCCGTCTCTCCACGGCAAAGCCGCTCGCAGTCAGTCCCTCAGCAATCCCGTCGATTTTGCCAGGCGCGGTTACCACAAACGCGGCTGATTTCGAGACATCAAACAGAGCAAGGAAGTATTTCCGCAGAACGGCCAGGACGTCCTCCTTGGTCACCACTTGGTACTTTTCCAGCAGGTCAACTTGGTGTGTTTGCGGCACCCCTCTGAAAGCCTGGTTAGCAAAAGACATTGATGCCTGGAGCAACACATTCAGTCGCAATAACCGATTCACGGCGACCAAGGCTTACAGCTCGTCCAGCAGTTGACACGGCTTTGGCAACCCCATAAACAACAGTACTCTTTGCGGCATCCAAAGTTGTTGTATCCAACGATATCTAGAGGATCTGGTAAGCCACTAGGAAAAGACATCGATGAGAAACCCGACAGATCCGTCTACGAGCCCCTTCAGTACGTTCGACGCCTCATTATAAGCTCCCATGCTGTTCGAGCTCTGAATAATACGATCAGTCAAATGGCGTCCGTAGCGTGGAGGCGACGTACACGGTACAGTGAGAAACTGAGGAGTCCTGCTTCGACGTCCAAAGAAACATAGGCGCCATAAGCTAACCCAGATCCACGGATGTACCGCTGCAGGTACATGTTAAGCGAAAAAAATGCGGTATGGGTTTGGCATACCCAGAGGTAGCTTTCAGTGGCATTCAGGACCTCGAGAGCCACGCGGAATGCAGGGTATTCGGGATGGTTGAAACCCTTGATGGCTTTGGTGGAGTGTGTCGCATAAGAGCTCTCGATGGTCGGAAGACTCATGACAATGGCCTTGGTCACAGGCTCCTTGCCGAGATCGCTCAAAGTTTCAGAGGATAAAGGGACTGGTGAGAGCGCAGTTTCCTGGCAACGGGGAAACTATCAGAGCAACTAGCACAGAAGGAAAAGCAGGACATACAGGCAGCGAGGATTTAAAGTACTTGGCCCAAGTGGAACGCGGGTTCGACAGTTTGAGGACATTTCCCGCGACAGAGAACCGTACGCCGGATGGATCCGTCGCTGCAAAAGGGAATCAGCTAGTGAACCTGTTACACACAGTGGACACAACGCACCATAACGCCGGATTTCCTGAGATCGGCGATGACCTGCTCGGGGCTCTCGAGAAGCTGCTTGGCAAGATTGGGGATAAATCATTCTGAGGAAGTATTCCGCCGGCGCGCGATGTGGAAGCCTCGTTAAACAGTGCATCTGCCCACAACGATCCCAAAACCGTGTTCCCATCTCTCTTCATCTCCGGCAACTGACTGCTGGATTTTAGCGATGGTAACCTGCAGTCTGATGACAGTTCAATGACTCTGAGTATCGAAAAAAGTTGTGGTAAACAAACCTCTCCTTGTTGAATTCAGCTCCGTACATCAGATCTTTGAGCCAGGCGATAGCCGTCTCATAATGGGCCGTTTCGACTTTGATGCTGACGCGGAAAGTTTCCGCAAACGAATTGGCCAGCCCCAAGCCTACTTCGTACGAGACCGTTTCATTATCGAGCTTGTTTACAACATCTTCGTGTGTCAATCGTTCTCCCTGACTGTCGTACGATTGGTAGAGCGAAGAAGGCGGACATGTAGGTCGAAATGAGGCTGCCAAGACATATTTGAGTTCAACGAAACATATCTTTGAGCTCGACGTACGGGCGAAGTTTGTGCGGAAGCTTTGCCAGGGAGAAAAATGCCTGCACCGTAACGAAGTCCGACTATACGTGCGATCAGCATATGAAAAGTGGCGAAGCAGAAAACCGCTGACTTCGACGTGATCGTATTGTACGAAAAATGGCAGAGCTGAGCCGTCCGCCTGAATGTGTTTGGCTAAAGCCTCGGATTTTGCTACTTTTGCCGTAGCCGCTCTACCTGTACCCTGCTCCTGGAGACTTTGGACAGGGAATGAAGGAGATGCTTTTAACGCTCGGGACAGCAAAGTCCAGTAGTATTTCAGTGGGGATGGGCTTGTCGTGCTCTGCCTTTGCTTCTTCGAGCTCCTGCGCTGCCTTTTTCAATCCCTCCGGTCCTAATCGCTCGACTTGAGCCGCAGTGCGAGCTTTCTCGTCGCTCTCGAGTTTCTTAGCTAAACTGGCAGACGGCTTTCCGCGGACAACAACGGAATGAGAGTCGATGTAATACCTTGAGTGGAAGTGTCAATGTATGCGCTATCAAGCGTGGAATTGGACTACTTCTGAAGGAGGTCCGTCCACTGTTTGCTTGTCCACTCTCGGATTTCAGCATATTGATTGATTTCGTCCATGGACGCCTCGAGTTCCGACCCATCCTCTGCACCGTACAAGAAGTCGGTGATGACGGTACTGGAGAATGTATCGCCCTTGGCAGACTCGAGTTTGCTTCGTAACTTGACAGGCTATATCAGTCTTCGAGTCCAACCAGATCGAGAAAGACCCACCTGGCGCTCGTCTCTATTGATCACCATAGCCATCCGTTCCATATCTATCCCTTCTGCGACAATGCGTCGTAGGCTTGCCTTGAGTTTGTTGTCAAAGTCATTCAAGAGCTCAGTCGGTATTGATCCAATATAGATGGGCAAATAGACAGGCGGTGGCCCGCGTATCCTCGCCGAAATAGATGTAGGTGCTATGTGAACCTTCAGATTATTATATACCAAAAGAGGAATTAACGGACCATAGGGGAGTGTCTATTTCAATGTATTCCTTGTTCAGAGGCGCCACGGAAGAAGACGTGAGGTAAGTGCCAATGATGTCCAACGCCTGGATACTGTTTAGATGGAAACGAACAGGAAACGGATGCCACCAACGCACCTTTCTTTCCAAGAATTGGTTGGGAGCTGGCCCAAGGGAGCTGATGATCAACTCGCCGACACCTGGTTTATGTGAGCTCAATCAGCCTTCGAAAGGAATCGACTCACTCTCGTCCTCTTCGGGAAATTCGATGGTGTCCTTGATAGTTTCTTGGATTGGGGGCCGGATAGCGCTGGCTGTTTCCACGAAAGGACGCTTCCAGCCTGGAGGACGAGGACCCAAGTTTTGGCCGTGTGCAATAAGGCTGGGCTCTACTTGCTCCTGGACGACAGAAGGAGAGGGTCTCGGTGCCACTGGAGAGTTTACCAGTGACAATCAGGGATAAGTTGTGCGGCACGTAGTAAGTACTGTGGTACTGGCGGACTGGAGTCGGCGCAATTAGAAGAGATATCAGAGGGACGCAAAACTCACTTTGCTCCACCGTCAGAACTCGCAAAGCTTCCATCAATCCCCCAGTTTCACTGCGATATGCACTGCCGGGAGGATCCAACAGCCGTTGTAATCTTGGTGAGGTATGAAAACGGGCGTCTTGAAAATTGTGGAGACACGAACCGCAGGGCCATTAAATCTCCAGAAGTATTCTCTCTTCCTTGCATTTCGCTGTACACCACACCAGAGTCGTGGCCTTTGGGATCAATATGATGCACCTGGGTTGATTCACAATGAAGCATGAAAAATGAGACGATCAACGGGACAAACCTCGGTCACAAAGCTGTATTTACAAGGTTAATTCACGGCCATTCTTAATTTTGGGAACACCGACCCAGCTTTGGTCATGGTCGGGTAAAGAATGTGGTCGACGTATATCGGCAGTAATTGAAGGAAGCCCTGTTCTCCAGCAGTCGAAACAGTATACGCAGTGTGGTCATTGTCGGTCCAGGCATTCGTCCCGTTCGAGAAACCTCGGTTAGCCAGGTGGTCGATAATGCCCTTGTATGGGTATTTTTCGGATCCCATAAATACCAGACTGGGAGAAGGGTTATAACGCGATCGCGAACGAGGTGTAGGAAGCGCACTGTTCCAACGTATGCGGGCAACCACTATCATCAAAGACTGGCGTCTCATCAATAAAAGGTTCGGGGAAAAGATGGACGCCACAAGGTACTTTCTGTGGCCACGGCAAAGTAGCCATTTACGATGGGGGCTGATCAACCGGATAAGCGGCGCATATGATATCTGGGAGGTCGCGCACCTTCGTAGTCGAGGTGGACAATACTCAATCCAGTGACTCTGCTTCTCCATTTCGAGACTTGGACGTCCGTGAAGCCCAACTTGATGCTCTTGACGAGATCAAAATTGCCGAATTTCTGTGGTGTAACCGTTGCCATTTTCCTCGCTGAGAGATTGGGTAGCACGGGGGTGCGTCTAAGTGGATGGTAGGATCGAGTACAGAATCGGAGCATGCGCAGACTCTGAGCGGACGCGTCAAACGCGTGATGTCAGCTTTTGCGTGGGAAAGGCCATTCGTGTCGGACCGCCACTTCCGCCGGCACCAAATCTGAGCGCTCTATTTCTTGTCGCAAGTCGCGCTCAGTGGAGACGCCCTGCCGTGTCCATAAATCGACCCTTCATGTCCAAACGCTTCGAACTGACACCGGAGCAAATTGCTTTGTCCGAGGAACGCAAGGCTAAGAAGCAGAAATTGCAGGCCGCACCTCCAGGGAATGTCGACGTCGTTGCAAGCAAGATATTGACTCGGCCTTGGATCGACTTGGACCATCCCACGGGCGATGAGGGCATCCGGACGAAGCTTTTTTCCTGGAACCTACTAGCTCAATGTCTCGTCCGTGCGTGTTCCACAACTCTTGGAAGGCTCGTGGCGAAAACGGATGGCTTAGGCCGGGAATTATTCCCCACAAGTAATTGCCTCAAAGGTGCTCAAAGGCAACCTATGCTCCACGCCGAAATCGTAGCACAAGATGCAGATATACTGTGTCTCCAAGTGAAATATTTCCACACTCTGTCTTGAGTTGTCGCGTCAACGTCCGATCTTTCCAGGAGGTGGATAGTCTCGACAAGCTCTTACCTGCCCTGGAGGCGGCGCAGTACAACCATCACTATGTTGCTGGCCCGGGTAAATCGTTCTATAGACAGTTATCGTCAAGCGTACCAACGTCCCCGTCCACTCAACAGGTAAAAAGCACGGGTGTCTCGTTGCCTTCAAAAAAACCTATGCAAAAATAGACGAGCGGGTGATCCATTATGATGAGCAACATATAGGACCTGAAGGAGAAGAAAACACCCGACGCGGTTCAAGTTTTCGCACTAGAAATATTGGGTCTCTTGTGGCGCTGAAGAATTTGTCGAAGGAGGGGGAAGGCGTCGTGATAGGCACCACTCATCTTTTTTGGCATCCCAAGTCGGTCAGTTATTCAGCCGTGTAAACCGTATCTCAACGTTGTACAAAACCAGGTATACATATGAGAGGACGAGGTGAGTCTCCTTGATGCTTCATGCCGGTCCTCCTGAAACTTCATAGACAAGCTGGAATTCTTATTCGAGAAATTGTCAAGTTCCGATCTGATCTTCATCTGGAAAACTGGCCATGCATGATCGCAGGAGGTAAGTCAGCCTGCATTTATACCGGCACCTTGCATCACTCTTCTAGATTTCAACTTCAGCCCGGATGACCCCGGATATTCACTTCTCGTTGGAGACGAATTGAATGCTGAACAAAGAGAGCGTCTGGAGTTCTCACGCGTAGTGCACGTTGTCTCCATTCGTAAACCGAAGATAAACTCAGTTTCTCCCCGATAGGCATGTTTCCATCGACCCGACTGTTCCCCCAACAACCACGGAAGCCTCCCCCGACGATGAAAGCGAAGCGGTCGATCCTGACAGAGTAATAACGAACGCTCGGCGAGCCGTCCCGGCTGATGGCCTTCTCTCGGATTCGGAGCTGGCTTCTTTGTTTTCTCCCGCCAATATAGTGCGAAGTGCATATGATGAGGGCCTGCGGCAGCACAGGCAAACGACCGAGGGCTCTCGAACCTTCGGTGATAGACTATCGCTACCGCGCGACACAAAGGGATACCACGAGCCTGAATATACCAGGTACGGCAACCTGGTGCAGAAAGCGGCCCCTACAATAACATAATTCCTTCCCTAGCTATACACATTATTGGAAGGTGCGTTTTGACTCGAATCAGCATCCAGTTTCCTGACTTTGGCGCAGACTGTTTTAGGTTGGCGCAATCTCCTTGCCTGGCTGACATCAATTGACGACATCCAGACTATATATTTATCTTGACGGACCGTTCGGTTACCATAGGAGGGCTCTTGTCTCTTCCTCTCGTCAAGGATCTTGTTCCTGGACTCCCGCGCAAAGAAATATGCGGATCAGACCATATATCCCTGTGCGCAGAGATAATACTGTCACCAGGCCACCGAAGATGAAACCATCAGTCTATAAACGAAGGTTCGCCAAAAATTGGCTTCAGAGGAGTACAGAAAGCATTGCAGAAAAGCCCTACGGTGTATGTCAATGAGGAATAGATGTGGGGGTATGCAAAAAAAAGGAAAAAAAAGAGAGTAATGCCGAAAAGGTCCTGATTATGTATGTACGTAGAAAGAGAACTATTAGTGGGTCACTGTCTGGCTACTCTATCAGACCCTTCAAGGAGACTGTCAAACAAACCACCAGCGGATTTCTCGCTGCGAAGCTGTATCATGTATACAATGCCTGTCCGTGCCCCTTGGTCGCTGAGCTCGATGGCAACGCCCGTCTTGCCCACTCGTTCCACACCATCGGTTAGCACGATGGTTGAAATGAGAATCGTGCCCTTGGACCCAGCTTCGACAACGAGTTGTTTGACATTGGTGGGGCTTTGTCGGTACAGCTTGAGCTTCGCTGCTCCAAGAGCTTTCCACTGTGCATGGTGCTGTTTTAAGAAGACCTTGCACTTCATCTCCGCAGAGATGGTCGAAGTTACGGGACCTGTGATGGCAGGGGTCTCTTCTACAGGGGAATTTGGTGGACTAGGGTTCGTGGAAAGAGGGGACGTTTCGGAAGCCCTGGACGCCTAACTGGCCTGAAGGGACCCACGTTCGTGGTTGAGGTGCGTGGACACTAGCGGATGGACCGTAACCATTGCTATTGTTGGGAGGGTAACCTGCGGGCCCACCGGGAGGGAAGGAAGGTAATGGTGGCGGAGGTAGGTGGTTGCTCATATTGAGAATATTGAGACTGGAGAGAGCGTGATGATAAGGACTTTCTCAACCCAGTATTAGGTGGTGAATAAGGAGGTTCGGAGGGGGGCGCGGGGGCATGGGGCTTGACATGTAACCGGGAGGCATGGAACCGGGCATCGGAGCGGATGGCGCTCGCTGAACGTTATGTTGAGGGTTATTCGAAAAATGCGGCGGCTGAGGATAAGAAGAGCCCCGAGGCGGACCGTTTTGAGGCGGAAATTCGGAAGTGTTCGGGCTTCCTTGGGAAAGGGCCGCGCCGAAGCTAGCGCTTCGTGCCGGTGGATGGACTTGACCCGGGGTCGTGAAATGTGGCTGAGAGGAAGACGACGACGGGGATTGACGGTTATCTGTATCCACACTTGGTGGAGAGACAGAGAGCGTCCGATTTGGGGCAGAGCCGCTGCTCTCTGGGACTGGAGGCAGATTCCGTTGGAGGGATGTGGGTCGTTCGGAAGTCTGTGAGAGCGCGGGAGGCAGCGCAGGCATAGGGGGGACAGGCTGATTCGATGCCGGCGGCACTGTAAGAATGCATGTAAGGCAGCTAGTCAAGGAGCGCGAGGAACAAAACCGACCTGAAGCAGCGAAGTTGATGCATTCCTTGAATTCTGCTAACATGAAATTTCGAACATGGGCAGACTCTGCCTGTACTATGATCGTTTCCTTTCTCATGATCGCTATCTCGATGGCATTATCTGGAAACATGTTCGGTGAGAAGAATGAGCGTTCAGAGACGATACCGACCTTGTCCTTCGACCTCAGATACACGCAAGACCTTTCCAGCTAATGGCGGATAGCACAACCACATATCCGCGCCGTCCGACCCATACTGACTACGCTCTTCAGGTGTCATACGCTCGCAAACCAGGAAGAGGTCAGAAAGGAGAAACAAATGTCCCTGCCGATGGACAATTTCTACGCCTGTAGATCGCGGTGTAAAACGAACAACAGCGTCCATAGAGAATCGGAACTCTCGAGTAAATTGGAGGGTTGGAGGTGTCATTTGTAGACGGACGACCTAGGAAACGAGCTTAGTCGAGACAGACATAGACGTGCGGATGCGGTAACCTTTGGTCGCATAGTAAATATGTCAACGGTGCGTTGAGTAGACAAACGTCGTTCCAAATCAGAGATGGGCATAGTCATCGTGGCTGAGGAAACCCGGCTGATGGAGGTCGAGGCCGTTTCACGAGATAGTCGCTCCCTGACCTCCATTTAGTCCATCGCAATACGACCAAAAGAATGGGGTCTCACCCCGACGAAAGACTGCTTCCTCGAGCAGAACTGGTTTCGCTACCACCCGGCGTCTCAAAGTCGCTCGTTCGCACGACACCATTGAAGGTCGATCTCGGAGAAACAGAGAAGCTTTTCTCGAGTTCCGGTTCCGCTACGGCCTCCTCATCAGGCTTCAGGACAGTGAGCTCGGGTGGACCCTGAGGAGAGCCGACTTTGATTTGTTCTCGAGTCTCCATAGTATCCAGTAGTTTATCCAGCTTGTCCAATGCACCAACAAGCAATCGGTGATCGCTCCTACCTGGTGTGGTGCTCTTCAGAAGCCGGGAATACAATTTGCGGTAATATTTGAGCCTGGCTTTGGGAAGCAGGAACAGGCCGTCCAAAGTCCACACCGGAGTTTCGGCATCTGATGTGATCGCCCATGCGGGAGGAGGGTTCGTCGCTGAAAAACTGGACATCACGGAGGGAAGGCGCGAGTTTGATTGCACGGGCTCCCAGTCGTCAAAACCAGCGCAGAATCTAGAGCAATAGGTCGTGTATGGCGCCTCGAGATCATCGATCTGGAAGAACTGAGACGGTTGCAGAACGCGCCTTTGGAACATGGCACTCACCCATCGCATGAGCAGATCCCCTAAGGCTTTGGGGGAAGAAGGATTGGTGCCAATCTCCTTCAATTTCTGGGGAGGAGTTAGACGGGAAGAGAGTTTGAAGCTGTAGTTGCGCACCGCAAGCAAGGACCGGTTAGCCTTGTAGACGCCCTCTATACTCCGAAAGATGGTATCCAGCTCGGGCGGCGGAAGAT
The DNA here is from genome assembly GCA_029449255.1 of Mycena polygramma. Taxonomy (NCBI): domain Eukaryota; kingdom Fungi; phylum Basidiomycota; class Agaricomycetes; order Agaricales; family Mycenaceae; genus Mycena; species Mycena polygramma. The sequence continues at coordinate 94,048 of JARKID010000106.1, read as the reverse complement.
TCGACCTCGACCACGCCGCGGCAACTTTCTAAAGGTACAACAACGTCAGAGAATGCGGCAGGGCTGCGCCGCATACGTACTCGAATAATGCCTGTTAACTGATCGACATAGGACTTTTCAGTGTCGATGAGGTCTGTCAGTGGATTTGCCCGCTTCTGCCTGGTCTCCATGGAAGAATCTGGGTTCGAGGGGGACATTGGCGACATGGGAATTTCGGAGACTGGTCGAAAGGTTATATTGCACGGTCACTGACATTGGAGCGCTTACCACTCGGTGCCAGGAGCGAGCTGGAGGACGAGGCATGGAGGTCGAGACGACTGCCATTGAAACCTTTGGGCGGAGGGGGCGGGGGGGATGAGAAGTCGTAGGGTGCGGCGGGCACCTGGGCGTTACTCATGAAGTGAAAATGACAAGGATTTGGCAGAGCGCTGCTCTCATTCACTTGCCTGTCAGTGTCACCGACCGTGACAAAATCGCGAACGATTGCGCACAAACCCCAAGGTTTGAATTGAGTGTGAATCCAGGATCAGACCAGTCCAATTCACGGCGCCTTTCGCTTTATCGATCTCTGATTTTCTCCAATCCAGCGCTTATCGGACTGGAATTCGCACCAATTTCGGCTCCGGCCCAGTGTCAAAACAAACATAATCGAACAAAAAAAATACACTTTCTCTAGCACCCGGAAACTACCTAGTACCCATGCAGAATCTCTCCTCCCCGTGGTGAAGTATCCATCGACCAACCGGCAGCCGACATCGACCTCCTATGATCATGACCTCGCGCCGTGGCCGGTGGCGACATCCCTGCTCCATCAAACCCCGGGCCCGGCGGGCTCACGGGCAACGGCGCGATGTTGCTCGTTGGTCCCTCTTCTGGCGACGCGCGCGAGTGCGACGCCTCGTCTTTCCGCCAGAGAGTCGTGTGCGAGAATGGATACAGCGCCACTCCGACCTCGAGAGGCTGCTTCTGAGTCGTTGTGCGTATGATTTCACGCATTACGCCTTGCAGGAGGCTTTCCTGTCGCGCTGTTTTCAGGTTAGTGACAAAATCACGAACTTTATCATCGAAGCATACGCACTTCCAATGGGGGAACGGTGTCCATATGCCAACATGGCGAACCTGATGATGGACATGTCGGTTGCGTTCACGGCAAACAGGACATGAGGAAGCGTACCTCAAAACATTGATTTCACCCCACACGGTCGATTCTCTCTCGCTGTCTCCGATTTCGATAAAGTATTTGCATAACTGAACCTGGACCACAGCCGCGAGATACCAGCAAATCTGCAAGGTGGTGAATAAACGTTATTCCCCGCCAAGCAAATAACATACCACCACAAATGGATGCAATCTCGTGATGTCTAGCGAAGAGGCGGAAAGCAAGTAATACGCTCCCAAGATACTCCGAGCAGAATTGACACAACGGGACGTGGACGCGCATTGTTGATCAGTAAAATCAAGGTATGGATTGTGGAGTGTTATTGTCGCCCTGAATTTGGTATTTAGCAGCAACAGCAGCTTCGAGCACAAGCGACTCACGCGTGAGGAACTATGTGGACCATATACAAATCCGTGTCCAGCGCGCAACCCTCGGGCGCATCTGTAACGCCAGTGACGCCCGGGTTGTTCTTGTAGATGAGAGGTAGGCTTTCGAGGAAATCGGTGCATACAAGTTTGTCCAACTCTGTAAAGCCGTCGAGGAAAAACGGATTCTGATTCTTGCTGGGCGCCGTCGGGGCACGTAGATTGCCGCGGACATTGTAATCGGTGACTCGGCCAAAAAGCATAACTGCCTTGATGAGAAGTAGAAAAGAATCGGTATACTGGGGAGGGTGTCGAATAAAAACATCTGGAGCAGCCAGGTCCTGTGGATTACTGGGCACGACATTCTAGGGAAAGTAAGTATCTGTGTTATATGAATCTGGTTAGAACATGTTCGAAAACGTACTTCTGATTCGAAATCACTGTTTCGTAGAGGTAATTCGGTGCCTAGGTCACGCTCATCCACTATTGAAGTATGTCAGAGGCGATATATTCCAAGGCGGAGTTATTCACCTGCGTGTATCCAACCGCCAACGGAGGCTAACAGGACTGTGAGTCTGGGTCGGCAGAGCCGATGACAACCAGATACATACCGATGCGATCAAAAACGATAGTCATCCACCATGTACGGCGTCGGGATTCAAGGTCACGGAAGTCTCGAGGAGGAGCCAGATATGCGCCCGGAGAATTGTTGCCATGTGTCGTAAAGGTGCCCGGATAGTTTAACCGGAGTGGCACAGCGACACGGGTTAAAAACCCAGCAAATATCCACACCTCCACCCACCGTCCCTCTTGGTAAAAGTACCAGCAAAGGAGAATGCAGGCTTGTAGAACGGGGAAAATATCTTCTCCGCTCGCCATCGTCTTGTCCATGTAGTGCCGTGTTTTACTGGCATGGAATTCAGCAAACTGGTCTCGTCTCGTCCCGTCGGGTAAAGTGACAACATTGTGTGGGGACCAACGTGAGGCTGCCGTGCACTATCGAAGCGTTAAGCTGCATACCTGGCAAAGAGAGGAGAAGCTCAACTATAGCATGTAAAATAGCTGAATGAGGGAAACCAGGGTCTCTGGGTGGTAGATGCATCGAGGTCAAGAAAGACGGACGATGCAATACTCTGGACCCGCATGGATCACATTTAAAGAAGATGTCTATGCTGAAAGCCATAGTTAGTAATCCGGGAGACTGTCGACTGGGATGTCACCAACTAGTGATTGAGCGTGGTCGGGTCCGGAAGATCTGGATTCCAGCCCAAGAACAACAGATCCATGAGAGGGTCTGGGCTACTGTGTGACGCGATTGTTCTTAGGTCAGGGCTTCCGCTTTCACTCCGAAACTGAGAGTCGGCAGCGTCGGGGGATATCAAGTTCATCATGGCTAATGAGGCATGCGGGAGAGATATTCCCCCAGCGTCCGAGCCATTTCCGAGATTCGGGGATGAGGAGCGGGAAGTAGTCTGTCGCTCGTGCAACTTGTTTTTCAGTTGAGCTACATCGTAACAACGGTTGAGTTTGAGCGGGCCAGGATGAGGAAGGAAATTGACCGATTTGAACCTCCAGTTGCCTAATCTTGTCCACAGGGTCGGTGTCCGGGGCGAGCGTCAGGCCATCAACTGGATCATACGAACATTGAGGCTCCGGTGGGTGGCTGGATTTACCGAAGGTCGGTATTAACTTGTATTGCGAAGACACTACTCACGCATAACCCACAGGCGCAGGGACACTTATTAAGGCCTGGTGCTGTCTACGGGCAGGGTTCAGGATCGACAGCATTGTCCGAACTGCGCGGGATTTGCCACAACTCACTTGACGCAGGTTCCACAATGAGGGCGCTGAGCATCACATTTCTTTGGGATTGGTTGAGCAAAGCAGCAAGAGCATTGGCATGAGGTGACGCACGAGCTTTTTTTTGCGACAAGAACGACAGGCCTGGTGGTGTTGGGAGTCAGACACGATCGACTTGAGCACGAGAAAGACGGACTTGATTTCGACGCAGGGCCGGCCGGCCGCTCATACTGGCGCTGGGTGTCTTGGGCATGTCTGGTTGGACATGGACTTGGTCAGAGAAAGTCGCAAGACACTTGTATGGTATTACTTGCCAGCCGGTTGTAAGCCGGAAACACGGAAGCGAGCTGATAAGGGTTCTGCAAGCGGTCGGGCACTGGCGTGGAACTCTGTTAAGGTAACAGCGAAATCGCGGCAAGAAAGAGATCCGCCGTTTAGGCAGTTTGTGGGTACAATCCGTACAGAGACTAACAGAGTGGTACAACAAGTAATTTGCTTATGCTATGCGGATTACAGTACCGTGGATCAATCGCCGACCTGATCCATCACGGACGCGCTTTATTAGGACCTTGTTGGTACATATGTCAGTCCACAAGAAACGGGGCTGGTTCAGCCGGCATTACAGTATGGTCGCCACAACTTTTCTGCTGTGTTCCATGCGACGGAATTCGGTGAGGTATATACCTGCGCTGGGGATCAGGAAAATTCGCTGCCAATTGTGTCCGACGACTTACCTTGCCATGTTCCCAAGTTGAGCCGTGAGTTGGTAATGGGGATGGTAATGGACGATCCGACAAGTGTGGCTTTTGTATGCGAAACTCTGTAGACCATGCTTGAATCCTTCAAGATCCCAAACATTCTTCGTTATACGCACGAGTCACTGCAAATGAGGACCTAAATATTCAGCTGAAGACACACTGTGGAGGACGCTTACTCAGGGCCTTCGTCAGTGTGCAACCATCTATGTATGGGCATTTAATCGATGCCAGCTGGCGACAGAATCTACGCACTTCAGTTTCTCTGGAACAATATGGTCGAGGGCCATGTCCATATCTGGAGCTTTCAACTCGAGCCAGGGCAGGAAGAATGTTAGGAACCTTTGCGAACATCTGGGTCGCAATTTTCATTGACACTTAAACTGCAGCTGGTGTGCTTGCTGGGGATATTGTCATTACGAACATGTAGCAGAAAAAAAGAATCCGATTTACATGAAGAGGTACAGCATTCCAACCTAAAATTTATTAGGGATCCCGACCCCCTACCATTTCAACCGCCATACGCGCACCTGGGTGTTCTTCAGGCCCGGTTGTATATGGGAAAGGATCTCGTCCGTAATGAGATGGCATCCTTTTTTTCTACTCTGCAGCGAAAGGGTTGAGGGAACTTTGCGAGCCAATGCGGCGTGCAGGTCCGTCGCATCGCACCTGTAGGGTGAATTCTGTTTGCCAGCCCATGGTATTTCAGTCGGGATGACGGAGAACGATGACGGGACGATGAGCGCCGGCATCTTCCTTGACCGATCACTGATCTTCACTGATCCCAAGTTTGGCAATTTTGAATTTGCCGGCGATCTTACCTAGCCGATGTGCCTGATTGGTTCTTCCGACTTTCATCCGTTCATTTATTGCCAAGTACTCGACAATAAAATGCTATCCCATCGCATGCCGCAGGACATGCACATTCTATTCCTCTCCAAACCGTTTGAGCCTCTCTGTGCCTCCCCGGTTACCAGGTACCTGCATGTCGTTGTAGAAATCGGTCAAGATTGTTCAAGATAACTTACATTTCGATTCCTGCAATGGTTTGCGTAGTGACCTTTTTCTCCACACTGGAAGCCGTCGGTTGGTGCAAGATGACATGGATTTTGAAACCCTACCTTGAAACACAAAACTTCGTCCAGGTTCCTTCGAATGGGTCCATTCGGACCTCCAAAACTGGTGTTGCCGCCTTGAAAGTTCCGGTCGAATTCCCCATATCTGGCGTAGCCGGGCGGCGGGGGGCCCTCGACAGACGGCATAGACGGCGCTTCGTACGCCTCTGGCGGAGGCAGCCCAGGCTTAGGGCTAGAGCTGTTGAGATGCAGCCGGGGAAGCAAAACTACTACCACTTACTGTCCACGGGGGCAGTCTGGCCCTAAGGGACAAAAACCTGTGAGATATAACTGACAAGCGACGCGCCGAACATGTTTACGGGGACATGTGGGACCTGCATTGGTCAGTGAATAGATATGCGCTGCAAATAGACACGCACCGAGTTTGCAAAACCCGCGGTTATAATCAGGGCATTCGACGCGACGCTCTTTTGGGTGTGCGTACAAGCACTCGTCTCCCGCGGAGCAATAACCGTATTTTGCAAACCACCAACATTCTGGCATACGCCGCAGGTTGTATTCGTGCAGAAATTCACAGGCATCGCCTTTCTTGCAAAGACCGCGGAGCCAATGTTTGCAGACAGTGGCCAGCCGCTCTCGTTCGCGGGGGTGGGTGGGCAATTGCTTCGGAGGTTGGAAGTTTTGCACGGACGGTAACGTATGGCGTAATGGACAGTGCAACGGGCCGAGAGGACATCCTGCTTGGGTGAGAGACAATCTACAAATCTGATCGTCTGCGTGGAAAGGGTTGGAGAGCGGTGGAAAGATCCGACAAGCGAACCGACCTTTGTCGAGCTTAAGGCCGAGATCAGTCTTGACATAGATTTCTAAATGTTTCAGCGAGACTGGACTCCAAGGAACGCGGGCGAATGTACACACCTGCAGGGAAGTTGTTCTGGTGGAACTGCGGGTGGACTATGTCTCTGAGAGACGAAGGCCCCACAAGTGGGTTCGCCGCGGCAATGGACATGATGAGAGTAGAGAGTGAAACCGAAAAGGCACGGAATCTCAAGCGTGTGATGGGTTTGTAAGCGATCAGCGATCAGTGATCATGTAATTTTACTTCTGTCCCGGAGTCCCATGTAGACATAACGTTCCAGGATTTTGGATGTTCTGAGCTCCAATTGGGCTGCCAGTTCTCGTTCTGCTTTCATCATGCATGAATTTTCGTCCCTCGAGTCGTTTACTCTGCTCTCCCTTCTCTGTTGTGCAGTCGCGTATTTTTGGTCCCACTTTGCGTATTTGAGGACAACCCTGGTAGGATTACCGCTTCCCCCAGGACCGAAGGCAAACTGGATGGGCAACGTCGATCTGCCGCGGTTCCGGCCCTGGCTCACGTACGAGCAATGGAAGGACGTCTACGGTATTTATGGTTCGCGACTGGGCAGTCTTCTGTCAATGTTTATTATCCACAGGCGACTTGATTTATATTCGCGTTTTTGGTAATCCAATCCTTGGTCAGTGGTGCTTTTTTTCACCCCGTGATATTCAATATATACCCTTTCCATATCAGTGCTTAATTCTGCTGCTGTCGCGTCCGATCTCCTCGAAAGACGCGGCGGAAAGTACTCAAGCCGCCCCATCAGAACTATGATTGTCGAACTGTATGTTATCCTTCTTCCTTGTTCGATATAGCTTGAGATCACTTGTTAGAATCGGATGGGATTGGTTGGTTTCTGGTTCGACACTTTGCTTCAATCCGCAAAATTTAGGCGTCTGATCAGACCGTTAGCCTTCCCCTATGGTACCTGGTGGCAAGCGCATCGCATAATGATTCACCGCCATCTGCCTCCCAATGAGTCCTCTACCACAGTGGCATCCGTTGCAAATTCAGGAAACCCATGCCTTGTGTCGCCGCCTTCTGAATAATCCCCAAGAATTTCGACACTACATCCGCAAGACTGCTGCAGGCCTGGTTTTAAAGATGACCTACGGCCCTGGCGTAGGAACGGGTAAGTTTGATCCATTTTTCCCCCTTGTTGCACATTTCATTGATAGTGTCTTGTAGGAGACGAATATATCGTTTTAGCTGACAAGGCTCTCGCAAGTCTTGCCCAGGCTGGCATATTCGGAACCTATCTGGTCGTGCGTGCTGAATATCAATCGTTTGAGTCAAAGAATTGAAGCTGTCAAGGACTATCTCCCTTTCTTGAAATATGCTCCTTCATGCTTTGCGTTTCGAAGGAAAGCCTCAGAATGGCGGAAACTTACTCGCGCGATGCTGGATACTCCTTTCGATACTGTGAAGAAAGAATTAGTCCGTTTCTTCCCCTGCAAACTTTCCCGGCATGTCATGTCAGTCTGTTTAGGAGCAAGGGACGGCCTCTAAATGCTTGGTTACGGAGGAGTTGGAGCGGCTCGCTCGAGGAAGTGGCCCCAAAGATGAAAGTATAGTCAAGAATGTGGCTGCAACGATGTACGCTGCGGGGGCGGATACGGTTGTAGTCAGCGATATCCACGTTCTTCCTCATGATGACCCTCCACCCCAACCTACAAGCTCGGGGACAAAAAGAGATGGACAAGGTTATCGGTCACGGGCATCGTCTTCCTCTCTTTACAGATCGACCGGAGCTGCCTTTCATTGTGAGCTATGTTTGCTAGACTGTCAACAATCTGTCTCATGTCTGATTCAGGATTATATCTGCTACGAGGTCCTTTCTATCGGTTTTGATCCCGAAAACAATCCTGATGTTTTGCTGCAGTTGCTCCGTTATGCACCTGTGACCCCTCTTGGTAAGATTCGCCCACAAATCTAGTTCAGATGGCTCACGAAAATCCAGGACTTGCCCACTATATTACAGGTTTGATTCCTCCGTCAATCAAGAAATGTTGACTGACCGCATTCCAGAGGACGACGTTTACAAAGGATACCGTCTTCCGAAGGTCTGTCCCTCGGCTTCTCTTCTCCCAAACTTTTGTCTCTAAATTCATTCGACAGGGCACCACAGGTTCGTGATTTGTCCCCGTGTTTTCAGTGATTTCATGATATCGTAGTCCTTCCCAACGTATGGGCGATGCTTCATGATCCTGAGATGTACCCGGAGCCGTTAGAATTCAACCCAGAAAGATTCGCTCCAGAAAACCAAGCTAATGGCTTGAACCAGATTCCTGATCCCGCGTTCGGGTTCGGAAGAAGGCTCGTTTTGTCTATATGCGTATATGAAGACCCATTCCAACTTTGGTTCTCCAGAATATGTCCGGGAAAGTTCTTAGCTTTCGACACCATGTGGATCCTTGTAGCAACGCTCCTGGCCGTATATGACATATCAAAAGAAGCAGACCAAAGTGGACGGATCAAGACGCCAGTCGCAGAGTTGTTCACACCAAACAGTCTGAGGTGGGCTTCCAATACTCACCTTGCTCTTTCACCAGTTGACCTTCTCATACGCAGCCATCCTATGCCTTTCACGTGTACCATCACGCCCCGATCGCCAGCTGCTCGCCAGCTCATTGTGCAGACGGAGATCGAATCATGACGACCGCCCTAGGGCGCACGCTCTGTATTTTAGTTCCACCTATGTATTTTCGCTTTCCTAGTTGCTTTGAGTTGCTTTGATTATTTATGACTCAGCCTTGAATACAGGGAAGTTAGCTACGAATGACGGGGATGAGCCGAGGCGCTGTAAAATCAGTTTGCTCGCATGACTCTGCTTTTTCTCTTGGAAACGTAGATCGACGGCCACCCTTCGCGCCATGGCAATGCTTGGCTGGCCCAAAACCGGCCGACTAACTTCCGAAAAGGCCAGGTCCAAGTGCAGTGACGCCGTCAGAATCGAGGAAACAATTGAGCCCAGAAGCTCTATGGCCACCGTTTGGTCCCCTGCTTGCCGGGCATCGATTGTGGCGAGAAGACCAGGAAGTAGGATATATAGGAACATCGCAAGAAGTGGGGGCGAGCTCAGGGGCCGAGGGATAGTCAATGCGAAGGTTGCGATACGGGTGCAGACATCGGTTTCTCCGAGATTCGCAGGAGTGAGCAGCTCCGACCACAGCATTTGGAGAAATTTCTGGCAGCCGCAGGTTTTGATGCAACGTTCCACATCCAAGACAGGGGCTTTAGAGCCACGAGCTTTCGCTATGGCATCCCGGATAGCCTGCCTTGGTTGCGACTGCGCAGGAATCTGTGAACCAAGTGAGGTCGGTTGAGACTGTGCTGCAAGGGGTGTGTGAGACGGCTAGTTTGTGACGCGAATGACGAGTAATTACCGTTATGGGGAAGGCCCAGAGCATGCGCAACCACGCGATGCATGGAGACGACGTCGAAACTGGCTAGCAAATTTGGGTTTTGCATTCTTTTGTCGAGGAGTATCGATAAGATCCCCTGCCCGCATAAACACTGGACAGGTCTTGGACAGTCCGCCGAAAGTAAAAGGATCTGCAAAACACTAAAATGTCGCGGTGCAGAGAAACTAAATCAATACGTTAGAGCGGAAGTCAGCCGAAATTCGAATAGTGCACCCTTTGAGTTGAATTTCGTGTGTTAAAGCCTGCACTACGCCGACGAGGGTCCACCTCAGCAATGGTCCTAAGTTGTCTGAAGTTAGCAAATTGTCGGTTTCTGTTCCACTTACTCTCGGATTCTGACTCTGGATCGAATCCCAAGAGCGGATGGTATCGGGTCCTCGCGCCTCGGGCGGGATCTAGGCTGCGCCGAGAGGCCGGGCTAGTCCAAAACTCACTCACCAGTAAAATAGGAAATCCCGTTGTTCAAGACCTCTTCGTCGATATTCGGATCCTTGATCGCATGGGAAAACAGCGAGGCTGATATGCGCAACAAGGTTTTAGGTTGTGTCGACCTAAGAGAAACAAATCAATATTCCGAAGGATGGATCGATCATTGGCGATGAAACCGACCGAAGTATCGTGTCTTCGATTCCTTCACTGTTGCTATCGAAGAGAGCCTTGTACCATGCATTGAAGACTACCGTGTCTTCCTCAGAAAGTTCGTCTAGCCGGTGAATAATTGCCGTCGATCCTAAGGAAGCCTGACGACACGGAGCGGCCCCCAGATGTAAAGACATCGCATCCAAGCTGGTGTACAGTTTGTCAGAATGCTTAATCGAGTGCACCGGACGTACATGAAACCGAGTGAGAGTGGTTTGCACAAATAAAACAACGTCGCCTATATGGCTAACTGCGGTCTGTGGGTCGCCTGCAAGGAACGTTACACCCAGTTGAAAAAGCTTGGTTGCCGCCGTTTACCTACTGTCTCACAGTCCGCTTCTTTGAGAAAGTGAAGCGCCAGGAAGATCAAGTCCGACATTTTTGAGTGGAGAGAAATCATGTCAAGGGCAGCGTCGCAGTGATAGAATAGCCTGCACCAATGACTGAGACTTTCTGTGTCAAGAGAATTAGCGGACATTTTGAAACGCTTCAGACGATTAGAATGGCGCAGCATGTAAGAAATATCAGCATACCCGACGAGCGACCTCAGTGAAAACTTTGTGACTGCTACTGTCGTTCCATATCCGATCTATCCACAGCCGAACATCATCGAAATCCTGGTCGTGCGACAATTTCGAATTCAGATACGCCTGTGGGCAGCTTCAGTCATACTATAAACCGCAAAAGAGTGAAAAATAAACATCGAGCTCAACACCAAAGTCTTGTGCTTCGGATTGCAGATATACAGTGGTGTCGTTTGAGAAAGCGGGGTCCATGGCCAGTACGAAAGTCAGATCCAAGAGACCCGAGGTAAGGAGTTGCCGAAGGAAGTCGCGGGATAGTACTCGAGATAGGGTCGGGTCCTCGGGATGAGTGGAGTGCGAGGTTGCCCAATGGTTGACCAAGCGGTCGCATCGTTCCAGCAGCTCAGACCGGCGTAAAATCGAGGTCACAGCTACTTGAAGTGCACCTCTCTAAAAAGGATCATTAACGAGGAGAGGTGAGGTCAGCATCCAAACTCGCCCAGTTTTCAGGGGTTGCATTGTCGGAATTCAAGATCCTTTTCAAAGGACAGGAGGATATGCGGAAGCTATATAGGGAGAATGATAAAATGTCAGGATGGGCAGGGAACCAGTGGAAAGACGAACCCTTCCAATGATAAATGCTCTCCAAATCAAGGGCGACACAGATGCGCTCTCGGAAAGACAAATGAACGCAGAGAGAAGTAGTTGGGTGTAGAATACCGGAGGTGCCCAGGAAGTCCACCTGAACATGCTCACGAGCAAGGCCCCGGGGTCCGTCCCGCTCCCTGCGCCAAATTCGTCGGCCCTGTGGATGACCTGGTGGGACCGGTGAGGAATGCCGCCATCACATAAGGACAAAACTCCACCAGATAGCTCAGGGTAAGGCTAAGACTGACAGTGTCAGTGTTGGAGCTTGACCCGAGAGTGTCGCTCTTCCCGAGGGCAAATTGAAAACTATGCATTAAGTGCGCATCTGAGGCCGCCTTGGCGTCATCTCCGACTAGAAGGCCCAACGAGAGAGCAAATGACTCCAGTACTTGTCTAACATCCTGAGAGATGGAGTTGTGTGATATCATGGAGCTCGCATCGCCCACAAGAACGATGGCCTGTGACGAGGGCAGCTGGGACATGTCCGCAGATGAAAACAAGAGGATAACCAGTTCCGAAGCCGATGTTGTGAGCTGATGAAAATGGGATATTGGTAGCTCATGAGCAACGCGGAGAAGCGCAAGAGCGTCTTGCAACGTATTAGACACGGTCATGGGAGTGTCGGAAAAAGAAATGCCGGATGGCAACCCGGAGGAGTAATGAGCGTCTAAAGCTACCCTGCAGAGGCATGTCGGTCACCCAGCTGGGTCGGATGTCGCTGAATGCTGGACCCACCTGCAGAGCATGTCGAGAGTTGCAGGGGCATGCAGTTCTGTGGAACGAGCCGCTTGGAGGAAGGTGGAAACAAAAATTGAGATGGACAACATTCCGGACTGAATCCCAATCTTCAAGTATTCCTGTAGATCCGGATCTCCAGGGAAAGAACGATAAAGAACCAGGACGGAATCTTAGAAACGGTTTGTAACTAGTTTTGGAAGGGAAACATCCTGGACGAACTACTCAGAGCCCGTTGTATCGCTTGCGGACCATCGAATGTGTTCTGCTTAGCAAGGAACAACTTGCAGAGGGAGATCCACTGGGCCCATGTCATGGATGATCAAAGGGTCGGTTGCTGCCCACTGACCTTTGGTGGACTGATTCCGCTTTGGAAGCTATTCCTCGTCAAATCGTCCAACGACATCCTTTACAGTCCCTGAGTCTTGTATGTGCGGCCTAGACCAGATAGGAAAAGAAAGTGTCCCAATTCAAGTGCTGCCAACTACAGCGACAGTTGGTCAGCGATGTTGGACTCTGGCAGTGGAGGAAGCGTGGCCTTGCGTGACACAGAATGCGATCGGGAACATGCACGTGCGTGTGACCATGGGTGACGACGCGTCGCAGTTCTTCAAATGGTTTTAGGAGCATGTGGTACTTGCGCAGTACGCTACTCAGGTTACCACGCGGACTGAGTATTACCAACCGCGCCACAATGATAATCCAAAATAATTATGTAAAAATTTAAACTTTCGCAACCAATCTCCGCGTCTCCTGTGGTGTAAAATGCAGAATAATTGACAAGACCTTGACGAGGTTGGGCTGACCAGCAACATTCAACACAAATGGAAAGCAATGTCGATGAACGACTCACTCTCATCTCTTTATGCTCAAGGAATTGGAGAATAACATTTCGCAGATATTCCAGGTTAACCTCTTCTTCCTCTTGTTTCGGCGACGTTGGTGGAGGAGCAGGAGACGCGACCCTTGAATCGGAAGACGTCGAGGTTCGGGGTTCTGACGCCACTGAGTCTGACCGTGCAGTCCAATACCCGACGCCAGGATTCCCTACAGAAAGAAGATGAATACTACGGTGCGGACAGTTGCACAGAAAGTCTCACGTTGACGCTCCAACAGGGCCGCGGAGGACTGAACTTTTCGCAGTTCTTCTCGGAGGGTCTGAGACATTGGAATCAGCGAAAATCACAGCATTTGTTTGACTCCTGAGTACCTTATTACTTGTTCGCAACTGCGCCTCTCGAGACTTGACCTCTTCGACCATTTGTTCCAACGCGTGGATTTTGGCGCTGGATTCCGTCTCGTGAGCTTTTGTCGACGACTAATGGAGTAACACATCAACACGGAACCAAGGCCAACGCCGTGTCCCTACATACCTCCACATCTTCGAGCGAGACAGCTTGCGCGCGGAGCTCCGCCGCTTCGGCATGGGAAAAGCGGACCTCTTCCTGTAGAAGCTTGATTTGATCCTTCAACTTCTCTACCACACCCTCGTCCAATTCCCGATTTTTCGTCGCCGAACCGAGGACCTGTTTGAGCTCCTCATTTTCGCGCACTTTGTCACGAAGCTTGCGACTCCATTGAGCCTCGCTTTCATTTCGTTCCTTTTCGACGACGATGAGATTCTTTCTGAGATCCGCAACCTTCGTCTCGTATTTTGCCTCCGCGGCCGAGAGCAAACGAGCGACATCTTCTGCGGAGGTGGAAGGTTCTCTAGATCGACTATCTTGCTCCCGGCGGGCTTCAGCCATGTCGTCGTTGAGAAGGGCGAAGCGCTCCTCCGATTCGCGAAGTTGATACTGCAGTTCCGTATTTTGACTCTGCAACGAGTCCATTTGAAATTGGGTTGATTCCAATTCCGCCTGCCGCAGCTGCAGTTGGTCAAAGAACGAATTTTTGTCATTTGTAAGGTTCGCGACAGTAGATTCCAAGGTCGTTATCCGGGAAGTCAAGCTTGTGACTTCTTTTGCATGGGAGCTCTGGCTATCGAGTCAGAAAGAAACGCATTTAGTGCGACGAGAGCAAACCTTGGTGGTGAGCGCTTCCAGTTCAAACTGGCCCCGCAGAATCGTGACTTCCTTGTCTTGTTTATCTCTCGCAGATGCAATTTCCCTGTCAAACTGAGTCTTCAAGCCCGCGATGGCCCTCTCTCGTTCCGAATGGGCGGTCTCAAGCTCAGATTGCAGCCTTGACTTTTCGAGGTGGTCTTTCTCTCTCTCGGATTTCTCCTTGTCCTTTGACGATGCGATGTCCCGCTGGATATCGTCGCGTTCCTTCTCCGCCTTCACCAGCTTTTGCCTCACACTCTTCAAAAGACTGATGGCTTTGACGCGTTTCTCCTCCTCCTCCTTGGCCACCCGTTTGGAGCTCTCTACCTCCTTGTGCAGCCGCTCTATTTCAACCTTTTGTGCAGCAGCGTTAACATCTGCTTGAGATATGGAACCTTGAGAAGTTGCGAGCACTGCTTCAACTTCTGTTAGCTGCTTCCTCAGCTTCTCGATTTGAGCCGACTGAGACGCCGATTCAAGCCGATGGGTATCACGGAGTTCCTCTATACGGTCTTCCTGAGCTGCCCGTAAAATTAGCTCACTCTGTCGCAAGGTCAAGCCCACTTACTCGCAAGCTTTCCGTTAAGACGCGTGATCTCTTCTATAGAGATCTTAAAAAGTATTCAATCTTCACCGTGTATGTTTTGTTTCGTCAAACCTACGAACCTCGGATTTTAAAACTATATTCTGGACAAAATCTCGCAGTGCCTGCGGGTCGCTGATAGTTTCCAGAGGAGTTAGCTCGCGGAGCACCGCGTCTGCAGCAGCCTTTTCGGCTTGGAGTCGCTTGAACGAAGTGGACACATCTGGGACGAGTATCAGCCATGTTCGAATTTTGGTTGGTTCACGCACCGGAAAACCGTTGTTCTACGAGTTTCAGACGCTCCTGCAGCGCATCCACGTCAGTAACACGTGTGGCCTCGTCTGAAACAACGTCGGGAGTGGGACTCGGAGGAGCCAAAGCAACTTCCGCCTCGAGCGCCAAAACTCGGTCGATATGCGCGGTTTGTGGCTTCGGAGAAGCAGGGAGGACGGGATCGGACGGTGGCTCTTCAAGAGCGGGGAGAAATGGGTGCCGGTGGTGGGGGTGCCACAAGAACAGGTGTCGGCTCGTGCAATTGAAGGGGGGAGGATACCGGCGAATCCGGCAGCGGAGTGGATGAGGGCGAGAACACAGTTTGTATGGTGGTGGGGTGGGACTCCGTGGCGGCTTCCGGGGCAGCTATTGGCTCTGTTTCGGTCGCCGTTACCGAGGGTTCTGCGGCCGTGTCCACGGGAGGCGGGGCGGGAGAAACTCTGGATGAAGCAGCAGGAGTAGTTTCGGTCGAGGCCTCACCAATGCTGAAGGCGGCTGCCCTTAGACGGTCCTCTAGGGTTGATTTGTGCGCTCTGGGAGGAGGGGGACTCTTCTGACTCGGGCTCGCTGGCCGCTGGCTAGCAAGGGATTTGCGGAGGTTGGACAACGCAGACTCTGCTAATTGACCGGTAGAGCCGTCGATGGAGCGAGAGCGTGCCGGCGACGCGGGACGCGCCTCTGGGTGCGCCGAGTCCGAGGACTGGCGCGCGTGAGGGGCGAGGTTGTGTACAAGCTGAGAGAACATTAATGTGGGCGGTAGGCGGCCAGCGTATTGTGGCGGTGCAGCAACTACTAGTAATTGCTTAGACTCAGAGGACCGAGAAAGAAATCCTTATATATATTATAATCCTACATACAGGCTCATCTCACGATGCACTGGCTTCCGGAGCCGCGTCCGCTACCTCTTTCCCTCTACCGTTGCCCATCGCAGTGCTCTCAGGTGTTGCATTTGGAGTTGCGGACGCGCCAGCAAGTTGCCATGCCGGAATGGACGGTCGGCCAAGCGCAGGCAGCGGTGTGGTCGGGAGACTACTCCCGGACATCGTCGGGCCACGGCTGAGGAGCAGGGCCTTCAGAGACTTGAGCTCGTGCTGCAGCTCAGCCAGCGACTGCGTTTGGCTGTCCTTGTTCCGCTCGATCATCTAGGAATGCTATTGTCGAAATGCTGGGCCCAACTGTAGACGGAAACCCACCTTTGGTAGCATTTCACGTATGGAGTTGATCTCGTCTCGCATTTCGCGCATTTCGTCGCGCGTTTTTGTTTCTCCGTCGCGCACCTCTTGCACCATCGCGTCGACATTTTTCGTTGTCTCGTCAATCTGCTCCTTTTGAGCTTCCACTGCGACACGAACCGCTGCAGACTCGGCTTGTATTTCCTTCAACAGGGCTTCAGCCGCGTCAAACTGAGCGGTCAAAGCATCGCGGTCCGCTTCGTAGGCGGTGGAGGTCGGGGGTTGGAGGTGCGGCAGTAAATATTTCTGGGGGACGGTTAAACAAAGGGGAGGTTACGGAGCAAGTTGTGCACTTTGAAAAGGGCGACCGCGCCGTATGTAACGGTGCCCGACACAACTGCAGTAATCTGGCGCGCAAGTTAACATGTGTTTACACATCGGGCGGGTGCCTACAAAGTAGTCTCGCCAGTCCCACCTGTACGGCGGAGGTGACATCAAGGGGTAAGGAGCCTGAGTGTAAGCCGGTGCATAAGAAGAGCCCTGGGCAGCTTGGCGGATAGCAAGGTCAATTTCAGCGGGAGTAAGACCCTTTGCCTCGAGAAATTGGATGCGCTGGGTCAGCGGCGAGGCCTGGGACTAAGGGAGGGTAAGGAAGCAAGCTAGAGGGTAAGCCGAATAATCTTGCTTTGGGATCGTTGAGGAAGACGACGGCATTGCGAACAAGGTTCTGGCGAGAGTCTGAAGCCATGGCCGGCAAATCCCGGCACCGATCACGATCAACTTTTCTCTCTTTAAGCCATCCCAACATGGTGCTCAGAGCAGCAGTGAGCTCGCTCTCCAGAGGTCCGTTACTCGTTCTATCTGTCGTCCTGCGCTCACCCCTCTCCAGCCTCCCTTTTCCCTGCCTGCCGCCGCACCTGGCTGGCTCCCGCTGCTCTCAGTTTGTCTACGCGTCCTTTTTTTCATGTGCGGTGTGTTCATCTGTCTACAGTCTCCAGGAGAGGATATGCCGAGGCCTACTCCCGTGCCAAGCCGCACATGAACATTGGCACTATAGGTGCGCCCAACACCCACACCCGTAACCCGCCAGAATCCCAATGCACGCATTGCAGGCCATGTCGACCATGGCAAGACCACACTCACCGCCGCCATCACCAAGATTCTCGCTGAGAGTGGTGCCGCAAAATTTACTGACTACGCCCAGATTGACAAGGCCCCCGAGGAGAAGGCGCGTGGAATTACCATCAACTCTTCGCACGTCGAGTACGAGACCGACTCGCGCCATTACGGCCACATTGACTGCCCCGGCCACGCGGATTGTCAGTTGCACTTAGTCTTTTTATATCGTCCTTTGCTCACCTTTTATCTATGCCAGATATCAAAAACATGATTACCGGCGCTGCTCAAATGGACGGTGCTATCATCGTTGTCTCTGCCACAGACGGTCAAATGCCCCAAACCCGTGAACATTTACTGCTTGCTCGTCAAGTCGGCATCAAGAAGCTGGTCGTCTTCATCAACAAAGTCGACCAGATCTCGGACCCAGAAATGCTCGAGCTCGTGGACATGGAAATGCGCGACCTGCTATCAACTTACAACTTTGACGGTGAAAACACCCCAATCATCATGGGCTCCGCTCTCGCGGCCCTCGACGGCCGGGACGACGCCATCGGTGCTTCCAAGATTACCGAGTTGATTGCTGCGTGTGACGCCTGGCTTGATCTGCCTGAACGTAAGGGTCTTCGTGTACGATATCTTCTCCACCCTCAGCTCTTTTCTGCCAGGTGACCTCGAGAAACCGTTTTGTCTGCCCATCGAAGGTATTGCCGACTGCACTCTTCTTGCAGTTGATTTCATATCTGCTCTCAGATGTTTTCTCCATCTCTGGACGCGGCACGGTCGCTACCGGACGAGTGTGTTATCTCTCTGTCTCTGGAAGCCCTTTAATCCTTGAGAACAGGTTGAACGCGGCACGGCTTTGAAAGGAACTGAAGTCGAAATCATTGGCCATGGCGATCGTATTAAAACCACGCTCACCGGTATCGGTATGGACACGTTCGACGCATCCGAGTGGTTTTTAACCATGAATTTTAGAAATGTTCCACAAAGAACTCGACCGGGTATGCTACGCGTTCAATGTAAGTTGCCAATTCTAACTTTCTTCCAGGCAGAGGCAGGAGACAATCTGGGGGTCCTCCTCCGTGGTCTGAAGCGTGAGCAAGTATCGCGCGGTCACCTCGTCATTGCTCCGGGGTCCATGAAATCGGTCAAAAAGTTCCAGGCTCAAGTTTATGTATGTTAAATTCTTACCCAAGTTCCTCGGTCTCATTTGTCGCTTTCTAGATCTTAACGAAGGATGAAGGTATGTCTTGTTCAAACAAATTTGAGTAAACAGACTAATTTCATTCCAGGTGGCCGATACACGCCATTCATGTCCAACTACCGCCCCCAGCTTTTCATGCGCACGGCGGATGTGACGACTTCGTTGACCTTCCCCGAAGGTACTCCGAATCCCGAGGAGAAGATGGTATGCGTTCATTCCTCTCTGAATATCAGCTCTCTGAATAGCGTAGGTTATGCCCGGAGATAATTTGGAGCTCATTTGCGAGCTCACCAGCGACCTCGGAATGGAGGTTGGCACACGGTGAGTGCAGCCACCATCAAAACATCCGTCTACTAATATGAGGGCTAGGTTCACACTCCGGGAAGGAGGCAAAACCAGTATGTTTTTTCTCTTACGGTGAATCTGTCGAGCTAATATCTTCCCCCAGTCGGAACGGGTATCGTTACAAAGATTCTGACTACCGTTTGAGGGACAGTAATCAGAGTGGCGTAGACCAAGCATATGTAGCATAATAGCATTTTCCCGCACCCCAACTCCTCACTTAAAAGGCGTTTTGCGTCGGGTCGAATAATATCTGGCCAGAGCCTAGACTTGCCAGACGGAAATTTCAAAAAAGGCCGATGACGACCCACTCCGGAATCCGTGCCGCTTCCGTTCCGTGTCCCATTTAGGAGTCCCCAGCATTCAGAGTTTGCTTGCCCTCACCTCTCACTTCACGAAAAATGCAAGCCGTCCTGCGGCAAGCGTCGCGTTCCGGTGCACTCCTCCGCCCACAGCTCGCGCGTCCACGCGTATTCCGCGCGCCCCAGCTCTCGCGGACACTCGTCAGTGCGTAAAGTTGCATGCTGCGAAACTAGCCCAATACTCAGCTTTTCATCAGCGAAACGGTATACCGTGGAACACGAGGCTGTGGAATTCGACGACGCTACGGGACTCGGCGTTGTCTGCATCACCGACCATGCTCAGCAATCCCTCGGAGACGTGGTTTTTGTTGAGCTCCCTGTGCTTGGTACGGAGGTTGCGCAAGGTGGTGAGTGCATTTTATCATTCGCCGCTCAAACGCCGACGGTTTGGAAGACCAAATCGGGGCTGTGGAGAGCGTAAAGGCAGCGTCAGACATCGTAAGTTTTCGAGGTTGGTCCTTGGGCTCCGTTTATATCCTTTCGCAGTATGCTCCTATCTCGGGGACGATTGAGGAGGTCAACGAGGCACTGGCTTCCCAACCTGGACTGCTCAATAAATCTCCAGAAGACAAGGGTATGTATCTCGCGCTCTGCGTGTTCTCCATTATAACGCGACTCCAGGTTGGTTATGCAAGATTAAACTGTCTGCGCCAACCGAGGTATGTGATTCACCGTTTCCTCCCGTCGCTCTCCCACAATAAATTCGCAGATGGAAAAGCTTCTGACGGAGGAAGCGTACAAGGCGAGCTGGGAATAATGCGAACCAGGATAGACATTACATTACATTCTACTACATTCAACTGTATAGACGCTTCAACCAAGAACACACAGATTGGATTCAACGACCAGTATTGCATTCACTGAGGTTCATGATACGGACGAGGATGACGGCTCGTACTTGTACTTCTCGCCCCGCGCTTCCATCCTCTGTTTCGCCTCCTTCAATGCCCAGGTCTGGATGCTATATCACGTCCGTTAGGTCTCGCCAGACGTGAGGCGTCGGAACGCACCTGGAATCGGGCTTGAAGTAGAGTAACACCCCACCAACAAGCATCGAGCCGTACATCCCCCAGTACCAGATGGTCTCCCATGGCTGCTTTATTCTGCGGTGCCCAGGCGGAGGAGGCTGGACGGCGTCAGACGGAGAAGTGTAACTTGGCAGCGGGGCGCACCTTCTCGCCGAAAAGGTAACCGGTGGGCTCGTTGTATTGGGGCGCATCATGGGATGAGTACCGCACGGCTCCCAGCCGTGTCAACGACCGGCCAGCGGGCAGGGCGCGTAGTAAGGAAGTGGGCAGCATCTAAGGTGGTTTGTCCCAGTGTGGCTGGAGCTTGCCTTTCAGCCATGGGCAAACAATGCCGACGTTTTTATCGAGAGAAATAATAATCATGGGGATTCTGGTGCTATGCGATTCGGAGAGCGCATGGTACATTACTGAATGGTACTATTTCACAAGATTCTATAGGAACGGGATGATTCAAATCGTCTTGTTCAGCTCGGAATCAACTTGAACCAGGCGCGTTCCGGAAACGTAGTTCAGCGGCAGTTCTTGCATAAAATTCTATAGTCCTCTGGATCCCCATCTTCGGGCGAGTCTGCATCCGTGTCAAACCTAGTCGGGGTGGATAAAACGGTTCAGAAAAAGGCCGGATGGAGTGCGCATACCCAAAACTTTTGTAAAACTTGAGCGCTGGCTTGTTCCCTGAATATCGGGTTAGCTGGTGTGATGCGGGTACTAAATGATACTGGAGAACCTTTGAATACAGTGAGCATAATTTTATCCAGTCCAAAATCCGCTCCGATCTTCACAAGGTGATTCATCAACGCCTGACCAAGACCGTTGCGCTGAGAGGTCTTGGAGACCTGGATATCATAGCTGCAGAAGATGCCTGAGAATGAGAGGACAGCCTAAACAGGGAGGAAGCGACCAGTATAGAATATTTTGATCATCTTCAAACTCAAAGCGAAACGCAGTAAAAGCAACGAGGGACTGAGTGCCAGTGGTTGGATAAACCAGGATGAAACGCGACAGACGATTGAACAACTCTTCCTTCTTGTGCGGTGGGTCCCATCCAAACGACGAGGCCGTGTACCTAGAAGAGTAGTGGCGACTAATTAACGTCTGAGTTGGCGGTCCGTGCACCAGCGGCTTACATGGTACGCATGTTTGTTTCGAACATGGACCATATCAAGCCGCGAGTAGACTCATCCAAGCTTTCAGCGAGGAGCACTTTGAAGGCGTGACTTGAAGCAGCAAATAAGAATGCTGATACAAGATTACAAAAAGGCTCAAGTACGTCGAGTCCGAAGCAACGCTTTTTGAGAGTTGAGAGGCGGACGCCTTGCCACCATAAGCCAGCTGTAAGATATTCCACGAGATTGGAAGATAACCTCGTTGGCTTTCTCAATCTTCTTTGAGCCGGTCGAAAGGTCCATGGGCTGTAATCTCGTTGACCAGAATGTCTAGAACAGTCGTTCTTCTATGCTTGTGAATGGGCTGGTGAAGGTTGAGAGAAAGACTCAAAGAGGCAGTGATCGCTGGTGATCGCGGAGTTCAAATATTTCCCCGATTCGGACTCCTCGTTGCTTTCTTCCGCGCATTTCACTCTTCCGTTTGCAAGCCCGTTCTTATCTTGAGCAATGAAGCTCGATGCAACAGACTTGCGGTACGTCATGCCGGATGAATTCCGAGTGCTAACGGCGGTACGAGACTCCAGTGTTCCATGTCTCAGAGCCCATCCTAAATTATGGTCGACAGGTGGAAATGGGCTCCAAAAACCATGAAGTCGTTCCAACGGTCCTCATTGCTCAGATATCTGGCTTAAGGAACGGCGGAGTAAACAAACTCATCGGCTCTCTGGCAAAGCGAAATCTTGTCTCGAAAGTTCAAAACGCTAAATGTGAATCGAACACTGTCTATTCTTCGACCACTGAAACAAGAAAAAGATGATGGATACCGCCTAACATATGGCGGCTACGACTTCCTTGCAATGAGAGCTATGTCGAAGAGAGATACAATGCATTCCGTTGGAAATCAGATTGGTGTCGGCAAGGAGTCTGGTATGCATTCATTCCCGGGGAGTAGCCTCCTGTCCTGATCGGATATTGCAGATATCTACATTGTGGCTGATGCAGAGGGCAAGGAGATGGTTTTAAAGCTGCACAGGTCTGTCAGTTTGTGGAGGACTGACTATTGGTCGTGGCATTAATCCGAGTCAGGCTGGGTCGCATATCCTTTCGAGCTATCAAGGAAAAACGAGACTACCTTGGGAAGCGGAAGTCCGCGTCGTGGATGTACATGTCTCGTTTGGCCGCACAAAAGGAATGGGCGTTCATGAAAGTGAGCAATCTCGATCGTTCACAAACTGACCGCTGATGATTTATAGGTGCTTCATGAGCATGAGTTCCCCGTTCCGCGACCGATAGACCAAGCAAGGCATTGCCTCTTGATGGAATTCATCGACGCATATCCTCTGTACGTTCCAATATCGTGATTGCGTGACCTCCAGCTAAAGCTCTATAGCCGACAGATAGCAGAAGTCCCGTCCCCGGGGAAACTGTACTCTGAGCTGATGGATTTAATTGTGCGATTTGCACATGCAGGTCTCATTCATGGAGACTTCAACGAGTTCAATATCCTTATTCGTCGCGAATCCGGCGACCCAATCGTCATCGATTTCCCGCAAATGGTCAGCACGTCGCACGCAAACGCTGAATGGTGAATAGGTTCCTTTTCCCCTCATTCTCGTCGCTCAGTTAAATTTACAGGTATTTTAATCGAGACGTGGAATGCATACGGACATTCTTCAAGCGTAGATTCCGTTATGAAAGCGCTTTATATCCCCGATTCAAAAGTACTATATCTGCCGATGGTGCTGCTACCGGCGACTTCCGTTTAGATGTCGTTGTCGCCGCCAGTGGGTTCAAGCAGAAAGACATGAAGGTGCTCGAGGAGGTTAGTGATTCCCCTTGCTCGCTTACCTGGGATATTGACGGGCATGATAGTATATGGAGGCAGTCCAGAGCGACGGCTCGGAAAGCAGCGAGGAGAGCGAGGAAGAGAGTAGTGACTCTGATGACGATGAAGCAGATCCCGCTGCAGCAGATCCTGCCGAAGAAGATGCAGGGAAGGACGAGATACCGCCAATCGCCGGCCGGCCAGCGGACTCCGAGGACGAGGGAGAGCTTTCAGAGTCATCTCAACGATCTCTTTCCCGGTCTCCTCCACGATCGCGAGCAGGCTCGACAGTCTCTCTGGAAAAATCTGCTGCCGCGGTCGCTTTGAACGACATCAAGGAGATCGTCTCCGCTGACTTGTCTAAAACACGCTCGCAACAGAAGAGAAAATACCATTCCAAGCGAGGCGCTCGACGTGCTGGTCGATCGCAAGGAAGCAAGGCGAAGCAAGACACTCGGGTTAAACTAGATACCAGTGGGGTCTGGGATTAGTCGTCAGCTCCAATCTGTACCATATTGTACTGCTCTAATATATTTCGCATTGAACCTGATTGAAACCTCCAAGAAAGTTGCAGAAATCTCGTTAAACCCAAATAAGGGTTGAAGCGTTTGTTTTGACTTGATTGCCATCATCCACCGCCTTCCTTCCCGCCCATACTGCACTTACCCCTCCACCGAGCCTCCACTCTCTCCACTTCGCCGCCGTACGCCGACGCCAATCCCAGCCCTTGCGCCAACCCCGACCAGTCCTACTTTACAATGGAGAAAGCTGATCTCGAAACCTACCAAGTACAGCTCTCACAGGTCGACCTCGCCATTTCCTCAGACCCTGACAATGCAGAACTCGTCTCTCTCCGTTCAGAGCTGAAAGAGCTTATCGAGCTCACCAAAACCGCTATCGCTGCCCAGGCCGAGGTCGCCTCCTCGTCAAAAGCAGAATCGTCTCGGAAGAACACTTCCTCTGCGCCGACACATACGTGGTCCGCGGGCGACGAGTGTCTGGCAAAGTACTCGGGCGATGGAAGCTGGTATCCGGCTCGAATCACGTCAGTGGGCGGATCCACGGACAACCGTGTCTACAGCGTTGTTTTCAAGGGCTACAACACCACCGAACAGGTCAAATCCTCGGAGGTCAAGCCCATGCCCGCCAATCATGCCTTCGTTGTTCCTGCGTCTAACAAGCGCAAGCTGACCAAGGCGGAGGAGGATGAGAGGGAGAAAAAGAAGAAGAAAAAT
The DNA here is from genome assembly GCA_029449255.1 of Mycena polygramma. Lineage (NCBI taxonomy): Eukaryota > Fungi > Basidiomycota > Agaricomycetes > Agaricales > Mycenaceae > Mycena > Mycena polygramma. Next base: position 69,769 of record JARKID010000106.1, on the reverse strand, counting down.
GAGAAGAAGGTCGAGGCGAAGGCTGCGAAAGCGAAAGAGCAGACGGCAAAGCAGGCGACATGGCAAAAGTTTGCCAAGAAATCCGAGAAGAAGGGCGTGCATATCGCGGGCGTTGCTGGTACGAGTATATTCAAAACTCCAGACAACCCACTGGGCAGAGGTACGAATCGTTCCAATCTTCTTAGCGCCCGCGTTCCATCACTCATTCCGTTTCTCGCCGTCCAGTTGGGGTGACAGGGAGCGGTAAAGGGATGACCGAAGTCGCGGTTCAAGCTAAGCATAAATTTGCTCTCAACGAGGACCACGATAACCTATAATGTAGAGTTTGTACGTGCTCTACTCCGCGATCAGCGACTCTCGTTAACGTGCGCTTTCACAGTGCACATCATCTGGCCATTTCCATCTGTATCATTCTTTGAATTGTAATGACGGGTCTCTCTTCGTATATCAGGCACCATTCACCCAAACCCCCAATGGCGCATCCCGGAAAGCCATCGCCGAAACACACTATGTGATGTCTTGCTTTTTTATTCCTAGATATCACCCTCACCATGCCGTTTCTCCGCCCGACTCATTTCCAGAGTAACTGTGGAATATCTGGGCGCAGGCCGTCGAGCTTGTGGGAGGCGACGTGTTGTTGATCCATTCGCAAGTGGTTAGATATTACACCGTATCATTCTTTGCACTAATGCGCTGTTTTACTTGCCCGGTCTGTCCACGCCGTCTACTGTTGGCTTGCTTGCTCGTTCGAGGTCTTCTTCATGTGAGATCAAAATTATATTTTGCTTGCTAGCCACTGGCGGTTTCCAAGAAATTTACAGCTATATACGTTTTCCCCTTCTACCTATTGGGATTCGGAGTCGGCGTCCAATGTTGCGGCAAGACTTTCGTTCTGCAATGCGTGTCAGTTGATTCGCACGCAATGTATATGTTACTTACGGCTCTCTGTAATTGAAGCAACCTTGCGTGAGCATGGATCCTGTCGTTGTGGAGGCTCGCAACCATGGCCTTGAACGGAGTCAATTCCAGCGGTGGCTTCACCAACCGTTCAGCTCACTTTGCAAGTTGTTGAGTTGAGACCTTTTAGGTTCTCCAATTCAGTCGGGTCGATGGGGTAGAAGCTGGCGCCCAGACTTGACGGAATTCAGCGCTTTGTACCAGTCGACTACCTCCGACACTCACCCAAGAAGTTGAGTATGTAGCCTGTCGATGTGGGCCTCTAAACTGGCGATATAGATAGGGCGGCGCTGCGGTGACCCCAGAGTCGGTTCTCGGAAAAGGTTAGATAGTGAGTGGTCGTCCCGAATCGAACACAACATACAACTCCATTATATTGAACAAGGGTCTTTCAAGCGCATGATGCCACATCTTCCGATTGGATTTTGGTGATGTTTTTGGTCCTGGTTTGGCGTATGGTTGATGTCTTTCGGTCCTTGGGTTGCTCGGTCGATCTGGCCCTGGACGACGCTGACGAGCCTGACGACGCAGACACCGGAGAGCGGGGCTCGCTGCAGGACGAAGCCGAGTCGAATATGTCGTCGGGGATGTTGGTGGTATGGGCCATGGCTTGACGCTGACGCACGCCGCGGAAATTCAACTCTAAAACTCAATCGAAGCGAAGAAGCCAGCTGCAGCCGAGTACCCCGACCCACTTGTGATGCCCGTTGGACCTTTGGCGTTGAAAACTGCTGTTGCTAGTGGAATTTCTGCTTGGTCGACCTTATTGAACGTTGCACGCTCGCAAGAGATACAGGACACCAGGAAAATAGACACACCGTCGAATTGAGATGGCCAAAAGCGGAGATTACTGTTCAGGTTCTTGTTCGGTTCAATAATCCATCGATAATCGTCTGGAAGCTCTGGTTAGTCCCAATTAAAGCCGCCAGCGTCTCGTCCCGCCGATAAATGGCTGTCCCTCTGCCGTCCGGATGCGGCCATTTTCTCGGCCGTGCCATGCGTTTTTTCGTCCGGCCCTCCTTTCGTTCTACCACCACCACCGAGCAGCTATCTATGAATTAATCTCCCTCTCCGTTTATTCCTCATGTCGTGTGAAGACCGTCGTCCCCTCTCGCAGGTACCAGAGGACTCTGTCAACACCGTGCGTCGCGTTTCTTCCCCAATTCATTGACCCCACGAAAACGCTTGTGGCCAGTGCATGTATCCTCCATGTCCAACCCAAGATTCGTTTACACTACGCCCTCCGTATAATCCCACAGACCAAAATTTCTTCGATACATTTGCATACCATCCCAGCGATGCCGGCGCATACCTCGCCGACCCACTGCCGTCGGATTGGGCCCACTACCAGCCGACCAACTCGCATAACCTCGACGTCGCTGGCATCGACCATGCCTATCTTTCGTCCATGCATCATCCCGAGCAGCTTCACTCACCTTTCCCTTTCCACACACAATCCGTTCCATTTTTGCCCAACTCAGACCAAGCCATGTCCCAACCATTCGTTGACCAGAGCCCAGAGAACCAAGCCCTGCCTGCGCAGTTCGATTCTTTTATTGCTGACCCCAACCAAGTTTCGCCCGAACAATTCGAGTCCTTTTTCGCTCATCCAAACCAAGCCCCACCCGCGCACTTCGTCCCCCATTTCCCTGACCAGAATCAGGCATTCTTTGATCCACTTTTTCCTGACACAAGCGCCACCACCCTTGAACTCCACCAAACTCCAGCCGTCGATGATTTGAATGCGATGTTGAACTTTCCCGACCATTTTTTCACCAACGCCAACACTGAGTATCGTGAGGAGTTTGAAGTCTCTCGTCCCACCGCTATCGCAGCATTCAACGCCGTAGTTGATCCTTTCGAGCCCGCGACGCCGCCCCCCGTACCTCGCCCCAGACCTCGCAAGCCGAAAGCCAGCCCTCGCACTCGCACAAGGCCTGTGGCCAGACCCAGCGGGTTTGTCCCTTCCGACCCGTGCGTCCAACTTCAATTGTGCGTTGTCCATTCGTTTATTTATCTGCCCGCAGGGACGACCTTTCGTCGCACGAGAAGAAGAGACTGTACGTTGAATGTCTTGAGCATTATGTTCAATGTATGTGCGACTCGTATAGCTATCGCGACTAAATTAATTGCTTGAATAGATCTGCACCAGTTGTTCGCCTGGATCCAGGTCCAGCCTGTTCCGCTTGAACGTGTCTCAAGTTACCGCTCGCTCACCTCTCGTTCTCTGCGGGTGAGTTTTCTGAAGCTGTATTATTCTCCAGTCCTGATTAGCGCGGCAGACCATTCTGATCCATCTCGGCAAATCATCCGACATTCTTCATGGGCAAATTGTTCATGAAGAAGAGACAGTGAGGCGTTCGCAAATTTTATCCGATGTCTTTATTCACCTCATTCCAGCTCAAGGGCCTCCAGATTCGCGAAACCTTAGCGCTCATATCCCAAAGCTATGTCGCCCCCGATTCTCCCGCAAGCGACAGCACAGGGACGTCGAGCACCTACGTCTCATCCAACCCAGACGCCGACATCGACGACATGGCCAAGTTCGCGTACCCTTGATTTTTGCGTCCCATAATCTGTTGACAACCAATAAGCCTGCTGCCCGATCTACTTGTCTGTATCTAGCAATCCTTATTTTTGATTTTGCCTGCGAAACCAGTCCTAGTGTAATATTCTTGCGAGCTATAGTCGTCGTTTAATCGCGTTCTGCAGTATCGTACTTACAGTGTATGTGTACAAGATCAATACAATCCTCCGCCGACATATCGTTCTCGTCCGTGGAACCTTGAACATACATATATACGTTGGGATTTGGGATTTAGTAGTCATCCTGGTACGACGGGGGCAGATCCTCGTCGGGTCCTCCCTTCGGCGCACCGCTTGCCCCGGCTCCGCCAAAGAGAAGCCGCTCGCGCTCCTCGCGCTCGAGCCGCTTCTTCTCCTCCTCCGCGGTCTCGTACTTGGCCGGCGGCCCGCCCTGTTGCTGCTGCGCCGCCTCCGAGTAGGCCTGCAGCCGCTTCTTCTCCTCGGTCGCGCTCTCAAACTTCTGCGAGCCGCCTGCGATGCCGTACGCCGGCACGGAGGGCTCGTTGCCTGGGAGCCCGCCGCTGCGCGGGCCAGCCGTGCTCGACGCCGCCTTGATGTCGTGCAGCGACCCGCTCGCGGGCCCAGGGCCTGACGCGCCGGCAGAAACGGGGACGCCCGTCTCAGCAACGGTGGGAAGCTCGGAGGGGATGGTCGGGGACGAGGCGATGGCGTCAACTGACCCAGAGGAGCCTGTGCTACTAAGGGTGGGGATGGGTGTGGGGGATAAGTTCAGAGTGGACGGGTCGATCGGGGGAGACTGGGTGGCCGGCGATTTGGACGCCGACTTGGACGACGCAGAGGACGGCAGCGGTTTCGCCTCGCCCGGCGGGGGTGACATGCGTATACCCGGCTGGAGGCTACCGGCGACGTCGGAAGTGGCGATATTTGAAAGCTCTCGGGCGTGAGTCTCACCAAAGCTGCGCGTGTCGGACCTGCTGAGGTCGGAGCCTGTACTCTGCGGGGGGAGGTTGATGTGCCCCGTCTTGTAATTATCGAGCGCACGCTGCAATGAGGCACGGACGGCGCCAGTAGCTTGCCCCCCTGTGTAAGGCTTGTCTGCAGTCGGGGGGAAAAGTCGGCAGTACCGCAATGATAGGCGTCGCCGCTTGCGAAAGGAGAACGAGTTTCTCGCCAAACTGGAGAATGCGGGGTATGAGCACGGCTAGACTGAATAAAGGGGAAGCTGCAAACCTCGCGGATGGCCTCCCACTTGTGCTGCTCGCTTTCCCGGACGGCCTGGCGCTTGAGGAGACTGACTTCGGTCTCCTGAGGCTGGTCCTCGAGGAGGTTCTTCCTGAGCTGCTCCTTGAGCTCCGCGAGTCTCTTCTCCATGCCCCGGGGCTGGTCGTGCTCGATGCGGTTGATCTGGAGCTGGATGCCCGCGCGGACGTTGCGGCGGGGCGTAAGCGCCGTCTCGGCGTCACGGAGGGTCTTGAGTGGCGCGCGGGCGGCATCGAGCTTGACGGCGAGCGAGCTGGCAAGGGAACCCTGGACAAGACTGAGGATCTATCTGCGGGTCAGGTGAATGAACGCAGGCATACCTGGACGAAATTGAGGTATGCAAGACGATCTGTTACGTCTTTGAGGTCTGCGTCCTCTGCTTGGCCCCAGGTGTAGAGCTCTTTGCTCTGGGCCTTTGCATCGCGCGACAAGCTGTCGAGATCGATGGCGACACCCTTCTCCACAGTGATGATGCGCTGGATGGGGGTGGTCGATGAATATTGCTGGCCTAGCGAGCGTAGCTGGTGCTGAAACGAGTCGAGCGCATGCGAGTCATGCGAGGGCAGCACGGACGACGCCTTGTCTACGATGGACGAGAGGAATCCGGACATGGGGGACGGAAGGAAATGCAATTTACACCGAATTCCGTAGCCGTCTCTTTATAGCACAACAAGCAAGCAGTGCTGTCGAATACACAACCAACTATACCCTAGACTGTAATTTTCCGCGCCTTGCCCCCCTTCTTCTCGCTGTCCTTGTGCGACAGGAACTCGACCTCCGTCGCCAGTGGCCCCGACAGCTTCTGCCCCTCCGCAAACCCAAGCACGCTCATCTTGAAGTGCTTGCCCACACCCTCGATCCGCTCCCGGAGCGTGTCTTCCTCGCTCGCCGGCGCGAGTCGCGTCCATATCGACAGTCGGTAAAACTGCGGTCGTGTGGACACAATGACCCCCGTGATGAGCGAATTAGGCGGCGAGCCTGACGGATCCGCCTGTGTCAGCGACGGGTCAAAGGTCTCGCCGATCGCAGCGAGCATCTGCAACACAGCCCAGTTCAGCACACCGCCATGCGCGCAGCCAGAAAACATACAGTATACAGCCACATCTTATCGACGTGGGCCCGGTTCTTGTCTTTCGGCAGTTGGATACTCCATTTACCGCCGTTCTTGTTTGCCTCGTCCTCCCATGCCGGGATAATCCCCTCCTACACAACGCCATTCAGCATCGCGCGCGCGCAGCCAGCAGAGTCCCCACCTTGAAGAGATAATAGTTGGCCTTTTGCGGCAGTTGCGACGGCGGAACGATGTTGTTGTAAAGGCTAGAGCGGAGTATCAGCGATGGATCGATGAGCCACCGAGACGTATTGACGCACCCCCAGAACTCCTCCACGCTATCGAAGCTGATGACGCGTTTGATATCCTCCATCCAGCCCTGTGCGGCAGCCACACCAGGTGTTTGCGGCGCGGGGGTCTGGGGAAAGGCGGAGATAGGTGTCTGGGGCATGTTCCGGCCCTTGGTTTGCGGCGAGTCGAACCAGAGGGTCCAGGGTGAGTAGAGGGGGTGCTGCAGCGTGTCAGGGAGGTGGAAACGGCGCTCATGGAGTGTTGAGGGCGGTTACCTTTACATTAAAGTTTGTCGGATCGTTAAACACGGTTCGGATTCCCTCCGCTTGGGCCTGCATGTCGACCTCTTGGATTTCACCAGGCTCAAGGGATTCATCGTCGTTGACCGCGGCCTGATCGGCCAAGGCAGCCGAGAGCGCAGCTCTCGAGGCGGTAAGGGCAGGGCCCGAAAGGGTGCTCATGGTGGTGGTTTTTGGTGAGAGAGATTATTGGTCACACGGTCACACGAACGGATCGGAAAGTCTCACAAAACTCCAACAAGAAATAGAGGAGCGCGTAAAATGTGTTGCATTGGCTGCTGGGATGTATCCCGAATATATTGGGAGCCATGGTACGCGTCGTGAGTGCGGAAGGAAAAATGGGACTTGGTTGCTAATGGGGATGCGTGAGGTCATCCAAATAATTTCTGTGCACGGATTGCTCAGGCTGGCGGGCGTTGTAGCCCGATCCGAGTAGGAGGTAGTATTCGGAACGGTCTCACTCAGGAACACTGGTTTGAGGACGGTTCGGAGAGTCAGTTCGGACATTCGGACAGAAAGCGGAAAGAGTGACAGTGTGACATGGGAGCTTGACATGGACCAGCTACAAGCAAAAATCGTCGCGGCCGCAACAGGCTCGACGATGACTGCCCTCACCAGCAAGTCCCATACTACCATCCCCTAGTCCTCTCCTAACCACCTATGCAACACAGTGACTCCGTTCGACGTCGTCAAAACGCGGTTGCAGACCCAGCCAGCCCAAGTACGGACTCGGCCCTCGCCCGCTGTATGCTGCCAACCCCCGAATGTCCAGTGCATCCGCAAGATGTCCTCTCTCGCTCGTCCGCTGGCAGCCGAGCAGCTCGTGTGCGTCTGGGACCACGGTGTATTTAAAGCAGAACCGGTACACGGCTTCTCCGACGCGGTTCGTCATGTCTGGCGTGCAGAGGGCATCCGCGGGCTGTGGAAGGGTTGTGGAACTACTCTGTGAGCAGTCCGTGTCCCAATTAACCCCCCAGTATGTTCAATGCAGCCTGCAGAGTCATTGGAGTCCCTTCGTCGACATCATATATGCTGACCTACGACTATTTACTAAATGTGGTCCTCCCGCCCCTGCTGCCGGCAGCTGTCGTCCCCCTCTCGGCCGGCATTCTGGCGCGCTCGACCATCACCACGATTATGTCTCCGCTCGAACTCGTCCGCACAAACCTCCAGTCCACCCCCGCACATCCCCTCAATCCAAACACCCTGCGGTCCGTCTTGAGCTCCGTCCGAGGTCTCGTCCGCGACCATGGAGTCCGCTTTCTCTGGCGTGGCCTCGGCGCAACTCTATGGCGAGACGTCCCGTTCTCCGGCCTGTATTGGGCCGGATACGAGACCACGAAGAAGGCGTTTGCGCGGAACGGCCAAAGTGGCGCAGGGGTCGCTTTCGTGTCTGGCGCGTTTAGCGGCATGTCAGCCGCACTGGTAACGAACCCCTTTGATGTCCTCAAAACTCGACGGCAGGCTCTCATCATGTCCTGTTCTTCCTCGTCCTCGACCCCAAAAATTTCTGGCATCCCCCTCCTGTTACACATAGTACGAACAGAAGGCACACCTTCGCTATTTGCTGGCCTGCTGCCCCGCGTCGCCAAGATTGCGCCTGCATGCGGGATAATGATTGCATGTTATGAGGTTTGTCTTGTCGTCTGCATCTAGGTCTTGTGTCTGACTCTTTTACTCCAGGGGGTCGGAAAGTTCCTAGTTACAAGATAACAGACAGCTCAATCTCTGTACTCTATACACCCATCGTACATCGGTATTAATCCAACAATATAGACACCATCACCCCGTGTATTATCATCTACAGTCCAATGCCATCCCTCTCATCGTAACCTACCCATTTCCCGGTTGGTATGTGTCAACTTGCCTGTCGTCTCGTCCACCCGGTTCGCAAGATCGTCGAGCAGTTCGATTTGTACTGCGAGTTCGTTCGATATCGCTTCGCCCAGATGCCGTTGACGCTGCAGGACGGCTGTCAGCTGGGACACCTCGGAATCCTGCTGTTGCATCTTTTGCTCTTGCAAGCATAAACAGCCCGTGGTCGTCCTAGAGGCCGCGTCTCTTCGGTCTCCCTCGGTTTGGCCGCTGCGCCAAAGACCCGGCCAAACGGCTTGGACGTCGACGCGCCGCCACTCATCAAGGGCTTCTCGATCGGTGTCGGGGGCAGGAGCCCGCGAAGAGAGGGAATCGCCTGCGCGGCTCGTCAGGCGGGCAACGGTGACCATCTTCCCGAGCCTATACCAACGGTCAAAATTTAAGAACAAAGAACGGGGAATGAGATTACTTCTCGCAGTCATCACGCAGCCGTGCAATCATGTCCGTCCGCCGCTGCAGCTCGCCCTCGATCAAGCCGCCCATAGGCAAGCTCCTGCAGCCCCGCAGCAAGCTTACCGAGGCGCGAGATGACTCCTGCGAGCTTCTTCTTGGCAGCGACATTCGATGTGTGCGCGCCATTGGTGTCGCCGCGATCAGAGAGCGCATCGCGCTTGTTGATGTCAGCGCGGACGTCACGGATTTGCGCCTGGAGGTCGATGTGCTCGTCGAGCCACGACGCCAGGGTGTACTGCCCAGCCTGCGGCGAATTCGCCCTGCTTCCCGATCGGGATGCCGAGGAACTCGCGAAAGACAAACGTTTCGCGCCACTTGTCCTCCTTGGCGCTGAGGATGGCGCGGAGGATACGTCTCGAGGCCCGCGCGGCGCTCCTCGAGGAGCTTGGGGTCCGAATGGGAGCGGAAGATGGAGAGGGCGTGCTTTGGGGGCAGGGGCGCCGGGGGGTGCTCGCCGACAGCGTCCTTGAGGGCGCTGTGGAGATCGTCGAACTCGGAGTAGCGACGCCAGAGGGCCCAGTCGCGCACATTGGCCTTGACGCGCACCTCGTACACCGTGTGCGCAGACGGCGACGCCCGTTCTTCGTAGCGAGGTATAAGCACAGACTGAAGCATAGTCGATCACGTAATGCAATAAATATTGGCCGTGTATACATGCAACAAAATACATTTCATTGCAAAAGTGCTTCAATTCTTCTCGCAAACGCCTCGCCCCCAATGCGTTCAGTAAACTCCAATCGACCCTTCTTCTCCTCCTGCCCCAGCTCGAAGCATTTGGGCGGCAGCTCCACTTGCCTCGTCTGTCGGTAGGCACACCACCTCCCTTATCACCTCATTCCCGCCCTGATCCAGCACCACCCTCAGCAGCTTCTCCGCGCGCTCCTCCCCGGCCCCGCCTGTTCCGGAGGTCAGGCCATATACTGCATGCAACATGATGCGTCGCCGACTAAGCCGCACAAATCCATGCAGCCCGCTCCATTGACTAGCGCGCGCAAATACGCAGCGAGCATCCCCGCGTCGGTTTCCACAGGCCACAGCCACGCGCCTAGCCCCCCTGCGCTGCCTACAATCACATCTGCGGGCTCCGTCCGCACCGTAGCGTAGTACATGGGCGTAGTCGCTCCACAGCAGTCGCCGGTAGTCCATCGGCATAGCCCATTGCTGTCGGCGGGAGAAGCAGACGCGCAAACGTGGGGTTCGCAAATGAGACCGCGTCATAGAGCGCGACAAAGTCGGTGTAGTACTGGTAGAATGGGGTTGACGGCCCGAGGAAGACTGCGGCAACTTCTTCGAGGTTGGACTGTGCCTCGGAGGGCGGAGAGGGAATGACTGGCGAGGCACGGTTCAGGCGATGTTGAAGATGTTGAGGCAGCAGCGGTGAACGGCGCGAGCAGCTCGTCCATCAACCGTCCCACGACTCCGTCACGGAACACCTCCCGCTCCGCGCCCTGGGGCTGCGACTCCATCCCGTGCTCGAGCATGCACACCTTCATGCAACCCCATACCGCCTCCTCCCCGGTCAACACAAAGTCCCGGAAAGAAAACCGTGCGCACACCGCGCGCGCGACATTCGCCAACAGCAGCGCCGCCCTCGCCACGTCTACCTCCGACGCGTCCCATCCGGCAGGCAGCTCGCTGAACACGGGGGACGTGCCTGAGCGAAGAAGGTGATCCAGCGGCGAGAGCGCCCAATCGCGCCTGAGGGGCAGCCCATAGCTGCGCGAGTTGAACGCCGCCGGCGTAGGCAACCGCAGCGTCGTCGCGTGTTTGATCGAAGCCGGTGTTGCGCACTTGGGCGCGATGTGCGTGTCTAAGCGTGGTTGCACCGCGCGCGCAAGGAAGGGGGTCAGAATCCCGACGCCGCCCTGTTCCCACATGGTTTGTGGGACGCCGAGCCCCAGCCCCCGCGCGCGTGTCCACTCCGGCGTCACTAGCGCGAGGACCTCCTGCCCGATCTGCAAAGCGAATATTTCGTCGCCTGGGAGAAGCCGCGCCAGGACCGTCAGTGCCTGCGCCATCCACACGTCCGACGCGACGTCCGGGAGGCGCTGAGCGAGGCGGAGGTACACAGAAAGGAGGGATGCGAGGGGGCGGAAAAGGACGTAGCTTGCCCCGCTCGTCGGTAGGCGCGCCCAGAGCGGGTGCGCGACGAGCTTCGCGCAGAGGTCCGAGAGCTGTGCGAACGGGAGGCCAAATGGCGGCGCGGACAACGGGCCATCTGCGGCTGCTGGCAAGCAAGCAAGCCAGAGGCGCATCCCCGCCATGAGCACATCGGCCGAGGACCCCAGATTCTTTAATTTCATCGCCCCGCCGCGCCCAAAGTCGTTGAGGCCGACGGTTAACGCGTCAATGGCGGCTTTTGTTATTGCGTGTTCAGCTCCTTCCGAAGCCTCGAACGCAGGCTTAAGCACTGCCACGCTCTCCGCGCGCTCTGCTTCCCCGCCACGCACTCCATTGACGCGCGCACCTTCCAGCCATGCCGCCTCCGCGCGCCACAGCGTGACCCACGCACCCCAGTCTGCCGGCGCTGGAGTCAGTCGAGTACGGAGCGCGAGGAAATCATCGTTCCATCCCCACGCAACGACCTGGCTCCAGAGGATCTCGTGCGCAGGCGTCGTCTGGTGCGGGTCCGTCGCGCACACGAGCCATATCTCGAGCAGGCTCGCCCACGCGCGTATTAGACTCTCATCTTTTGTGTTCTGGGTATCCAAAATATACTGCGTAAGGGCGGCAATTTGGAGGTGCGCGGTGCTCGCGATGTGCGCGTAAAGCCCATACGCCGCGAGGGCGGTGTAGAAGCTAAGCGTCTCGGTGAGCAGCGCAGGATCAGGCGGCGGAAGGGTGGTGACGAAGCGCAGAAGCGCATCTGCGGGCGGGGTTAACGCCTGTGCATTGGTACGCGTGGAGGACGCGAGCGTCGTGAGGAGGGAGATGCATGCGGGGTTAGCGGCGTCGGTCATGAGGTAGGCGCGGAAGAGGGACGGGATCAAGTCGGGCGTGGAAACTATCTCTGTTGCGATGTCGTTTGTCTGGCGGGCCAGCCGATGGAGAATCGCGAGAATGCGCGCGGATACGGACGAGTCTGGTGATTCCACTTGTGTCGAGAGCGCCGCGACAATCTGCGGAAGGAGCTGCGCGGTGGGGAACGTATCCTTGGACCCCAGCTCCACGCCCTCCATGTCCGGCTCTACATCTGGATCGAGCTCCTCCTCGGCCTCGGACCACCCGACAACACACTCCCATACTACCTCGATCGCATGTACCCCAAGGGCACCACGCTCGGCCATCGAGTCGATACCAGCCGCCACGACGCGTGTCTTGACGTCCCCGATCTCGGACGCCTTCATAACACCGTCAGGGAGGTCTGCATCACCGCGGTGGACGGCGCCGACCCAGCGCGCGACCCCGGCAAGCATACGCATCCCCGCGGCGCGCTGGGCTTTAACGCCAGAGCGCGACATGAGGAAGACAGTCATCAAGGGTGTATCCCGCGCGCTGCAGGCCGTCCGAGTCCGGCGCATGGTGGTGAAGTCCCAGGTGAGTCGGTAGCGACGCGTGCAGCGGCGCAGCAAGCGGATTGCCCGTAAGGTCGAAGCGCAGCGCGTCGGCTGGGGGCGGAGCGGAGGGGACTGGATGCATGGTTTCTTGCATCCATTCAAGATCAGGGATTGTTCGCGGGCGCGGAGGGAAAGAAACGGCGGCGGAATATACTCTGGTGTTCCTTCCTTCTGGTTCTGGGTCTTGCGCTTTCTGCGCGTCTTGCGGCAATTCACTGACCCAGTCCATTGGCCCAGCGAGACCGCGCCATTATCGTCTGCAGACGGCGCAGGGAGGGCAAGAGCCTTCTTGCGGGGCGACGGCGGTGCAGACTCGTAGACGTGAACGTCGTTTTCGGTCACTTCCGCAAAGCGCAGCTGCTTAGATGCGCGGCTTGCAGGGCGAGTGCTGGACGGGGTGGTGAGGGCAGACGGTAGCGGCGCTTTAGAAGTAGTTTGAATATTTTATAATGCGAGCCAGAGGCCCTGCGCACCAGTCGACGTCGCTCGTGCCTCGCGCACCTTTTTCAGTACATCCCCGAGGCCAGGGCCGAATTTCTCGAGTATTTCTCGGCGTTCCTCTTCCCGTTCCTCGTCCGTCATCGCACTGACCCTGAGCTCGTTCTCCCGGCTCATCTGGGCGCGCCAATCGTCAGGGTCTTTTGTTGGTTGCTCATCGGAGGGTGAGGGTCGAGAAGCCTCCCGTTTGAACGGCACGACGACCGGGACATGGTCCCGCGGTTTCAAGCTTGAACTGGCGCCTGCCGCCTCCCTTGCCCGCTGAAAAGCGCTCTTCTTTGACCGATGGGGCGCCTGCGGAAAGCCGGTCTTGGATGCCGGTGCAAATGGAGTGGAAGGCGTCGAGGCTGGGGCGCGTTCGAAGACTGCGCCGATGAGTGGTGGCGGATGGGTGGAGGCCATGCTGGGGACGCATGACTCTGAGACGCGTCTATTTGGCACTTTGCGCGTGCTGTGTCTATCCTTCTAGTGCCTTCTCTCACCACAGCAGTCTGTGTAGTCCAGTGCCTCTTCAAGTGGACCTTGCTGTATAGGACATTCGAATGTAACGCGAATACAGCCTTCAGTGGACGTGGACCTATTTTATCCCGGCAATTATCACAAATCGCGCTCCCGTGCCCCGAAAAATATTGAACACCCTCGTGAAAATCCACCATCCTATCCCTCTTTTTGACAGAAAGGAAACGAACCCCGGAAATACATCCTCCGTGATATCTTCCAGGCGTACATCGGTAAACCCAATCCCGCGCATTTGCGCGACATAGTCGTCCGTCGAGAGCATGTTCTCGCGCGGCATCAGCCGGAGCACCGCGCTCACACACCGTGTCCAACGAGTTTGTAGCGCGCCAGGGGAAAAACAGATGTCCGCGAGCGCGAGGGCGCCGCCGAGGTGCAGGCGGTTGTGTGCCTGCCGCAGGAACTCGACACGAGGGCGGAAGTGGTACGCGCAGTCGAGCGCGAGGATCGTGTCGAATTTATCTCCCTCGGACGACGGGTCCAGCGGGTGCCCGCGGGACCCTGGACGGTATATGGCGTCTCCGGCATGTAAGAAAACGGGCACGGGCTGGTTCAGACGCGCGACGCGGGCTTGTGACCGTTGGCGGTGCGCCGGGAGGCTCGTAATTCCCGTGAGCTGCGCTGGTCGAGGCACGGAAGGGTGCGTGAGCAGCATAATGAGCGATTCGCCCGTGCCATGGCCGACATCTGCAGGATAAATTCCAGTGTGTATGAACAGACTGAGGACCGACCTAATACCCTTCCCCCAGGTTTACATCTAGCTGCTCCAACGAGCTTCAACGCCAGAGCTGCAGTAATTTAGCAGCCTCCCGAGAAATAAAAATGTGCTTTACCTTCGGCAGCTTCAGGAAAGACATCGGTATCCTGTTGACGTTCGACCTGTTGAACCAAGGGAAAGACCACTATGTACCTTCCAATACCCCATGTTGAGCCATTCCGTCCGCGCGACGTTCTCGTCGGGAAGTTTGTTCAATGAGAGGTGGAATTCGCCGTACGGGTCTGCAGAAGAGCGTGTTGCCATCCACAGAACGAGAATCAGACCCAATACAGCAGCGAACAGCACTAGATTCATTCTCTTGGATAGAATACGCGAAAGACAAGGGAGGAAGTAAACAGAAGCCTACTCGGGCGCTTAGTAGATGGTAAAGAGGGGAGAAGAGAAGCGTACGCACTCAAGTTTCCGGCGCAGGCTCCAGCTTCGCCCGAATTCTCTCGAGTGTCTCGACGTGGGCTTTTGCGACCACACCCTTGATAAAGGGGAGCAGCAAGAAGAAAGCCTGCAGAGCGGGATGTAATAAGCCATCAAGCTCTAAAAATGGTTGGACAATTCGCACATTCACCGTCGTCGTTTCCTCAATCTCTGTGACGTTGTCCTCGATTCTCCTCGCTGTATATTTGGTTTTCGTAGTGGTCCCTGCTCCTGCGGCGCTTTCGGCGTGCAGACCTGCGTCGTGCAGCGTTATCGTCGCGTTGTAGGTCGTTTTCGTCCGATATCCAAACGGGAGAACTAGACTGTCAACGATGGTGTATTTCGTGCTGTCCGCCGGGTCGATGTTGACCTCGATAATGAGGGGTGAAAGTTTCATTAGCCCGGACGGGTCATGGAGGAATTCCACCGCGGTCTGTAGGGGCACAGAGATTTGCTTGGAATAGGATACTTGGTAAGACCGGAAGAACAGCGACATGATTATTAGTTAGGGGTACATGAAAGCATTTGAAAAGCACAACAGCAAAACTCTAATAGTACAACAACTTCCTTTCCCTCCGAGAATACAATACAACAGCGCTGGGCCAGCCAGGCTACGAGGTTTTCCGTTGCGGCGGTTCTTCGACGCCTTCGCCAATGTCGACGTCGCCGATAACATAGCGCAAGACATCGCTGAGGGTGATGATACCCAGCAATCTGCCTTTCTTGCCGCCCTGTTTTTCTTCCTCCTGCGCATGCCGTTAATAACGAAGTGTCAACAGGAATATAAAGGGCGCACCTCGCCCTCTACTACGACCAGTCGATGGACACGCCGCTTCTTGATCAGCTCCAGCAGTGTCCGCAAAGAATCGGACGCCGTGCAGATGACGACACCAAGGAAGTCTGGTGAGCGCGTCTTGAGTGCCTCGGCGACGGTGAGATCGAGGTTCTGGTATACTCCGAGCCGTACGAGTGTCTGATGCAAATGAGCAACTAGGTTCTCTGCCTGGTTGAACAACGCACCATGACATCGACGGTCTCGTACATGTCGACCACTATCCCATCCTCATCAATAATGGGTACTGCGGATATAGAGCGCTCAGAAAACATGTGAACGACATCAAAGACGGGGGTGTTGAGGGTCGCAGTTGCGATGGGGTGAAACGGGCTTATGCCAGACGAACTGACATATGTGCCGATCTTCAATTTGCGCAGGGACAAATGAAGTTGCTGAATTTCTGACGGACACTATTCAAGGAAATAAATATTGTGGTAGGTGTGGGAAGGGAGCGACAGACATTCAGGGCAATGAACTTGAGAAGTCGGTACTGCGTTAGCACAGAAACGATCACTTCGTGGCCCGTCTCCGTGTCTTTATCCAGTAGTGGTAGTCTCCGGGCGTGGGTCTGTATTAAAACTTTAGCCGCGTCGAACATGGAGCTGTTGGGGTGTTCGCTCAGAAGGGCCGGCTGGGCTACTCCCAGATCCTTCTCAATATCTTGACGTACGCGAACGCGATCAGGGACAGAAATGAGTGGACGGGGTGCGCGTACCTCTGAGAGACTCGAGTCTAAATTTCTCGACATCTGTCTTGACATTGTCGTAGCCGACGGCGGTCTTGTAGTAGTATTGGATTAGATGGATGATATCCAGAACAGTGAGCATTCCGGCGAATGCTGATTTCTCACTGTTCCAGAGAGGCGCGGATACGACGTCTTGGAATATAATCAGAGCCACATTGATTGAATGAGAACAAGAGAACGGACTGTTGGCGAGGAGACATTGTAGCGCGCGGGTCACACTAAATTTGGTATCCAGCACGATGAGCAAAAGACAGAGGGCATGTGTCGTACCTGAGCTTGGTATCCAGCACGATGAGACGAAAAGACACCGGGAATGCGTCGTATCCGGTTCTGCCTCTCAGCATAGTCCGGATAGAATAGAGCGCGGATTCATGGTTGTCCTGGTGCGGGGGCAGATGGGAGCCAGCCCGTCTCCTTGAGGGTTTCCTCCGAGGAGTCGTTTGCATCGGGTACTGGCGTCGCAGTAGGACGAGGGAGGAGGATCAAGGAGTGGAATGGCTGGTCGTAGGATGCAAGCCGAGTGTCACGTCACTCTCCGTTACTTGCTCCGTTCCCACTTGAACTCGTTTGTAGGCACTTTGGACATGGACATGGACGGCCAATTCGTCGTCTTGGACGACGACCAGCTCCCCAACATGCCCACCCAGGATGCCCTCTTCGTTCTCCTCCCCCTTCTCATTATTCTCTCCACCTTGCTCTTCATTCTCTTTCTCGTCCTCTGTTGCGCTCTTCTACTTCGCCGCAGGCGCGGCATCATGCTGCGGGACAGCGATGGGCCCACAGACATGAGTAGGGAGGAGCTCATTGACGGCGACGGCGGCTTCGAGGGTCTGGAGGCTCGTTGGCTCGAGAGTGTCAGCGACCACGTCCGTCTCGCTTATCTCCGCGCACGAGGTTCGTTCCGAGTCCACTGCACTCTGTCTCTCTCGCTTGTGCTCATGCTGCCGACGCAGACTTCCAGCTTCAATATCTCCCCAACTCCCTCCCGACAGATATCACGCTTTCGCAGTTCCTATCGATCCAGGAGAAGGGCGTGTCCGCCTGGTCGTTCGAGCCAGACTATGAGACCGTCAACTCTCTCCTGGTCCATGCTCGCACAGAGATCACTTTCCTTCCCGACCCCGCCTCGTCCTCGTGTGTCCAGTCAAACCTCCCCCTCCCCAAGCTGAACGAGGTCTATTATTGGGAGGTCAAGATGTTCGATCTTCCCGAGTCCACTAATGTGGCCGTCGGCTTGGCCACCAAGCCCTACCCTGCGTTCCGTCTGCCAGGTCTCAACCGATACTCCGTGGCCTATCACTCCAATGGCGACAAGTCCCACAACTATCCCTTCACGGCGACGCAGTTTGGTCCCCCTCTCAAAGAGGGCGACGTCCTTGGGCTGGGATATCGACCGCGCACTGGAACTGTGTTTTTCACGCGCAATGGGAGGAAGCTCGAGGATGCTTTTGTCGGGCTCAGCAGGTGGAACCTTTTCCCAACCATAGGTGCAGACGGGCCATGCAGCGTGCACGTCAACCTTGGGCAGGCCGGTTTCGTGTTCATCGAGGCCAACGTCAAGAAATGGGGGCTTGCGCCGAGCGTTGGAACTCTCGCACCGCCACCGGCGTATGGCAGTGAACGTGGTAGTATCCTTCTAGATGTTGGGGGCCGTGTACGGGCAAGGGGTGATGTTCCCCCGCACAACACTCCCAGCGCATCCTCTCCGCCGATGTCCCGACGTACTTCTCATCGGTCGCGCCGCCCGAAGCCTCCCGGTGGGCAAGTCTCTTCCCCACTGCGAACTTCGTCGTTTCACGAACCCCCAACGACTCCCCCACCTCCAATAACGCCCATCATGGAGGATCCGCCCGACCTGAATGCCCCCGGGCCGTCGACGTCGCGCAGATATATCTCCCCCACGGACCTGCCGTTCCATGCTCCACCCAACACCAATCTACCGAGCGACGTACAAGGGGTCGACGAAGACGAGCGCTCTACCCCTTCGTCTTCCCCGACCTCTTCCCGCTCCCTCTCTCCAGACGCTCCCGCAGGTGCGCGCAACCCGTTTACCACGCCTCGGCGTCACCGTCCCTCCCTCACTCACATGGTCACATCGTTGTCCGACTCAGGCTCAGAATTGACCATTCAGGTACACCCGCCCACTGAGTCCCCAATGACGCCGAACCCCCCCACACCTAATGTGCTTGACATCCATTTGCAGGCGCTTTCTTCACACCGGCGCACGCCGAGCGGCGGGAGTCGTGGACCCGACGACCGGCTACCGTCGGAGACGTTGACGAGGCGGGATCCACCCGCATACTCTCCTCTGGATGCGTTCACTTATCAAGACGGGGTGCACATTGATCTGCCCGCGGATGTTATTGCGGCGGCTCTGGAAGGGAACGCGATGCCCACCAGTGCGATTGGGCACGGTAATTCGGACAGGCGAAGGACCCGGAGGCATTAAACTATTTGGACGTGGGACGGTTCTGCTTAGCATTCCGTCTGTTGATGCAGTATCTCCCAAATCTACACCCGATATGTTGTAATATTCATTTCTCTACCACCCATTATAAGTATCGTATTCTGGCCCTTTTCCGCTCGCGAACGGTCACAGCCTGTCACTGATCGAGCGGCATCAAACGCGTGAGCCGTCGAACAGCCGCGCTGATTCAACCAACCAACCAACCACCACCTGCATGCCTCGTACTATACCCCAGTCCCGAGCCCGCCCGTCCTCGAAGACCACCTCAGATATGTATCTTGCCGTCTCGGACACCACCTCCACATATACCCGTCCACGATTTTCCGACGCTCAAGTCGTGTTCCTCGAACAGCTATTCCACACCAACACGCATCCGACATTAGAGGAGCGCCAACGCCTCGCTATACATACAGATATGTGCGCGCTCAGCTAGTCTTGGAGACGCGTCGCTGACATCTTATGCAGGGAAGTAAACTCAGTCACGAGCTGGTTCCAGAACAAACGCAAGTCGACGTCTCGTCGGCGTACACGCACACAGGACATTGCTAGTACTACAAAGAAAAGCACCAGCACCACCACCCGTCGAAGCTCAAAGTCCTCCGCGAGCAGCAGAGCTTCATCCACACCCACCTCCTCGACATCCACATCCACATCCGCGTCGAGACGCCCCTCCCTTGATCGCGTCGCGTCGCGCTCCGAGCTTCGTGTCATGGCGCCGCGCACGCCTTCGCGCCGCCGGCACGACCCGCGCGCGCCCCTGTGGGCCAACATGGCGTCTTCCCCCACCGCACCGCCGTCCAGCCCCTTCGCGCGCGACTACGTCGAGTTCGGCCAGGGACACAGCACACCCACCCTCGAATGGGCTTGTGCACGCCGCCGCCTTACAGGGGTGAACGAAGAAGATGTGGATGCCCTCCCAGAGTTGCTCGAGGACAGTGGGGACACGGACGTGGAGGTCGACGAGGCGAGGACACCCCCGGCGTCGTGCGACTCTTCCTGGACTGGGAACGTCAAGGGAGAGAAAAGCGTTAAGGGAAAGAAGAACCTAACGTCGAAGGGAGGGGAGCCAGACGATGAGATGATGGGGGCAGCTCTGGCTTTATGCGGGCTCATGCGCGGGTAACTACACGCGGAAGAGACGAACTGGATTCATGTGTAGTATCCATCGCCGCACCAATCTTGTAACAATCTAGCAATAAGACTGAATCCCGAATATTATCATAATGGAACCGCATCGCGCAAGAGAAAGCAAAAAAGCAGAAAAAAGTGACGAATCCCATTTAGGCGTCTTCTTTGCCTCTTTCAGCCAACACAACATACTTACACGGTCCCTATTTTTCAAAGTAGACAGGAATCTCATTGGGCATCTAAACCTCGACCGGCCGCACATATTTCTAGGTGTTCGCGGTCTTTAGTATCACTCTGGCGGCGAAGGTTGGTCAACTTACCTTCGACGGTGGAATCGCCTCGAACTCGTTATCCATCGCGGTCCCTCCTGCAGTGTATTCGGCAGCACCCTTCGAGTTCTTCTCTTTTCCGTGGCCGGGGCTCGGCCTCCGTTGAGAAGGGATCCATATTTTGCGCCTCAGCCAGACCCCGAACCCGGCTCGGAGTCCTAGCCACAGCAAAATTGCGAGGATGATCACTACAACCACCGAGATAACGCCGATGAATCTATGGATTCCAGTCGGGGCTCCGATGGGACCTATGTCATGCTCGACATCTTCGGTGCTCCCATCCCCCGAGGGCGCTACGCTTGTGCAGTTTGGTTGGTCCGGTTTGCACGACTCCCGACCCTCATGCGCTTTGAAGCCCGGGATGAACATGGGGAGAAAGTGGGCCGTCTACTCTTTTAATAGAACATACTTTGCCTTTAAAACGAACAAGGGCGGTTTTAGAGCGAAAAGTGTTCGATTAACGTTGATCGGCGGGTAGCTTGAAAGGCGAGGCAGTGAAACAATCTAAAAGAAATCTTGTTTTACAACTAGAAGAAATTGGTTTACAAGGATGTTCGAAAAGCTCAGGGTTCCAATCTCTTGGGGTCTCTCGGGAACATGGACGCCCGGCGGATGTTGTTCAGCTTTAGGAAAAGCATGAGGACCCGCTCTAAACCGATTCCACCTCCACCGTGAGGCGGGCAGCCCATGCGGAAGGCATCGATATACCCTTTCATGGATTCGGGGTCGACGCCTTTGCCGCGCATCTTCTCCGCGAGCACCTTGGGGTCATGGATACGCTGGGCACCCGAAAGGATCTCTTCACCACGCATGAAGAAGTCATAGGAATTAGATAGGGTCTGAAAAAAGAATAATCAAGTTCAGCGTGCTGAGCAACCATGAGATTACTTACGGGATCCTCCGCGTCGGGCATGGTATAGAAAGGACGGAGCTCCATAGGGAACTTGTCGATAATGTAATAATCGGTGTCATATTTTGCCTTGACGAGACGCCCTAGTCTCTTCTCGTTCTCCGTGCTGAATTCCGAGTTAACATCCGACTCGGAATGTGGTTTCCAAAAGCCGAAACGCACTTTATGTCGTCCAATGTTTCTCTGGGCACCCCATCTTCAACGAGCATGTCGATGGCTTGCCGGAACGTCAATTTGAGGGTACCCTCAGGGCCTTCCCTCCATTTGAACTCGTCAGCAGGGAATTGATTGCCAACGATTGCAATTTCTTTGCTGTATTGTTCTCGGAGACCACGGAAAATGTACAAGAAGAGACCGTCGAGCAGCTCCATCACCTCATGGTAGTGCTCCTCGATCGTCATCTCCAGATCGAGTCCCATGAACTCGGTAAGATGGCGATGGGTGTTGGAATCTTCAGCACGGAATACGGGCCCTATTTCATACACCCGCTCGAAATCAGCTGCGATGGCCATCTGCTTGGCAAGTTGTGGAGATTGCGCCAGGAAAGCACTCCCTGCCGGCGGTGTTAATGGGCGTAAACCCGTGATCGGTGGGACAGTACCTTTGAAATAGCTAACTTTGAACACAGATGCTCCTGACTCTGTTGCAGCGCCTTGGAGTTTCGGGCTGTGGATTTCCATGAAGCCCTTGCTGCTCAGGAATTGTCGGAAAAGATCGCCGATTACAGACTGAAGTCTGAAGATGGCTTGATTTGTCGGTGTCTGAAGCAGATGTGAGCGAATGCATGGAGTAGACAGAATTGACATGCTCGCAGGTCAACAACTCGGTTGTTGAGTCGCGTGTCAAGTAGAACGCGGTTGAATTGTTGCTCGGAAGCCACTTCATCGGTGGTGTCAGGGCGAGCCGCATCTTCCACTGAGAATGGAAGCCGTCCGTCAATTCCTGAGACAAGATGTATCTACGAAATCAAGTTGATCAAGTGAATTCAGCGAAGCAGGTTGCTTAACCCACCTGGATAACATGAACTTCAACATCTTGGACACTTGCACTCTTGATCGGCTCTGGGCTCTTTTTAACGACGCCTTGCACAAGGACGATGCTCTCGTCGGCCAAGTTAGAAGTCCATTTCACCATTTGCTTGGAAACTTTTTCCGGCGCAGCGGTGACTAGCGCCTGTATCGAGTCAGAGCGTTGACGGAGGTTGAGGAAGACCATCTTGCTGCCCTGTGCTCGTGAGGTTTGCACACGGGCACGGAAAACAACAGTCTCTCCGTCGCGCGCGGAAAGCGAAGAGATTTGAACACGGGGAATCTGAGGACGTGTCTGAGACTGGTTAAGGGGCAGGGCTCCATAGAATTCAGTCGCGAAATCCTGTATCGATATCGAGGAATCAGTACGGTCCGACCACATCCTGTAAGACAAACAATTTCAGCTGCAGCTTTCTGGGCCGCAAGTTCTTCTTGTTTTGCGGCCTTTTCTGCTTCCCTCTGTGCCTTCTCCAGTGCCTTTGCGCGCTTCTTCAGTTCGTTTTTGGATGGCCCGGCATTGAGGTCGGCCACGACTGGGTTTTCAGGTCTGGCAAGAATGAGATTGGTCCGCGCGTGTAGTTCGCCAACGCTTACTGTTGTGGGTCAGCCATGTTGTGGTAAGGAAGCAAGTCAGAATGAGAGTCGAGTCAAGACCTAAATAATTATTATCGAGTCCAAATCGAGCGTTTGTGATCGGGATTGACCCAATTTGACCGGCTAGGACAAGGCTAGATCGGGTCTGTCAATATCACCACCATCAGCGCATCAATCTCGGCACGCCTTCCACTGAATCTAGGCAGACCTCGGCAGACCGATTATGTGGACGAGATTTGATCGGATCAAATCGGCTGAGGATGAGTTTTTCGACTTAAACGCGGGGTTAATTTCTCTTACTTCCACCGCCATGTTGACCACCTTCACTCGCCGCACCGCTGGTGCTGGTGCCGGCGTCCTCCGTTCCGTTTCTACCTGGTCTACCGTCCCCGCAGGTCCCCCCGACCCCATTCTGGGTGTCACCGAGGCATTCAAGGCCGACAAGGATCCCCGCAAAATCAACCTCGGCGTCGGCGCGTACAGAGACGGCAAGGGCAAGCCCTATGTGCTCGACTGCGTTAAAAAGGCGCGTTCTTGCCCTGCAGAGACTTTGGCATGCGCTGACACGTCAAAAATAGGCCGAATCCTTCCTTGAGGCCTCCCACCCCGACAAGGAATATCTCCCTATCACTGGTCTTGCCGAATTCACCAAGAACGCAGTCAAACTCGCCTATGGCGCCGACAGTGCCCCGTTGAAGTCTGGTTCTGTACGTTGCTATTATGTGTTCGCAACGAAAAGCTTACATTTTAATTAACTCAGATTTCCGCAACCCAATCCATCTCAGGGACTGGCGCTCTCAGAATTGGCGCTGCCTTTTTGGCCCGGCACTTCCCCCACGCCAAGGTTGTTTACCTCCCCAACCCGTCTTGGGGTAACCACACTCCCATTTTCCGCGATTCCGGCTTTGAAGTTCGCAAGTATGGATACTTCAACCCGGCCACCCTTGGTTTGGACTTCGAGGCCCTCAAGGCCGACTTGCTGGTCAGTTGCATTCTTCATTTTCTACGAACAAAAAACTCATTTGTTCCAGACCAACGCTCCGGAACACTCGGTCGTCCTTCTCCATGCGTGTGCCCACAACCCCACTGGGATTGACCCCACTCCTGAACAGTGGGCCGAGATTTCCGACATTTGCAAGGAGCGGAAACTCTTCCCCTTCTTCGATATGGCGTACCAAGGCTTTGCTTCTGGTTCCACTTCTCGCGACGCTTTCGCTGTCCGTCACTTCGTTTCGCAAGGCCACCAGATCGCACTCGCCCAATCTTTCGCCAAGAACATGGGTCTTTACGGCGAGCGTGTCGGAGCCTTCTCCTTGATCACCGCCGACCCCGAAGAGAAGGCGCGCGTTGACAGCCAACTGAAAATTATTATCCGCCCGATGTACTCGAACCCTCCCGCCCACGGTGCCCGCATCGCCAACACCATCTTGAGCAACGAAGAGCTTTACGCCGAGTGGGAGGGCGAGGTGAAGGGAATGGCCGACAGGATCATCACCATGAGGGAGAAGCTCTATGGTATCCTGACTCACGACCTGAAGACTCCTGGTGAATGGGGACACATCAAGAGCCAGATCGGGATGTTCAGGTATACTCTTATTCGCCAACTTGAAATGCATGCTCACATTCTTTTTTCAGCTTCACCGGTTTGAAGAAGGAACAAACCGTCGCTCTCGCTCAAAAGGCCCACGTCTACATGACTGCCGATGGACGGATTTCGATGGCGGGGCTTAACGCTTCGAACATCGCTTACTTTGCTGAGAGCGTTGACGGTGCTGTGAGAGGCACTCTTTAAATAATTTATTACCAACTCGTCAATGCCGCGCGGGGCACTTCGCCGAAGGTGTAGATTCTCTAGACAGTTTCGATAGAACTCGCCTAGAATTCAACCTGGATTTTCTTTGAACAGAAAGACTGGGATTTGGACGGCACACTATTTAATGGTGTTTAGTCACATCACGCGACCGCGCTTTCTGGACGCGACGACGATGAACCCAGACACCCCAGCGCCCTCCCCGGGCCCAGCTTTGCCTGGCGCCTGGCCATCTCCCCGTCCCGCTGTCGACTCGCTCCACCTCGAACATGTCCTCGGCTTCCAACAGCGTCTCGTGAGCCAGATGGACAAGTCTGAAACACCCTCCACGTCGTTTGCTGCCTCTGTATCTGCTGACAGCGCCATTACCCCTGCCGACTCTCTCAACTCCCAATTGACAAGGTTTCGCGTGAGTCAACCAGTTGTTTCTTGCTCTTTCGCTCATTCTCCTCGATGTAGACCGAAACTTCTACGTCCATAGCCACGGTGAGCGTTTCGTATCACATAGTCTCTACTTCTTTTATGCCGCGTTCAGGATACTTCTGCCAGCACTACATACACGTCTCGCTCGTCACCGGAACGGCTCGTGACCGCAAAGCTCCCCCCGCTTGCTTTCAAAACCAAATATTCGGCGGTGGACAATAATTATCCGACGCGCATACCCCGACATACCGACTTCGTTCGTGGCACTCCAGATCAGACCCGTGTACGAAGCCAAAGGCTTTTTTCCTCCGATTCACCCTCTCCACCGCGTGTACCCGACATGTCACCCTCATCATCAGGCATAGGTCGTCATTCAAACTCACCACTATCCCCCATTGTTTTCGCCTCACCCGCTTCGTCTTCATTTCCGCGCGTGGCGGCATCGCAATCTTCACCACACAATCGCTCGTCTTCCTATGAGTATAACAGCTCGCCATCTTGGGAAACTTCATACGGCAGTGAGTACGATGACCGACAAATGCTGAACCCTTCGCCTTCGCCAAGTCCTTCCCCGCTCTCGGGCCGTTCACACTTGGTTGCACGGTCCTTGAGCGCCGACAACCGTACTCCATCCATCGAGATTAGCCCTGCGGTTCCCATGTTGACCAGTCTCTCTCTTCCCGCAAGTCCTGACAATAGCTTAAGCCTCGACATGGACCCCATCAGCCCTCGTCTTTCGCCAATCGACGGTGATGCTAGCCCCTGGACCTTGTCCCTATCGCCGACATCCCCAGTAATATCGATTCTGCCAGATTTGTCTCTGTCATCTCCGACTGGCAACACTGTGGACGGCCATGTTGTATCTTTCCCGTCGATGTCCTCTTCTTCTTCCCCATTCTTATCTCCGCTGCCCTCCCCTGTTCTCGATGACGTCTCTGAGGAACACGTCGGCGACACAAGTGCTGCAGAATACGCCGCAGCTATCATGTCTTCTGCTTGGGCACCCGATGGCCCATCCATGGCTCAAGTGATACCTTTTGGACTCCTTTCCACGGAGAATGAGATGGGCCCTATTGCGCAGGTAGAGCAGACGGAGAGTGTCGAAGAGGAAGAGTTACCAGCACCGCTTGCTTACCTGGATAACGTGCAGTCTTTCCCGAGTCGCCAGGAAGTCAAAACGAGCGGGGTTCTCGGAAAGATGAAAAAGTTCAGCGACAAGTTTAAGAAACTGTTGCGTGGCAAGTCGAAGACGATACGCGATGGCGGAGGAGTCAACGTCGATGTGGATGTCCGAAGAGTCGGGGGTCGCGTAAATTCGCCGCTCCCGGATGCGCTACCAGACGTCATCGACATTCAAAGCCACACTTCTGCAGCACAGGCCTATGATAG
The DNA here is from genome assembly GCA_029449255.1 of Mycena polygramma. Taxonomy (NCBI): domain Eukaryota; kingdom Fungi; phylum Basidiomycota; class Agaricomycetes; order Agaricales; family Mycenaceae; genus Mycena; species Mycena polygramma. The sequence continues at coordinate 43,618 of JARKID010000106.1, read as the reverse complement.
TCTCCTGTCCAACCATAGCACCGATAGCCATCTTCCGCTTCCGCGTCCGCCGCCGCCAGGCTTGCTCGTAAGGATGATGTTTCGCTCTTTTACTGAACATCTGGCTCATTTTTACTTTTCCAGGTTCACGCCACCAAGACACGTCCCATTCTCTCTTCCCAAACCTATAGCTCCACCCTTGCGCGGACCCGAACGAACGACAATACCACACCGATGATCCGTATCCGTCCTCCTAGCTCCTCCGGCCATGTTGAGGCCCCCATTAGCAATGACATCGCTCCCAAAAACCCCTCACCCGACCTCACTGTACACTCGCGTCCAAAGACTCTAGCGGAAATCAAATCCAAACGCCGACTTTCGCTTTCTGCCCTGTCCAGCTTTACTCGTTCTTCCTCCCCTGCCCCTCCAGTCAACGTTGTCACCCCAAATCGTAACAGAACAAGACCTGCGTCTGCTCTAGCCTTTTATCCGCGACCTCCCCCTCTTTCCAGCTTTAGAGTCGCCGACAATAATAACACGCCAACCAATCAACGCTTAGAAGTGCCGAGATCCACGTCCTTCCGCCTCCCATCCGCGGCTGCCACTTCTGGCTCAGTGCGTTCTGATATCGCACCAGCGCATTCATCGACGGTGCTTCAGAAGGAGCTCACAGCGGATGCGACGAAGAAAAAAAAATCGCCATTTCTCCCTTTCCGCCCTCTCTAATTTCGCTGCTGGTCATTGGGATGAAGGTGCATGGCAACGGAATGCAGGGATTGTGTTTGTCCCAAGATGAACTTTGTAGCCTTTACTTTTCTCAGCAGCACGCCTGTTACCCTTTGTCGAGGATTAGATGGTGTACTGTTACAATAGTTTTCAAAGTGTATGTATGTATCCATCCTAGATATCCAGATCTTCATCAGGATCGTCATCGTCGAGATCGTCCGCAGAATCAGGGTCATAGAAGATGGCAGCAGGCGCTCGGGGTTGTTTCTCCGGGTGTCTCCCTTAACCTCATGAGCCAGAGCTGAGGGTGAATGACAAGGGGTTTTACCTTCGTGCACATATGGAAGAGGCACCTGAGCTCGGGAATTTTGCTGAGATGTCGTCAAGTTGAGATTGAACGAGACATTTTGCGTTGGGTCCACGATTGTCTGTGCCTTTCATCAGCAAACGTCCTAAAGAAGGGAAAAAAATACTTGCAGGTTCGGTGACATTCCGAGACCACAAAGACTTGAGGGTGACCATGTCTTCCAACGAGCACGCTCCCCGCGTAAGGGACAATCCTTGCAGTGTCCGGTCCACGCCTCGTCGACGCAAACCTTGACCCCCGTCGCCCCGCACAAGAAGCTCGACCACCAGCTCATCTTGTTCTCCGGTTCCCTCGCCCTCGGCACCAAATACCAGACGTTCGCTCTCATGCACTCGCTCGCTGATGGGCAGAAATATGCTCCAGAACTTTGCTTCCGGTGAAAGAGGAGGCGGCGGCGTAAGGTATTCGGCGGAGAGGTGAATGAGAAGCGACGGGGGGTGGGCGATAACATGAGTCAGCGATGAGGAAAATCCTGGCTGACATAGTAGCGGTATCAGAGGTGAAGGTGAAAGGGTATGCAGAATGAGACGAGAAGGGTCTAACGGATGATGGATGAGTTTGAGGTGAAATCAGGGAACCAAAGTCCTACTTGAACGAGCTCGAATGAGGGACATTAGCTCGTGCAGAAATCTGTAGGTCTCGGAAACGGATCCTGTATCAGAGGCCAGTGTATCGACAGAGTCTATGACAAAATCGAGAGGCCCAGTTGGAGCTGTATTGCGGTTGAGACGCGTTCAACGTAAACCGAGGTCGAGTTACCAGTTTCAACCGCGGATCGAATACGATGCCGGGGGTCTTCATAGCCGTTGCTATATCCAGGGATATTGTCGAGCAAATCAAACGTCTGAACGCGGTCGGCTTGCAGCGAAAGCAAGGACGAATGCAGAAGACAGAACAGCAGAGCATTACTTGACGCGTCTTCCAGTAGCTGACGGATGATTCCGATGCCAGTCTGCGCGATCGAGGACTGCAGAAGAAGGAAAGGCTGCTGGCGCCGACGTGGTTCAAGAAGGAAAGACATAAAATTACGCGACGACAAATGATCAATTAGGAAGATATTTAATCCGGCCGTTTTCTTTCCCAAGCATCTGTGCGCAATGTGCGCATCCCTAATTTCCATCGAAACACTCCAACGGTTTCTGTGTTGTTTTCTAGTATAAAGCCTGCCTCCTTCAAAGCCTTCCGCGCATACGGGACTAGGGGAGAGTCGGGAGCTTTGATTTGTTGGATATTGGTTGATTTTGAAGTGAAGCAATGGTTAAGGGCATGCGACAACAAGTCTTCCTGTACACCGGAAGCAGGATATGGTTCTTGGACATAGAAATGACGGATGGTGGCAGTCTCGGGTGTGGTTGCCTGATTTTGGCTCGAAGCATCCTCAATGGATGCATCAATTGCGATTAATCCCACAAACTTCTCCCCGTAGTCGAGTATCCAGAACCCGGATGCGGGAGAGCGAGAATAATGGTTCACTACATCGCCTTTCATGTCGGGTGCACGAAGGGCCTCCTGGGTGAGCCGTTCAAAGGACGGCCGGTTTATCCTATCGAGACATGAGACAGTGTCGTCAAGGACAAAGTAGAAACCAACCAGTCAATGAGAAACATGATGGGCACAAAAACGGTGGCAAAACTAGTACAAGTTAGCAGCGGTACGGTTAAGATTTACCGGAGACCTACGCGACCAAGGGTTGGAGATAGCCTACGATCCCGAACTCAGGTTTCGGCCACCACTGCATGTACTCAATGAAGGCGCTGGAAAGACCGACCCATGGTGCGATGACCATGGGGTTGTAATAAGCTGCTGGAGGTTAAACAACCGCTCACGCTAAATAATGAGGTATATAACGCACAGCGTCGATTCGCTGCCGCCAATTGCTCCATCTTGGCCTTTGCGACCATGAAGCGCACGAGCTTGTCATCCGATTCTTGGATAGGGCGGATGGACGCAGAGGCCATGGCGTTCGACGTGGACATTTGCGCACGTTCACAAAAAGTTCCGATTTAGTCTCGTAATCCAAAAGGGGACTCAGATCAACGATAGCCGGCGTCCTCATCATCCCACGGGGAGGCACCCCCATCAAGCCTCAGACTAGACCCGATTGGGACTTGACACTAAACGATCATGCTCATCAACAAAGAATATCGCGATATCCCTTCGCCCTTGGACGGTGGTCGTCCGATCCGCGTCTTCGTCATCTCCCCGGTTGTGCGCAGCGCTACGATCTGCCAGCTTATTTTAGTTGATTTTTCCAGGTCCCCAACTACCCTCAAGCCAAATTCCCAGGCAAGCGACGCGCACCTCTGATCCTCACCGCAATTTATTGGATCTACCGCAGGCGTTGTAGTGTTCAGGTAGATATCTGTGGATCTATATTCGCTTTCTGTTCAGCGCGACACAGTGAGATCTACCAGGTGACTGGACCTGTGGAAAGGTGGGATTTATGTCGCGCATATCTGGCACAACCTTGACGAGACTAGATTCGCTGGATCCATCGCGAGCCAAGGATATGTCGTGGGTGAGCGGAAAGTGGATTGCTGAGCCCTGGAACTGACTTGAGATCAATTTGGATAGCCTGTCCCTCCTCTTACCACGAGTTCGAGGGTCCTGAGGCAATCCCATACGACGTCGAAGGTAATGTGCATCGGGAAAAAAATTTCAGTCCTATCGCTATAATCGCGTCAAGGTACCGACCGTGGAAATAAATACAAGGTACTTTCATCTTGTACCCAGACTATGTAAAGCGAGAGTTGACTGGTTCCAGATTGAGAAGACCGTCGCAGCTTACGACGAAGTAAAAATCCTGTTTATACGTAGGCTTTTCCGCGTATCTGACCGTTCTAGGACGCGAAACTCTCTGTTGACCTCCTCTTGTCGTTGAAAAGCTGCAACGGCCGCATCGCAGGTACATAACGGTTCCTTTGTTAAGTATTGACGGGCTTTTACCTATACTGCTCCGAAAGCGACGGGAATGTGTCTTGGTGGCCACCTCGTGCGTATGATCTTTTGTGCGAGCTTTGAATGCCCAACTGACTCCAAACCAGGCCTTCAGAGTAAGCAGTCCTCGATACAGCTTGAAAGTCGCACCACACGATTTTGCGTAGGCTTCCTTCGACCCACGCATCCTGGCATCGGTATGTTTCTTCGCGACAGACGTCCACAGCGCGACGCTCGGCAAGGGAGGCGATGATTCTCTCGCCCGTGTTCGCAAAGGCGAGTTGACGGGAAGGGGGGAACTCGTTGTACGAACGCGTCCATTACTGCAGTGCATGACTCCTGACAATACTTCGGACGCAGATGATCTTTGGCAAGCAGGCAAGTGGTTCCCTCGTTGTAAAAACCCCGCTGACAGACAGGCCCTAGGACACTCATGTACCGCGCGCGGGACGTGATCTCATCCGGGCCACCCTCGAGGACGCCAACGTCACCGCCTCGGTAACAAGTCTTACAAGTACGTGTTGAGGCGCGCTGAGCGAGATATGCACAGTTCCTCGAAGTTCAAGCGCAACACGCGTTCATCCGCGACGAGCAATCCAAGGGCCGCTGGGACGCCGCGTTGACCAGGTCGCTGTTCACGTTTATGATGGAAGTATTTGAGAGAACTGTCGGCCGCGACCTGGGGCCGCGTGTGGATTTGAACAAGGAGCCCGAGCATGTCTGTTAGGGTGCTCAGTACTTAGGCTTGTAAAGCTTTGTAAATGGAATGAATAGGTTGGTTGCTCGATTGCTCGAAAGGCGTATCGATGTTCTTGCCATCTACCCAGCCCAAATGAACGTATCGCTGCGCTGCACTCACTCTCACTCTGACACTCCAACGCTCACTGATACAGTCACTAACCAAGGCGTGAATTTCGGACATTGGCGGCAGTGAATCCCTCTGCCGCCGAAATCGTTATCGTGAATACAGTGTACGTGAAGGAAAGTGGTGGTAACACATCGGAGTAGGTACGCCGACCGACAAGGGAGTAAAACAGAGGGAAGGATTGGACAGGGAAAAATTATACAGAATTCTTCTACATCTAGTCTCCTTACTTCTTCTTGGCAGCCTTCTCAGCGGACTTCGTGACTGAAAGGGACATGAGTATGCAGTTGCGGTGAAGACTAGGCGACACGTACCCTTGCCAGCAACCTTCTCGGTCTTGTCGACGGACTTGATGATGCCGACAGCGACGGTCTGCCGCATGTCACGGACGGCGAAACGACCGAGCGGGGGGTACTCGTTGTAGGACTCGACACACTGGAAGGGAGGTTAGGAACGCAAACAAAGAGTACAGCGGCTGAAAACGTACCATGGGCTTACTGGGGACGAGCTTGACGATGCATGAGTCACCGCTCTTGATGAACTTGGGGTTGTTCTCGATCGACTTGTTTGTCCGGCGATCAATCTTCTCGAGGAGCTCGGCGAATTTGCAGGCAATGTGGGCAGTGTGGCAATCGAGGACGGGTGCATAACCAGCGCCAATTTGACCGGGGTGGTTGAGGACAATGACCTGGGCGTTGAAGGAAGCGGCCTCCTTGGCGGGGTCGTTCTTCGAGTCCGAGGCGACGTTTCCACGACGAATATCCTTGACCGACACGTTCCTATTGTAGATAGGTGAGATGGCTGATTGACCGCCATTTGTTAACGAGACACGTACTTGACGTTGAAACCGACGTTGTCACCGGGGTTACCCTGCTCGAGCTGCTCGTGGTGCATCTCGACGGACTTGACTTCAGTGGTGACGTTGGAGGGGGCGAAGGTGACGACCATTCCGGCCTTGATGATACCGGTCTCAACACGTCCGACGGGAACAGTGCCGATACCGCCAATCTTGTACACATCCTGGAGGGGGAGACGGAGGGGCTTGTCTGAAGGCCGGACCGGGGGCTCGATGGCGTCGATAGCCTCGAGAAGGGTCTTGCCCTTGACAACACCGGCCTTGGTCTCCTTGGTCCAGCCCTTGAACCAGGGCATGCTGTGCGGCGTCTAAGCAAGGAGTAAAACAGAGAAGGAAATTTGAATCATACTTGGTCGACTCCTCCAACATGTTGTCGCCGTGCCAGCCCGAGATGGGGACGAAGGCAATGCTTTTGGGGTTGTAACCGACCTTCTTAATGAAGGTGGACGTCTCCTTGATAATTTCGTTGAAACGGTCCTCGCTCCACTGTGAGAGTTGATCAGGTTAATTTTAAACGCAAAAGCCTCAAAAAAAGAACAAACCTTGGTCGTGTCCATCTTGTTGACGGCAACGATGAGCTGACGCACGCCGAGGGTGAAGGCGAGCAGAGCGTGCTCGCGGGTCTGGCCATCCTTGGAGATACCAGCTTCGAACTCACCGGTACCACCAGCAATGATGAGGATGGCGCAGTCAGCCTGGGAGGTACCAGTGATCATGTTCTTGATGAAGTCACGGTGACCCGGGGCGTCGATGACCTGTTAAGGATCAGCGACTGTGGCCAGAAAATTTTCTAAGACCAACTATGACTCACAGTGACGACGAACTTGGGGGTCTCGAACTTCCACAGGGCGATATCGATGGTGATACCACGCTCACGCTCGGCCTTGAGTTTGTCGAGCACCCATGCTATTGCACAAGAAAATCAGCTCCAATCGATTAAACAGATTTGCTGCGATACTAACCGTACTTGAAGGAACCCTTGCCGAGCTCAGCAGCCTCCTTCTCGAACTTCTCAATGGTACGCTTGTCGATACCACCGCACTTGTAGATCAAGTGACCGGTGGTGGTCGATTTGCCGGAATCGACGTGGCCGATGACTGAGATGGCCAGTGTTCAGCGATGTGGCTCGAAAAACGCTCATCGATAAGAGCACTCACCGACGACGTTAACGTGGGTCTTATCCTTTCCCATAGTGGATGTTTCTGGGAGGAGGATGTCAGTAACTGGAGCGACTCGTATCGGAAAAGATCAGTGGGAGACGACCAAAAACCGCTCTTCTCGAGGAGTGAGAGCGCCGTAGGCGGGGGCAACGGTGGGGAGTAGCAGGGGACGACCAAGCTCATTGGCGATGAGGAGAGGGACTTACTTTCAAGAGGAAGGAGGGGGGAAGATGAAGGGAAAGAGCAAGAAGGATCTTGATCTGATCGCACAAGCAAGCGAAAATTTTACAGTCACTTGCACGTGACATTCGCACCAATCGGTGCCGTCGATCGAGCAGAAAAAAAGTTGAAATGCGGTGTCGAGTCAACAGGTCAACAGCGTTGGAAACGAATACATTTGAAACGTGTAGCAGTACAGCGTGTTAGTTTTAAATAATATACATTATGCCCCCCAGCCGCCTCCGCCCGCCAGGAACCGCGACTGCAGGATTTTGTCAAAAGTGGGCCGCCCAGACACCTCCACATGCAGACACGCTCTGACCAGCGCCGCGGCATCCTCGAGCGCGCCGCCACCATCGGGCTCTGCCCCGTCCCGCTCCTTGCCCTCGCCGCACCGCTCATCGAGCGCAATCGAGGCGTTGGCAAAGGGTGACGCCAGGCCGTCTTGCGCTTCTTCAGGTGTCATGAACGGACACTCGCCCACCAGCAGAACGTAGGCCACCACGCCATACGCCCACACGTCTTGCTCCTTGCCCTGGTAGCGTTCGCCGCGGAGGATTTCCGGGCCTGCATAGTCCAAGCTGAATGTCTAGCTGAGCGCCAAATTACAATGAGACAGTTTCTAAAAGCTCACGTTCCACTGAATGTATCCCAGCCACCTCGCTTCACAAGGCCTGAGCTACCAAAGTCGATCAAAATACATTTTCCGTGGGGACCCAAGATGACATTTTCGTCCTTGACGTCACGGTGAACTGAGGCTCATTAATCAGATTTGGGTGAAGAGTTTAGCCACAGATAAATTTACCAATTCCACGTTCATGCAAAAAAGCCAGTGCATCTGCGAGCTGGCCAAGATAACTTCGTATGGACGCAGGCGGGAGGCCGTGCGGAAAATCCTCGACGAGATCAAACAAATCAGAGGGCGGGGCGGGCTGATCTGGAAGCTGCTCTGGCAGCGTCGATGGCAGGACGAGATAGTAGTAGTGGTTGTCCTCGAAAAAGTCGAGTAACGGGCAGATGTTGGGATGGCCATGGACCACACTGCCTTCTATCCAGTCGGCGTGCTCTAGGGTGTCAGCCGGTTCGGCGCGCGCGGGATCCCACGGCCGACGCGGCGGTAATACATACGTGGTTTGCGAGATGGAGGACATGACATATATCTCTATTGGAATCGTGCCGTGTTTGGGATGTTTTTTCCAGCAGTCGGCGAGGATACGGGACTTGATGATCTGCTTAATGATCAAGGGGGTCTATTCCAACGCTGTCAGGGACCGCTGGAAGAAAGACGAGGGATCTCACCCCAAGGGACCCGTCTGCCTGTATTTCTCGCGCGCGCTTGACGAGACCGTAAGCGCCTCTGCCAATTTCGCCGTCGATGACGAATTCTGAGATGTCTCGGCCGCCGAGAAAGGTCTGCTGCTGCTGCTCTGGAGGGACGGGGGACGGTGGGCGGGTGCTGCTGGCAAGGCTGAGGAGGCTGCTGGAGCTGCCTGCGCGGAGGAGGCCCGGAGGAATTATCGGCGTAGATGGTTCGATGGTGGCAATGGAGACGCGGCCAGCGATTAGGGAGACGCGTTGCTGGGACGATCTCCGTCGGGGGCGCGGTGGCATTGTTGGGGAGCGGGACATTGGTGGGGTGCGGGTAGATATAGTCGGGGTGATGTTGTAGGCCGGAGAAGCCGGACGGGAGTGGGATGGGGAATAGTTGTAGGGCTCTCCAGTGTAGGAGGCGGAGGGCAAGAAGGAAGCGGAGGGGACGTTTGTGACCGGGCGCATTACCTGGGACGTGTCTAGGACGTCGAGGAGTCTGCGCGGTGATTCCGGCTGCAAGTCAAAGGCCAGCGGAGAAGGATCGAGCTTGAGCGCGCCCCTTGTGTCTGCCGGACTGACTGCGTTCTCGTCCCAGTCAAAGAAGCCGCCGCGACCGGTGTAGGGTCTGCGGGGTGGTTGATCCCCGGGCTGCAAGTCAAAGGCTAGCGGAGAGGTGTCGAGATTTTCCTTGAGGGCCGCGCGGGGCTCTGCGGGATCGCTGTCCCAGTCAAATCCGCGACCGATGGAGGTGACGCCCCAGCTGTTTCCTACGGAGGCAGCGCGGTAGAGGCGGGGCTGGGACGGGATCCACTCGTCATCGTCAAATGTGCGATCTAAGGCAGGGACCGAAAGCATAAAGTGGGGGCGAGAGACGGGAAACTCTCTGCCTTCTGCTGCGGCGACGAAGGAGGCAAAGAGAGATGGACGCGGCTGGGGCGGAGCGCTGGCTGAGCGTGGAACTGCTGCCTGAAATTTGCTGTGTCGCGGTTTTATGTCACAAACGTGGGTACCCTTCGATTCAATTGAGAATAGCCGCCGACCCCGTGTGCACAGTCCCGAGTCGATGACCATAAAAGAGGGGGGAAGGACAGTTAAGGAGGCTCTCGGAGTCGTACACAAGTCTTATCTGCGCTGATCTTCCATGTGATCCGGCTCAATCTATGTACAGGGCGCACTGGAAACCCTAGGTCTATACAGAGCGATATAGAGTTGTGTACACGGCCGCACGGTTAACTTACGATTATCGTGCAATTTGTGGTTTTACGAATGTATTGCCGAAATCATACCAATTTTCATCAGCGGGCTGGCTCGATTCTCTTAAGATTGATGTCGTTACAAGTTTCGCACTGTTTTCGGACGAAATTCTTACGATAATAACCACGTGCTGATGGGCCGCCGCCGGCAGCCCGCGCACAGCAACCCAGCTGGGCCTCTCCCCCCGCTCCCTTTCACCCATTCACAGCAGAATACACAGAGGAATTGTATATTTGAAATGGGCTATATACCGGTATACAAAAGTGAGAAGAAACAATCTTGGACAGTGAGCAGCGACGACGAGCCCGAGCTTGACGACGTCCGCGAATGAAGAGAGAGGGAGATCTTGAGCTTGAGGGAGTCCCACATGTACAGTTTTGGAGTCTTGACAGCTTGGGTGAAAATTTGAGGCCAGACACGGAATCCTTGACTTGGGGTTGCGACACTTGCGAGTTTGATGAATTGAGATTATCGTGAAGTTGCAGCTTGGGAACCAGAACCAGGGTGGCTTGAAGACAGAGGATGGAAGGGAGAGTGAGAATGGCAAGGAAGAAACCGCATTTGCGGTGAGCACAGTCTTGATTATTCTTGCATGTTGACGAGTCACGGTGTGGTGCAAGATGTGCATGCATCCTTAATGAACAGCGAGCGCCTAGGGGCATCAAGGAGCGTCGGGGCAGGGGAGTTAAAGGGCCAGGAGAAGGCTCAATGGCAGGGGGAAGGCGACAACGCAGCGGGGCAGGCGACGATGTGGTGGGAGAGGACAAGGTGGAGTTGATGGCAACTCGAACCACAAACACGAGTTACACGACGCAAACAAGCGGAGTCTGAAATGGCCTGGCAACGCGCACCGCATCATTGTTGTTTGACAGAACCGTGATGTGGTGCAGCAAACGTTGAGGAAACCGTAAGACTCTGCAGAAGGAATCGTAAATCGAGGTTATTGCGAATGTCATAAGACAAATTTACGAATAGCGTAAGATTGTTGTTAGGAGAATCGTAACTCTCAAAATTACAGCCATTCTTAAGAATTGCGTTTGGCCGTGTAGGATTTGGTACAGGTACACCCAAATATATGGAACAAGTCTGCTGTTCTCATAGATCGGCGATTCGGCCGTGAATTCAGTTGCGAGAGCACCGACGATGGTTGGCGTCAAACCAGCCTTAGAATATGCCATTCGGACGTCGATGGTGCGATGAGTGGGCACTTGGGCGTTTCTTCCAAGAGTCAATCTCATCGCCATCAACTCCGCGGCCATCAAATCGGTGGCATTGACAACACGTGACTCTGAGTCGGCACAGCCACACTAACCCTCCTCGTCCGCTCTCAGTTTTTCGTCAAGAGTGAGTATGAATGTTTCTGCAAGTCCCGAGTCCATTCCCATTCGCCTGGGCTCCGTACGAGTCGATCGGTGCCACTTTTGCGCAATTGGAGTCGATCTGCGGCCTGGATTGGTCTTGGGCGTTCTGGATGACTTACTGACTGCACTTGCAGCCTCCGATGGCCGTCAAGATCCCCATCGTCAAAAAGCGCACCAACAAATTCAAGTGCGTTCTGAGAACTCCTCGTGTGCTGACCGCAGGGCTGAACTCTGCGCAGGCGCCACCAGTCGGATCGTTACCATGGTGTGAAGGAGGCATGGCGGAAGCCCAAGGGTATCGATAACAGGGTTCGCCGTCGCTTCAAGGGCCAAACCCCCATGCCCAAGGTCCGTCCCTTGTCTCCCGTGGAATGTCTGGGGCTCATTCCGAGCAGATCGGATACGGCAGCAACCAAAAGACGCGCCACCTACTCCCCAACGGCCTCAAGAAATTCCTTGTCAACAACGTGCGGGAAGTCGACCTTCTGCTCATGCACAACAAAACCTTTGCGGCCGAGATTGCTCACGGTGTCAGCAGCCGCAACCGCACTGTCATTCTCGACCGGTGTGTCCTCTTTCCTTTTCATTTCGCTCCCTCGCTTATGCCGAGCAGGGCAAAGGCGCTGGGCATCAAGGTCACGAACCCTGCTGCACGCCTGCGGACGGAGGAGTAGGGGCCGTGTTTCTACGTTATCTCATGTACTATGCCGCAATAATCCAATATGCGCATGCCGATGAGCGATGGACGGGTCGCAAGTGCTGTTGACCATTGACTCGACTTGGAGCTTGGATGTCCGTTGAACGCGAGCTCCTGAACGCGTAAATCAAGTCGATTCCCTTTTTGGGTTCGGTACGAACTCTCCAGCGCCCACCATGTTCAGAACGCAAGATCCGTCGTTGTGCCTCTGACTTTTGTGCTGATATCGTATGATCTAGCCAGAAGGATGTACGAGCCGCATCCCATGCAGGCGACTGGTACACCGCTGATGGTACCCCGCTCTTGCTCCGTCGACCGCGATTAACGATTCGCAGCCACTGCACTGGACAAAGAGCTGACTGGCTGGCTGGAGCAAGTCGATGAACCCTACCCCATCCAAGGCTGCAAGGCCATCATCGCACCGTGCGCAGTCCTATCTGCGACCTGCACGGGCGATTGACCTTTGCTTAGCCATGCCGGATACGCCTACTCGGGCCCAGCTGCAGCCTGGGCGTACAAGAGCATAGACACCGCCGGAATGTGCGCTGCCTCGTCCTAGTTCGTCCTCCTATTCACCGCGGATGCAGCAAACGCGTCTTTGTGCTCGGTCCGTCGCACCACATCTACATCGAAGGATGTGCTCTCTCCGCGTGCAAGCAGTACGCGACGCCGCTCGGCAACCTACCCTTGGATCTCGATAGTGCGCTCTCTGTTATTTACTTACCCGATGCATCCGACAGTCCGCAGCGATCCAGGAGCTCCGCGCGACCGGCAAGTTTGAGGATCTCGCGCACTCCGCCGACGAGGACGAGCATAGTCTCGAGATGCACCTCCCGTACATCCGCAAGATGTTTGAGGGGTAGGTTGGCTCACATCCTCCTCCCGCGCTGACTCGCTACAGGAAGGACATTATGATCGTGCCCATCGTTGTCGGCGCCATCGACCAACAGACCGAAGCCGCATTCGGCGCCGTCCTTGCGCCTTACCTCGCTCGCGAGGACACCTTCTGCGTCGTGTCGAGCGACTTTTGTCACTGGTGCGGCTCACAAACGCCTCTGTGTTGCGCATTTAATCAAAACTCGCAGGGGCACGCGCTTTTCTTACACGTACTACTACCCTGCGCCCGACGCGTCCGCTGTGCGCCTCTCCCGCTCCAGCAACCCTACGGCGGACCACCCGATCCACGCGTCGATTCGCAAGCTGGACCACGCCGCGATGGAGCTCCTTGAGCGCCCGCCCGCTGCCGAGGCCCATAAGCGTTTCGCCAAGTACCTCGAGGAGACGAAGAACACGATCTGCGGTCGACATCCGATCGGCGTGTTGCTCGGCGCCCTCGCGGCTCTTGCGCCTGCCCGTACGCCTGAGCTCAAGTGGGTAAGGTACGAGCAAAGCAGCGCGTGCCTCACGGTTCGGGACTCTAGCGTCAGCTATGCGAGTGCCTGGGTGAAATTTTAGAGTGGTGGAATGAATGTAAAACCGCTTGTACTCTTTCTACTCTAAACACACTGTACTTCTACAAATTGCTGCTTGTGATGGAAATCTGCGACCCCACAAGGTCATCCGTCTCGTGCTCCGTGCCAGGTACGCCAGGGTCTGCGACCACCTACGGGACAATCAGCGATTGTTTGAACGAGCAAGCACAGAACGTTGCGGACCTCGCCGTCCGCGACCTCAATATCCTCAAGCCCCCACTCGCGTGACGAGCCCTCCTTGAGGTGTGCTCCGTCCGCAAGCCGGCGCGCATCCCATCCACCAAGGATCGGAATCACGTCGCGCTTTCGTACGACCTCGGTCAGCGAGCAGCACCCCACGCGCAGCGGCAGCGCCGGCTCGCCCACCAGCGTGCGCGCGAGCGCGATCGTCGTCGCCGCGTGGCTCACGAGCAGGATCCGCGCGTGCGTCTGCCCGCCCGGGCGCGCGCGTTCGACCTCGGGGACAAAGGAGTCGAGAAAGTCCGCTGCGCGCGCGTGCAGCTGCGCGACGTTCTCGCCGACGCGTGGAGGGAAAAAGATCGAGGCCCACGCGTCTGGTTCGATCTCTTCAAAATACGTGCGCAGGGACACGGCGGATCCTGGACGGGGGTGTAAACCCGTGTTCGGAGCAACGGGCGAGTACCGAGAGAGAGAAGGATATTCGTCAAAGAATTTTGCATTCTGCGTCCGACTTACCACTCGGAGAGCCCTAGGGAGGTGTAGGACAAGAGGGCGAACGGTAAGACGCAAACATACCGTGTTCTACGTATATAGGCAGGCCGAGGGCCTTGGACACGGGCTGCGAGGTCTGCAGGCAGCGATCTGGATAATCCACGTTCATCCACTGTGCGCTGGCCCAAGGGAAAACGAACAGTAGGGAGAAGAAAATATTGCAGTAGGCCGCTGCTCCTCGGGAAGACTCAAGAAATATGCGGCGAGCTCATGTGCTTGTGTCTGTACAGATTGAATATTTCGCACAGGCGTGTCGGAGTACACATACCACACCAAAGGCTGCTAAAGGAGGGTCGCGGGCTAGGCCTGTCTCGCTCTTCCTAAGGCTGCATTCAGCGCGTCCACAATTTGGACTGCATCGATGCTCACCAGTTGGTATTGACCCAATTCATCCGAAACCCTGCATTGCGCGTCAAGTAAAGCGGAACAGATTTGCTGTCCTTACCATGTCTCGCGATGTAGATCGTTTCAATCATCGTGGTTGTGGACGGGACGAGGCGGAAAACATGGACAAACGTTTCTCGAGCAAGTCCCAACAAGGTTCAGCATGAGGATATATAGCTTAACTCAGAAGGGAATTGTAAATTACACAAACGCCCTTGTAAATAACCAGCGAAAATATACAGTACGTTTTTGGGTTCTGGACATGGCATTCTTTCAGTTATCATGGACGGCATAATTGAAAGCAAGAGATGAGAGACGGAGGCGATGTATATGCATTGGCGAGATAGGAGCATTTTCGGGATGGCCGGTAGGTAGGCGATGTTAGTACGCTCAGGACAGCGACGGGAACGCGGTCTCGTCGTCCACGTTGACGGCGGGCGAGTTGGTGTAGTTGCCGGCGGGGCGTCCCCCTCCTCCTCGCGGGGCACCACGGCCACGGCCGGGTCCGCCCCGTCCGCGTCCACCTCTCTCGTCGCCACCACGGCCGCGGCCTGCTCCGCCACGGGGTCGGTCGAAGCGGGCTTCGATCTCGAGGAAGACCTTTTCTTCCTTCTTGGCGCGGGCCTTGGGAGCGGACTTGCTCTGTGGATGCCGGTATCAGAGGCCGAGCTAAAAGTGTGAGGAATGCCCACCTTGCCCACAAAGTAGGCGTCCTCTTCGCTCTTCTCAAGCGCAACAACGTCCTTCCAGATGTTGGCATCGGCGCCCTCGTTGGCCTGGCGAACGCCTTCGAGCTTGGGCACGACAGACGATTCCTTTTCCTTCTTTTGGGCGAGGTACTGCTCGAGGGTGAGGGTGTTGTCCTCCTCTTCGGGCTCTCTCTCCCGGCGCGGGGGGCGCCCGTCGCGTTCAGGCTTGCCAGCGCCGGCTTCGGTCGCACCGGCGGCGGGGGCAGCGGCGTCGGGGCTGGTCCAGGCGTCGGTACCCTCGGCGGGGGCACCCCACTCGCCGGCCTCACCGGCGGGCGCGGCCCATTCTCCAGCAGGGGCAGCCTCGGCGGTCGCGTCCTTGATGGCAGCCTCCTCTGCCTTGAGCTCGGCGTTGCCTTCCTCCGCACCCCAGCCTTGGTTGATCTTTTTCTCGCTGTCGCTAAAGGACGGGTGGTTGACACACCGAACAGCAGAGACGGAGACGGCGGAGACTTACACCTTGCCGGTCTGACTGTGCTTGTCAAACTGGCGGCCTCGTCCACCACGGGAAGCAGCACCACCACGCGCGCCACCTCGGCCACGGCCGCGACCGTCGACTGAGTTGTTTTGAATACGCGGGTTGCAGCAGCCATCGATCTACTCACACTTTTTGTCCTGGGCTGCGTCCTCGATGCCGTTTTGGTTCAGGTTGCCTGCGCCGTCGTCTGTGCGGGCACCGGGTTTGGCACCGCCGCGGGCATAGTACTTGCCGCCACGGGCAGCAGGACCTCCTCTCGGCTTCTGGGCCCCACGGGCGGGAGCGGGGGGAGCAGGGGCGGGGGTGGGGGCGGAGACTGGGCTGCTAGGCCGGGAGGAGTCTTCCGCTGGACCAAAAAATCAGGAAAAAAAGGGAGGCTGGCTGGGGGACAGCAGATCGGACCTTCGAGCAAGGCAAAGGGATTTTTGGAAACAACGGACATCCCTTTCCGTCCGCTTAGTCGCTTCGATTCTGCAGTCGACTAGATGTCAAGGAGGGGCGACGGTTTGCGTCTTTTGTCTGGGTCAAAGAACAGGTGAGGGGCGCTCGACGGGGCAGGAATAACGAGTCGATTTACCTCGAGGGCAGAGCGGTCGATTGGCACGTGAGAGCACGTGCGCCTGCATAGCTGTTTGCCCGAGTTATGTAATCCGATCAGAGACCTATATAAGGCAATTTCTATCGCACTGCTCTTTAACGCAAACCCACATGTACGTCCTTGTCCTGCTCCTCTGCCTCCCCTCGCTGACCCTCTGCCCGCAGTCCTACAAAAGCATCTCTCCGATGACTCGCCCGCCTCTCGAGGATGGCGCGGGTCGAGGACCTAGAGACCGTCAAAATGGGATGGAGAACGAAAAACGATGGGACTTGGGTGCGGTGTGGCTTTGGCTGGTCCTTCGTGGCCGCCGCGTGGGCTGGGTCGCAATGTCTCGTTGTACAATCTTTTTCAATCCAATTCTCTTTTTTCACCGCATAATTCCCGCTGGAAGCCTTGTCGGACCGCAAAGGCCGTGTCTGTCAGCGTCATGATACGGTTTGCAAGGATCATCCTGGTGATAACGCGTGTTCCGGCGGCTGGCAGGCTAGCCGCAGCGAGGAGTCCCATCTGTGTGTGTGGGGAAGGAAAAAAGATGGATCGTCGTTGTATTCGTATCGAGATTAGCATCCACACCTCGTGAACGCCCATTGCTTCTTGTTCCTCGACCACCATGTCCCGGCGTCTCGACATCTCGTCGCTGCTCTGCGACGAGCCCCCACCCAAGGACCCTCCGCGGCCAGAGCCCCAGGTCGTCGCAGAGACCGTCCTCCTTGCCCCCCATCTCCGCAAGCCAACGGTCCCAAATCCGAGATATGACCCCCCGAAGTCCGCCCAGAGTCAGCAGGCCCGGCCCACAGAGCACGCCCTCGACACCCTCGCCCGTGCTGCAGCCCTTGCCGAGAAACACCGCGATCATCGTCCCGAGCCGTCCTTTGCCCGCACCCCGTCGCGCGAATCCCATCTGCTTCTCAGCCCCGTCGATGACCGCCATCGTCACCGCACCGTCCCCCAATTCGCCCACATGGCCCCGCCGTCGAGACTTGTCCTTGAGCAGCAGCAGCAACAACAGCACCAGCACCATCTCCGTCTCCTCCAGCAGCAGCAGCACCAGCAGCAGCAGGAGACCGCCCGCCTGCGTGACCAACACGAGCAGATGGTCCGTCAGCAGGCCCACTGGGACCACGAGCGTGGACGCGTCGTCGACGTGATGCTCGATATGCGTCCCGGGCGCAAGTCCGATCCGGGCCAGTTGCGCCCCCTCACCAGCCCCGCCCCCACCCATATGTCATCCCACATCGCCCACATGGAGCCCCCGAACAAGAGACGCCGCTACTCCGATTCCCCGGGACCCCTCCCCCCGGCCTCCAATGGCTTTGAGTGGGAGCGTACCAGCTCGCTTACGCGTCCCGGCGACCGAAGCATCCTCAACCCCGAGGTCGAGTTTGGCCGCCCGGACCTCGCTTCGCGCCGGCCCTCGTCGAGCTCCAGCCACGGCTCCCCCCCGTTCGGCTTTCCCCACCGCCAGCGCGTGACCGAGTCGTCGGTTTTGGAGAGGCATGCGGTTGTTGGACAGCTGGACGGCAGGATCCAAAGCCCCCCCTTTCCCCCGCCAGGGAGACGGTCTCCTCCCGGCAGTTTATCCGGGCGGGCCAAGGCGCGGAAATCCGACCCCGACGAGCCTGACGTGATCCCGCATGCGGCGGAGCGCAGAGATTACACCACTGTCATCCATTTGCCGGAGAGAGGGAGGGAGGAATACGTCGTCCAGGACGACAGAAAGCACAGAAAATCTCACTCGCAATCCCATCCCCATCCCCATCTGCTATCGCGTCCCGTCGAATATAATAGCCCGGTAGCCGGGCCCAGTCGCCGCCCCGAACAGCAACAGCAACAGCAACAGGATACTCGCCCGCACGGCCCTCCACAGCGGCGTCCTCAACCGCCGCCACCGACGCGTCAACCGAAAGAAGAAGATGCGCACGAGTGGTTATTAGAGCATTTTGCCGACCCTGCTCCCGACCCTCATCCAAGGCGCAAACCCGAGCCAGCAATGTCCCCTTTGCCTGCGCCACCATTGTACAAGAGTCAAAGCCCGGTTCACACAAACACAAAGCAGGCCGCCACTTCACCCTTGGTTCCTGCTACCATGCCGGAGGCTGCCGTAGCTCTTGAGCAAGAGCTCGCTTCCGTCCACGTCCCCGCCACGAGCAAGGAGGAGCCCACGGAGGACGGGATGGACGTTGATATGGCTGTATCGGAACTCGTCAAGGAGACGATAGAGACCAGCAAGGAGGCGCTCGTGGGGATGGAGGTCGACGTCGAGGATGAGTTACTGAGCTTGGTCGATGGTCGTCCTCGGTCGCGGTCCACCACCCGTGCTCCGAGTGTTAGTCGCGCGCTCGCGGGCGGTAGTAGCAAGCCTCCACTGCGGCTGCAAAGTGGCAATGAACCTGGGTCGCGCCATGGGTCCCCCATGGCATCAGCGTCGTCTCCCTCCTTCATGTCCCCGGGCTTGCGTGCGTCCTCCATGCTTCCTCCGTCCGAACGCGGGTCGATGCCACCTCCGGCATCCACCGCTACTGGTCAAGGTAAGAGCAAAGAGTCTGCGTCACGAAAGAAGAAAGACACGGCCGCCAAGGTGCGCATGACGAAATTTGTTGCACCTCGAAACCTAAACTCACATTGTTTATAGCCTGCTCCGAAGCCCAAGGCACCTGCCGCCGCCAAACCGCGCGCAAGGCCAGCCGCCAAACCGAAAGCCAAAGCCTCGGATGCAGCCGCCGGTGCCGGACCTGCTGCAAAGGCTAAAGCACCCTCCGCCATATCCCGGAAGAGTGGCTCGGTGGCAGCGTCCGCGTCCCGCTCTCGTTCCACCTCCGTCATGCCCGGCGGTTCTGTAGGGCCAGACGGATCAGAGAAGCCAGAGGACGAGGACGAGGACGCCGTCGTGGCTGCCGAGGACGACAAGCTGTATTGTGTTTGCAAGACCAAGTACGATGAGGACCGGTTCATGATTGCTTGCGACAAGTGCGTCTCTGCTGCTTTCTTTCTTCAGTTGTTAATCTCGATGCGCGCTGCAGGTGCGATGAGTGGTATCACACTCAATGCGTCGACATGCCAGATCTAGTCGTTGATTTGGTAGATCAATTTTTTTGCCCGCTTTGTATCGAGAGTGCGTTGCATTGCTTGCCTTTACATGTGCCTTTGCCTTATCGTCATACAGAAAACCCCAACCTCTCGCTCAAGACTACGTACAAACCCCGCTGCCGCTATGGCCTCGATCATCCCGAACCAGACTCGCCCAAAGCATGTCATAAGCCTGCGCAAGGCGCATTTTCAAAGTACTGCTCCCACGAGTGCGGGATGAACAACATGAAGAAGCGTATCGATACCTTTGCAAAGAACGGGGGGAAGAAGGAGTTGCTCTGGGACAGCGTCAAGGATGCGCAGAGGCGGGAGGCGGTCGTGATAGTCCATGGGGAGGTTCTGGCGGACGAGACCACTGACGGCTGCATGAAGGAGAACGCCGACGCTGTCCCACTGCCCGTCGTGACTGCGCGCGTGAAGCCGCCGAGCATGGGCAAGGTCGAACGGGAGGTCGCGAGCCTGAACGCGGTGTTGGATGAGATCGTGACGCTGCGGGAGGACCTAAAGGAGGGGATGGACATTGTTCTTTGGCGGGAGAGGCTGCTCGAGCTTGCGAGCGAACGCGCCGAGCAAGTCAGTCAATGCGGGTGGGACCAGCGTCTGTGTTTTGGTGACGACGAGTGGGCAGACTTTGGCACGGGTGTCTTGGAGAGCTATGAAGACGGCGGAAAGGAGGGTGCTATGCAGGTCGATGGAGCGCCAGATCCCGAGGAGTGGTGGTGTGTCGGGAGCGAGAAATGCGAACGCCACGCTGGGTATGTTTGTCTACTTTCATTGTGGTGCTGTTGCTGATAGACACTCTAGATGGCAGGCGATTCGCGGCCACGACATTGCAAAGGAGAAGGAGAAGAAGGAGGAAGCTCTCTACAGGCTCACTACCAGGGAACGTGAAATCCGTAAACGCATCGAGGACATCGTTGAGCCCTACAACCGCTCCCGCTGTCTCGATCCTGGAGCGGCTCCCCTCAAATCATCCAAGCTCGTCAACGGCAGCGACAAAGGGAAGACGAACGGGGACAGCAAGAAAGGCAAGAAGAGGAAGAACCCGTCCTAATTCCGCTATTTTTATTCCATTCCGTCTCTTTCCGTGACCATTCTGCATTCTTTTTGTTCGCTATCTTCGTTGAAACCAGCTTTCGAATGTATTGCATATCTTGTTTTGTTGTAGCATTGTCTCCGCCGCCAAAGAATACAATAATAGTGCGCGATCCGTCTAATGATGCCCCGCATTTCTCTCAGCATTACAAACATACAATTCGTATCTGCGTATCTGAACGCGATACTGCGAGGCGTAATGAATCTGCCTATAGTCGCTCCTCGACCAACTCCTTTGGCCAGGGCATCTCGGATATTAGTATCCCATCGCCTCGCGCGCGATTAATACCCATCCCCTTCGCCTCCCTCCTTGCAGAATCCCTTCTTCTCGTAGAGGATCTGCGCCTTGGCTTCTTCTCGTTGTTTTTTCATCTCGACGTCGTTCTTGTGGTACGGCTCGAGAGCAGCGTAGTCAACCTGTCTACGCAGGGGTATCTCGTCCTCTAGATCGAGATCCTGCAGGAGTATGAGTGGACGCGGGATACGTAGGAGCCGCTGAACGTGCAATTTCGCCCAGCAACACGACGTTTTCGCCGCGAATTAAGAACAGCCCATGCCAGTTCTCCGCGAACGCGTTGCCGTGGTAGATACGTTCCACGGTGTCCTCCAGTACGAGGTTAGCTGGGGCGTGTCGTTCGGTGAGCCGGAAAGAACATAGACGGCGGAATGCCTGTACCGAACTGGTCGTAGGACCGTAGGACGCCATGTAGTTTTCTCCCGTCTCGCAAGACCACCAGCATCTTCCCTATTCAAGGGCGGTGGTGGGAATGCTCAGGATCACAGAAGTGCAGTTGACTTTGGTAGACGTACTGTCCACGCAATCCACCAGCGACCCAGACGTTGTGAAAGGTATTAACGAGTCCATGGCCCAACTGGCAAGACGGAGAGTCGACGGATCGGGACATCTTCTTTGGGATGAGTTTCCCACGACCGCCTCTTCGCGTTAACCCTTGAACTCCTACACAGTCGTTGACTCGACGCTGTAGGTCTCCCATATGACTAGGTTCTGCAACCCGATTCTGTGATTGATTCAAGAAGGGCAACACTTGTTCTGACCCAGCACACGATACGGGCGTCAACCAAGCCCCTATCTTCCGGACGCGTACTTCCATCAACGTTCGTCTTCTCTGCAAGGGACGTCCTCTAACAGCTCACTGACATACTTGGCTCCGCTGCAGCACTCAAAACCCGCCTGAAGAGGTCAGGCTGCTCCGAGTCCGAGTCCTGGTCTCGTTGTCACTATGGCGCCTAGGCCAGAACATCTTAATGGTCCGTTTCATGGTTTCAAGTCTTTCTTTTCCCCATCCTTTCTCCTAGTTTTGTGCATCCCGTTGTCCTCGGCTTCCCGGACACCGTCCTAGACGTCCCGCTCTCAGCTACTTCCTAGATCCCACGAAGCCACCCATCGACCGTACGACATGTCATGTCTTGATTGCACTCTCAACGACCTTGAAGTGCGAGAAGCTGCAGAGCTCTAAATATGCTCTATTCCCTAGAGCAGTTTGCGCCGTAAAGAACCCCGCACTGGTAACCTCATTCTCCATCGGTCGCTGCCTGTTTGCAGTGCTGCCAATGTCTCCGAGTTCAAGGACACACTCAAGCCATGCAGGGGTGTTGGGTTTCACCCCTTGCTTTAGCTCAAAAGAGGATCAGTGTTTCAAATCCACTCGGCAAAGGCCTGGTATAAGTTAAGAGCACATACTATGCCCATCTGTTGCTGACATTGCAGAACTCTGTGACACAATAATCTGCCCCCAGCATATAGCCTCGTTAAATCACACTGGGATGCATTCAGTTTAGAAGTTAACACTGAAACCTGTCTAGGAACACCAAGTATGGTTGTACCACATAAAGCCCTAGCAGTTTCTTGTGGGAACATCTGGTTAGTGGAACTGTCTGGGAATGCTCCCACAATTATTGGAGAAGTTTTAATACCAACTACACTTGCAATCCAGAACTCAGCCAGTGGTTCGTGACCCTCCGACTCTTCCTCGATGCTCATGCTGTCCTCAGCCTTTCATCGCGGTTACTCTATGCTTTCTTCCCTACCTCCCTACCTCTGAATGTTGCGGCTTGCAAACGCAGCTGGCTCAAGCCCAGACTAATCATCATCAACGTCGTCAACGACGGAATCGATCAAGTCTGGCAATCTCTGTCTCAACCACCGGGCTGCAAGGCTTTTCCGTGGCATTATGACCGAGTGGTTAAGGTGACAGATTTGAATACTCATTATCTGTTGGGATATTCCCGCGTAGGTTCGAACCCTGCTAATGTCGCTTGTTTTGCTTTTTGCGCCCGACTGGCTGATCCCTGGCCCGTCATCTTATGATATGCAATGTCCGCCTGCTTCCTGGCTACAGCCCCAATTCACTTTCAAGAGATTCCGTGCAGAATTGCGTTCACGCTGCTGCAATTGATCGCGACCTCGAGGCGGATCAAAAAAGCACCCAGAGCGAAACTGGGGCGTCCTTGGTTCATGATCTCCCAGTACGAAATGTCCGCCTGCTGCTTGGTTATAGCCTCAGCTCAAATTTATGAGGATCCGTGCAGAATTGCGTTCGCAATGCTGAAATTGATGGTGACCTCGAGGCAGATCAAAAAAGCGCCCATACGCACTGAACTCCCTCGCTTCGTTCGACAGTCCTGGGCACGGAGATCTCTGACTATTCATGGTTCAACAGCCCGAGCCTAGACACCTGGGTGCATGTGCCAGATTGTTGTACATAAAACATTTCTCGCAGATAACTTGCACCCCAATTAACCCAAATCTTACAGAACTTGTTCAAGCGCGCGCGCCCTCTGTCACCGACGTTTGGTCTCTCCTCCGGGCACGCGTGGATCCTGAACAGAGGTCGGTAAGAACCTCATCAATGAATTAACACCAACGAACAAACGGAGAAATTCACCGAAAGAGACAAATCGCGGGTCTCCGAACCGAGATATTGTGCATCCGGACCTAGACAGACGCTATGCCAGACAGAAACAAGAGGCAACGTGTTGTGGAACGCTACCCCGAAGGCCCTAGTTTGATTTACTTAACATGATTCGGTAAGAAAGGCTGACCCTAAAACCTGGAACACCGACAATCAGATCCGAGATGGGGACGCGAACGAACACGGCGCGACGACGTGAAAGTCCGGGGAGTCCCGCATTGGCACTGGTAACGGAGTATGCGAACTGTAGACAGGACAGGGACATGGGAAAGTCAGCTGCAAGCACCTCTTCGTGTACGAATTAGTCTCTTATAAACAGTGAACGATTTGGTGCTCGTACCTCGCATGGTAGATGCGCTAAGGGGCGCGCGCGGAATTGACGGCATTCACATTCGAAAACATTGCAGAAGTCCCGAATGAGCGGTGCCAGAGCAGCATGTGAAAACTTGGGCAGCATGCGAAAACTTGGGCAAGAACAGCGGGTTGGTCCGGGGAGGTTCGAAGGAGCGCGGTCTCGGGACGAGAACAAGTGATGAGCGTTACGATAAATGCGAGAAGCACCTGGTCTTGGGGACAATGCGCAGGCGGCGAGGGTCCTCGGAAGATGCGGTGCGCTGCTTACACGGTGCCGATAGATGAAGAGGCGGCAGTCGGTAGAGCACAGTCGATGCGAGCTGTGGCGAGAGGCACATACAGGTGCGGTCCGATAAGTACACAAGCCACCATTCTTATGAGACGGCGATCCCGCAAATCAATCCAACGAAGCGTATAGCTGGAAGAATTTAGGTCATTTGTGAAATTGGCACCCGAAGCAACCCAGCGAGCGAAGGCGGAGTGATTCGGGCCAGATTGCCTGTTGAACGTCAATGATAAGTGCGCCCGAAAGTCAAACCTGACATACATCGTTCTGACACCAGAGAATCAAGAGTCCGGAAGATGCGCTCCCAGACCATGGGAAACGCAATGTGCATCGGGTTAAACCATAACGACGGAAGTGGGAAGCCCTGGCTGTCCATGATGCGCATGGCCTCCTCGCGCTTGCCGCTGAATCGAGGTCAGTATGAGCAAAGAAAATGACACAAGTTCTACCAAGGACGGTGCGGCCACGTCCCGCAAGTCTCTTGAGGCACTTCATGATGTTCTGATGAAAACGCTTTATGGCCACTTAAACACAAGCTCATTAAACGAGCCAAATCCCTATCCACAGAAAGTCAATGGCGCGTCAGATAATGAAGTCAGAATTGCAGATGTTGGCTCATCGACCATCAACTGGAGGCGGGTCAGTTTGAAATCACCGAATGGATAAGAGACATACGACGCTAGGATCATTGTACGGCAACCGATAATCTGAGATGGATTAGGGAGTATGGTGTGTTCAAGTTACCGTCGCTTCTCTCCGCCAGAGATCCCCTTAGGTCGTCGCATAGTACGCAAACGAGGGGGAAGACAAAAGGCACGCGCACGCGCCGCGACTTCACAAAAAGCCGAACAAAAGATTGACAATGCACGCGGCGTACAGAGGTTGGTTTCGTGCGACAGATGGTCTAGCAAAATGAATGGGAGAAGTGGCTATGGAACAGCGGCCTCCCGGGAATTCGATGGGCACACGGGCACGGACTCAGCAACAAGAGGAAACTCAGTAACAGGAGGAAAGCCGATGTGGATGTGTCAGGTGCCAAGAAAAGGACTGAGCCACAGATACACTAGCCCTTCCGCCGCATCATGTGTCCTGGCGATAAACCGCAGTGACGAACGCGGTCCCTCCCATCGTGGGTCGCATGCAGCGTTTGGACACACGCTCTTGCCCAAGTCAAGGGAAACGGAAAGCAGGTGGAAACGCAGGGCAAGAGGTGCGTATAGAGCTCACTTGTGGGTCCGACACCGAGTATTCTTCTCGTCTCTGCCTCCAGTTCTGGGCGGGCCAATGCCTCG
Organism: Mycena polygramma; assembly: GCA_029449255.1. Lineage (NCBI taxonomy): Eukaryota > Fungi > Basidiomycota > Agaricomycetes > Agaricales > Mycenaceae > Mycena > Mycena polygramma. The sequence continues at coordinate 18,426 of JARKID010000106.1, read as the reverse complement.
AGGCTATCGACGTTGAAGCGAAGACGAGGTTTGCGGCCCAGAAAATCCCGAAACGGCGCGTGGATTGATACAACTGGCGCCGGCGTGTGTCTAGCAAGGTCGCTCTGAGACTAGTAGGGGCTTATCTCTTTAGCCTTTCGTAAAAAGCGCAGGAACAGACGGAAAGAAGCGTTTCGAGTTGAGGGACGCGCACCAGCGGGCTCTTCTACAACGCCTCAACCCGCTCGTGTCTTGCAGGTCATCTTGGATCAATATCGATAGTGAGCGCCGAAAACCCGCCAAACGCAATCATCGTATTTGGGCATTCATTTCACAGCCAGGGTTCAACGTCGCTGGGGTTAGGCGTTCTAGTTTACATTCCAGGATGATCGAAGTCCAACGTTATGAGATATATTCCCACTGGCCAGGTGCTGGTTTCTCAGCAAGCGGCTCCCAGCTGAGACTAATGTGAATAAAGCGTGAATAACGAGATACGGTGCGACGCACGCCTTCCAGTCCACCATCTGGGCCGCGAGTTTGAGCTCGTCGACTGCAATAAGCAGTGACTCCTCAATGACGCCCTCGTCTAGCCCTTTCTCCGCGGCGGCGATGTCTGCATTCGCGGCCTTGACGATGTCTAGTTTGTTTTGAACGAGGGCTTCTGTTGCCTGACGGTAGACGGATGTCTGTGGGAGGCGTGCGAGCTGTGCGAGAGTGTTCTGGTATGTGTGGGTGAGGGCGGGGAGCGGGTCTGGGTGTACTCCGAGGCCTGTGAGGCCAGTGGTGGACCTGAGCGCCTGGAAGAGTGGGCGCGTCAAACGAAACATTGTGTGTTTGGCCAATATTTGGCCCACATCCGGCTCTCTTTCCTCAACGATGGCAGCGCTGGCCGTCCACGGCGCACTACCGCTATTCAGGAGGCCTTTGGTGACGCGCCCGCTCCTGGCCCACCCGTTACTCTTGTCGCTGTTCTCCACGCCGTTCTCGACGCCGTTTGCGTTTACCGCCGTCCCCGCCTTCCTCGCAGCATCCCGCACATGGGCCATCCCTTCGCTCCAGTCCCTGCTCGAACTCTTCCCGCCATTCGTTCTTGCCGTGCCCAAGAAAAAGGTCTCGCACTCGCGAAAATCCATGCGCGAGGCAAACAAGGGCCTAAAGGACAAGCAGAGTCCGTCGCGCTTTTTCTCTGCTCGAGTTGACCCTGACGCTCGCAGACATTGTCAACTGCCCCGGGTGCGGTGCCCCCAAGCTGGCGCACCATCTGTGCAGCCACTGCTTTTCATTCCTCACCAAAATGTGGAAAACAGCGAAATCAGCCGCCAACCCGTAAAAATACTCGTTGTCCCTGGTCGAGTCGGCGCGTCGAGCCCAACGCGGTGTAATGTTGCTACATGCGCTGTACATATTGCGAGAATCTACTTAATCCTATAATTTCGAGTGCTCGCACGCTTTCGCTTCCATCGGGAGAACGTAAATCCGCGGTGGTGCTTTAAAGCTGGTCACCGGGCACACCGAGCGCCGACTCCCACAACAGCACCCATGTTGGCCAGAACACTCTTGTCTCGTAAACTCATGCGCTCAGCCAGCACTCATGCTCCCGTTGGCGTCGCTGCTATTCTCAAGAAGAATCCCGATGATGTGGTCATCACTTTTGCCCAGCGAACCGCTATTGGTCGCGCGAAGAAGGGCCAACTAAAGGATACCACGGTCGACGAACTCTTGCATGCCTTGCTAAAGGTAACTCGGTTGTACGGACGCGTGAATCTCTCGTAAATCTCGTTTAGGCCACTCTGGAGAAGACCAAGCTCGATCCGTCCAAAATTGATGATATTTGCGTTGGTAAGTTCAGCGTTTACTATACTCCTGCAGGTCGTTCCTCAGCCCGGAAACAGGGACGTGTCACCCTCCATCGCCCCTCTACGTTTCCAGAGCGGCGGCGTTAGCGGCCGGTATCCCGAACTATGTGCCGATCTCGACTGTGAACCGTCTATGCTCCTCTGGCTTAATGGCAATCCGCAGTATTGCACACGCCATTCAGTCTGGTGAGGTGTCTCTTGGTCTTGCTATTGGCGTCGATAGTATGAGCAAACAGTCTGTCTTGATCTTTGCAGCTACGTTTACGTGTTAACTCTTTCCACCAGTGCCCGCCCCACGCCCGAAGTATGTGAAGCAGTGGCCAAGAACGCAGAAGCGCATGACTGTATCCAGGTATCGAGGTCCCGTTGGTGCATTTGAGACGGCATTGAAAATATCTACAGCCAATGGGATGGACATCTGAGATGGTAGCGCAAACCTACAACATCTCACGCGAAACGCAGGACAAATATGCCCTCATCTCGCACACACGCGCGAGTGAAGTACGCCTGCAATCTCGCAGGATCTATTGGGGCTGACCTGCGGTTCAGGCCCAAGCCAACGGAATTTTCGCCGACGAAATCATCCCTGTTGAGCTCAAGGGTAGTACCTTGTCGGTTGACGACACTATCCGACCTGGAGTCACGATACAGTCGTTGGCCTCCCTTAAACCCGTGTTTCCGGCCTGGGGCGAAGCATCTACGACCGCGGGAAACGCAAGCGGTGTCGGTGATGGCGCCGCCATCTGTATCATGACCACCAGAGAGCGCGCCGAGAAGGAAGGGATGGAGATTCTGGGCAAGTGGGTAGCCACTTCAGTTGTCGGCAGGTTTCTTTTCTTGCGCCAGTCTTTTGATTTCCTGAAACACGCGACAGGCTGCGAGCCCAAGTACATGGGAATTGCGCCGATATTCGCCATCCCCAAAGTCCTTGAGCAAACCGGCTTGAAGAAGGAAGACATTGATGTTTACGAGGTACTCTTCTTTTCTGCTGTGAAGTGTAGTATTATTTAACCAGTTACAGATCAACGAAGCGTTCGCATCGCAATTCGCGTACTGCGTCGACCAACTGGGCATACCGATTGAGAAAATTAACCCCAAGTGCGTCTTGAAAGGCCTCCTGTGACTGTTCTTGCTCACTCTAGCAGTGGTGGCTCAATCGCCATCTCACATCCTCTTGGAATGAGTGAGCAACTTGCGAGATCTAATGAATTTCTCTTATATTCTCACAGCGGGCGTTCGACAACTTGTCACTGGTCTTGCGGAATTGAAGAGGACGAACGGGTCGCTCCTCTTGACCAGTATGTGTGTGGGAAGTGGTATGGGAGCAGCGGGTGAGAATTTCTACCACAGCTCATGGTAACATCCAACTGAACACGATTGCTTGGAAGGTATATTCGTCAATGAAGCGCGAAGCAGTAGCAAGTTGTAGTACATGAGCGTATTTAACTAGTAAACGGACCTCAGTTTTGGACACCGCGCGAGGGAACAACACAAGGACACCTAGAGAGAGTAGAACAGTCAGCAATGATTCATACCTATGGGAAACAGAAGGAAGAAAAGACATAGAAAGCTCAGGAAAGTCATTATGTCAGTGAACCACAGGTCGTAACCCATGGCGCAAGTCGACTAAGAGGTGCCAATGGTTGTATAGTACAAACTCGTCATTGCAAAGGGAAAGAAGAACGAATGAAAAGGAGGAGTTCTCACCTGAGGTGTGAGCGCAGTGGGAGAAGATAGGTTCCGCTTAGCAAAACGCGCTTTTTTTATACCGTTCAGATGCGTGACATGTTACATCACGCGTCACATCACGAGACTAGCTGCACAGCTGATCAGCTTTCAGACTCTCTTGACCGGCACCGACCACCTCAAGGTATATATTCCCGTCAGACCCACTTCTCTTTCCTGACCGCACGCCAGACTTCAAAAAATGGCCACCCAGATCAGCAAAAAGCGCAAGTTTGTCGCCGACGGTGTTTTCCGCGCCGAACTCAACGAATTTTTCACCCGTGAACTCGCCGAGGAAGGTTACTCTGGCTGCGACGTCCGTGTCACCCACGCTCGCACTGAGGTACATCCTCCGCGTTTTTATCCACTCTTCTGTGCTCATAAACGCGCCAGATTATCATCCGTGCAACCCACACCCAAGAAGTCCTGGGAGAGAAGGGCCGCCGCATCCGCGAGCTCACCGCTCTCGTCCAAAAACGTTTCAAGTTTCCCGAGAACTCTCTCGAGCTCTACGCTGAGAAGGTCCAGTACCGTGGTCTCTCTGCTATCGCCCAGTGCGAGAGCTTGAGATACAAGCTGCTCGGTGGTCTCGCCGTCCGTCGGTTCGTTACGGCTTATCTACTGTCGCTCTCCCGTATTGATCGTCTCCAGTGCATGCTATGGTGTCCTCCGTTTCGTCATGGAGTCTGGCGCCAAGGGTTGCGAGGTCGTGGTCTCGGGCAAACTCCGTGCCGCCCGTGCCAAATCCATGAAGTTCACTGACGGCTTCATGATCCACTCCGGTCAACCTGCCGTCGATTTTGTCGACTTTGCTGTCCGCCACGTTCTGCTGCGACAGGGTGTGCTTGGCATCAAAGTCAAAATGTGAGTCGGTCGTCCATATTCGCGACTGCGATGACTCACGCGGTGTCACAGCATGAAGGGCACTGACCCTGAGGGCCAGACTGGTCCCCGAAAGCCTCTGCCAGACTCGGTTACCATCCTCGAGCCCCCGGTTGACAAGACCGTCTCCGAGCCCACGTCGGAGCAGCGGGAGCCCATTGCCGTCGCCCCTCCGCCACCAGCAGCAGCTGAGGAGCCTTACGCTGCTGCTCCTGCCCAGGAGTACCAGCAGCAGCAACCGGAGGCGTACCTGGAGCAGCCCGTATTCTGATTGTTTACCTTACGCTTGTCCTTTTGCTACGAGAACAAAGGTTTTCTGGTGCAGACTCTGCTGTGATTATCGTCCCGCGTTCGCGCGTCAGTCAACGTCTTTTCTATTTCCAGTTCCTACAGTGCTCAAACAGTGCTTGGATTTCGGTCTTTAAATTGAGCGCGCGGTCATGTGCTTTCAGTCACAGATCAACGGTCACAAAGCTCCTTTTACCACGACATTGAGCACAGAGGATCCTGAACGAATATGGCAACGAACGCGCTCGATAGCCAGCCATCTGCCGAAGAGTTTAGACAGCAGGTTTGTTTAGCCCTCCGTTATTCGATCGACCCGTCGTTGACGCGGTGACGCGTCTTTAGAAAGTCAAACTTCGAAAACTTGGGCGCGTTGTAAACGAACTTCTTGCGAATGACCCAGTTACAACGCGGCGTACCCTCGAAGCGTATGGCATCAACAACCTGCAGACTTTTCTGGCCTCAAGCGGTGCGTCGAGTAGCTCCATTGCTGGAGGCTAACACGAATTCATATTGTGCGTGTGTAGATGCCGTCGACTTGCTCGCCATTTGGGACGACAAGGACAAGATATATCGCTGTCCTCAATGCACGTGGGAACTCGAAGAGGGAGTGTGCTCGAGCGGGTGTCAGCTCGAGTTTGATGTTGTAAGAGCTACCTTTTCACTTTCGACCTCACGCCCATTATTATGTCCGTAGGACCTTTGCGACGACGCGGACTACACTAGTAACGAGGCCTTCAACCCTGACCGTGTTTCTCAACCCCGAGGTGACACGCCGCTTCGCGAAGATGAGCCTTACTTTTTGCCGTCGTTCTACGCCACGAAGCCCGAGCCAGACGGGCAGAACGAGTACGAAGAGCTGAGACGGCGGGGGGCGACTCGCTTGATGTGCGAAACGTTCCATCTCGAGTTTGACCCAGACACTGGGATCATTGCTTGGGCAGACGGCGACTTATACGACGAGTTTGCGGGGTCACTCATGCAACAGGGGGATTTTTGGAAAATCATGCTAGGGAGGCGCATCAAACTGGATGAAGATGACCCAGATGGATCTGCCTTCATGGAGGCGCTGCTCGAAGATGCACTCGTGTTTCCAATCATCTCTGGGTGCAAATGGGAGACAGTCGAAGAAAGCCCCGGTATTTGGGTCACTCGCGCAATGGGCATTGATCCCGCCTCCGGGAGCGGCTCGGATGGACCAGCATCTTCGACAGACCCTGGAAACTCACGGGAGCGGATGCTGCAAGAGGCCGATGCCATGCTAGAACCGGGTTATGTCGCGCCAGCCCTTCCCGTACAGACGCATCACTACGAGGTCTCGGATGCCGAATCTGAGGACGAGCGGGACAGCGGGATGGTTGTTGAGGAAGCGTCTATCAAGGAAGAGGCGCTTGACGACTCTCTCATCGACTCTCTCGTCAATGAAGAGGATGACGAATCGGATCCAGGCTGGGCATATGATGCAAATATGCCCGATACCACCTGGCTACCCGGACGTGCCACGACTGTCGAAGACGGGGAGGGGCAAGACGGGGAGGGGCAAGACATGGACGAAGACGAAGACGAAGACGACGACTCGGCAGACAGCGATTTTGACTCAGATGAGGTCTTGAGTGGAGATGAGATCGAGCTTTGGCCAAAACCCGATGACATTATAGTCCCACTGCAGTTGTACAGAAACTAGATATGTTGTGATACGCTACTCCCACCACTTGGCAGTGTAAAATCGAGTATTCTCGTAGAATTTCCTATATGTAAAGTGACACAAAGCGCCAACAATGTCTGTGTGGGATCCGAGACGGTCACCAAGCCCGAACGGAGGTCGTACAGGACGGCCGCCGTGCCGTTGGTCGAAACCGTGACCGCGCTTGGACCATCCGGCGCGAAATCGGCAGAGCCTCCGCCGGGGGCCCAAAAAACGGCCATCGCTTTCGAGGCGCACTCGTCCAATACCGCAGAGACAAGCACGTCGTTCCGGACTACGCTGATTCGTGACTTGGAACTCTTTTCGGCAAAGGTAGAGAAGTCAGTCCCAGGGTAGATGGTGTACGCCAATGAGGAGTTGAGCGACTCGTGGACAAGCCAAGCTGAAAACAGGTCGACAGTGTTCGGCGGCTGCGTAGATGTCCCTATCGTGCTCCAGTTGCCTGTTTTGGGGCCGACTTCTAGGGAGAGCGAGAAGGCAGGGGAATCGGGGAAGGTATAGCCAACGTTGTCGTGCCATAATGACTGCGAGTGTAACCCGTGTTGCGCGAAAGACGTCGCAGGCGACTTGCTACGTATACTGTCCACTATGACAGGACCGCTATGAAGCTTCTGGTCAAGAACGGAGATGACCGTAGCGTTGGTCGCTGAAGAGATGTTGGAAACGGTGACAACTTGTACATCGTCGTCCAAGAAGAACCATGCCTTTTGCCAGTGGAGGTTGTGCGTTAGTGGATTTGTATAACGCATGGCAGCGACTCCTCGGTGCCCATCCGATGCGCCCCCTACAAATGTTTCTACACCGGAAGAGCCGGTTTGCGCGCAATTCAACGGTGTTGCCCCATAATCAGTAGTGATGCCAGGAATGCGGTTCCAGTCCTGCGCAAGCGATTAGGAACTTTCAGCGCACGATAGAAACGTCTAGATACCATGGCAGCGGCAATATCCTGGTTGCCCGTGTCAGTTTGAAGTTGTTTCGTCAAGGACAAAGCACTAACCTCGTATTCGTTTCCCTGGAGGTATGTACGCAAGGCACCGTCGGACAAGTGGAATCCGAAGGGATTGGCCAAGTTCGTGCACTCGGTATTTGTGCTCCTCGTGGAATACATCTTCAGCGTGGTGACATACGCCGCACCTCTGTGTACCTTGGTTGTATCTATCAGCGTTTTGCAGCCCGAAAACCGAGGATAGTTACCATATAATCATTGTCGTAGAACATTCGGTTTCCTATCAAGTTCCCCGCGTTGGCAGTCGTCGAATTTTGGGAGAGGCTATCGGAGAAGTTGACTAGAGTATCCGAGCTCCATTCTTCGCCAAGAACACCGATTTTTGTCAGGTTGAGAAGAATGCTGGCCGTGGCTCTGACAAGAGAGTCAAGGTTCGGCAATTGCAAAAGAACGGAACAGCATACTGAGTGGAGTCGGTTGCGGGGAAGCTGATGAACCGGCCCAAGGCGGACTGGATCGAGCGTCAGTTACGCATATAGCAGATATTCGAACCGTACAAAGTCCCAGTGGAGTACCCCAGTGAGGACATTGGTGTAAATCATCCAAACATCTCCGTCGAACAGCGTAGCAAAGGCAGTCTGCGAGGCTGGGCTTGCTTGGAACTGGGTGCCTCCAGCCTCAACCTCGAGGTCGACGACATCGTTGGTGCTGTGGCGAGCGAAGGTTAGGATCGGCCAACACAAGTCGCAATAAGAGCGTACAAGTCTTTCCCATAGTTTCCGTTGTATAGAATACCGGAATGCTTCGATGGGTTTAATATTCATATATAAAGCAAGCTGAAATTGTTACTTGACCGAAGCTTCCATCCGGACGTATTCCGTCGGCCCGGGGAGGAGTGGTGATCACAAGCTGTGAATGAACTCTTGCGTACGCATCGGTTAATATACTGGCATTCAGCGTGAGCAGAGCCAGATCAATGCCAATCTGTATTCAAACTCAGACCACCAATGCACAGCAGACGCAACAACAGACCTTGGCGACATCCAGTGCGTTAGCGCCTGTGAGGACCCCTACTTGGTTGGCGGGATGGATGAAAGTTGCGTATGCCCGACCGGTGATAGTGGTACAGTTGCCTAGCTCTGTTTGAAGGAGACTGTCGCTGAGAAGAAGGCAAGTCATTGAAACCAGTTCTGGCGTTCCGATGATGTTCGGGAACCAGTTCTGTAGGTTAGGATCAACAACACGAGCCGGAACTGAGAAAGGGAAAAGGTTACTGTATTCCAAAGACCAGGGGTTCCACAAGGACATGTTGCAGTCCCGCCAGAATCCAAGCAAGCAGGAATTTTAAAGTCGTTGGCAAACCAATAGCCCATTGCGAGAGAAATGCTGTCACGAAGTGCAGGGTCCTTTACATACTGCTCAGCGCCGGTCAATCCTCCATGCCACGCGCCGGCCATCGTAGCTAATTGGAGGTCAAACGCTGGTAGAAACGACCGTGCACGACCCACAAATACGATTCCAATGGAACTCGGCGGGCCAGTTGGCGCGCTGGGCGGGACAGCCCGTGGTGTAGTCGACGTCGGGCCATTGACCGTTCCCATCGAGGGTCGACAGCCTGGAGATTGTTTATCAGCCGATGACTGCAGAAATGACGCGACTGACCAGGCAGGAATTGAACTGGCATTAGTCAATGCGCCAACAATGTTGCTGAGACGGCGCTGGGTTAAAGTCTGAATGTCCTGAGCCGTACCAGAGTCCGTAGGAGCGGCTGCAGAAGTTGTCTGGGTGGAGGTAGGGGTAGTAGAGATGTTCTGGGACGCGGACTGAGCGTGCACTGGTTGCTGGGATGTCGCGCTGGACCTGGAAAGAGCGGAGAGGTAGAAAATAAGAGACACGGTCTTCATGGTGAAGAACAAGGAGCAGCGCAGGATTTAGCGTGGCTATATGGACACATGGCCAGTTAAGCGCAAAATAAAAAGCCTGACCGAGTTTGTGGGCCGAAATGGAGCCGAAGTGCTTCACGACACCGCCACCGTGATAGACAGGGCTGATTACGTCACCGCATCCGCCTAGGCGGAACAACAATTTTGCGCCTATTCAAGCTCGTGGAACGGCTGCTTCACGGCGTGTGTGGATGGCGTGTAGGCGACTGACGGTGATCGTGGCGCCGCCAGGGATAGCGTACCCCAGCCGCGCCGACATCCACGGAACGGCGGTGATGCGAAGGAGGAAGGGACCCGTGGGTGCAGAGGAAAGTCATGTGAGGAAGATTTGCGCGTCAAAGCAGCGTTGAAGATCACTGAGTGACATGTCTCAAGTCAAAACAATCAAATGAAGAAACAACAAGACTCGGAGGAAGACGAGCACATATACAGGGGTATATATGTCAATCTAGAGTGGTATCAGTCTCGCGCCTCCAGCTCCTCTAGCCTGGCCACCTGTCTGCAAGGTGCGTCAGCCCGCCCGGACCCTGAGCAGGCAAACGGAAGAACACGCACCTATCCCGCGTCGCCTCCTGCCACCGCTGTAGCTTCGCTGTCTCGTTGATCTGGAAGCCGTAGATGCGTGGGCGATAACGCTCCGCCTTGAGCGCCACGCTAGCCGTGCTAATGCCCTCGCCGACACCCTCTGTCCCCGTGACGTCGGGCATCTCCTCCCGCCCGCGGCGGCGCACCTTTCCGTCTGATGGCCCGGTACCCGCAGGCCCGTCCAGCGGCGGACCCGTCTTTGGCGGGATGAGCGTGGGGTAGACAAGGAAGAGCAGGTGCGGGAACGTCGTGCCAAAGTACGCGCCGTCAATGGACCCATGGCGCGAGGACTTGGGGGAGTAGAGGTCCTCGCAGCGGCCGCAGTAAAGTTTGACGGATTTTTCATACGGGATGTCGATGAGGCCAACGGGGAGGAGTGATTGTGCCTGGCACATCACACGGGGACAGCGCCCAAAGTCGCCGCGTCTGTACTTCTCGACCTAGGTGAGGGATTAGAGCGCTCAGACGATGAACCACATGGTGCCAGGAGGCCGTGAACTCGAGACCACGCAGTTTTGGCAGTGATACGCAAAAGATGCGATTACACGCGAGTGCGTGGCCTTGAGCACAGATAGATGTACGCACCATCTTCGCCAGACCACGAGCCGTCACTATCCACCGAGCATGAATCAGACCATACAGAAGCCGTGCCTGGACGTCTAGGGAGCCTCGTAGCTCGTCCTGGACTTCATCGTCTGCCACGGTCTTCAGCACCGAATCCGAAGCATAGTTGAGCATTTCACGCACCCAACTGGTCCGTTATGAGATCCAAAGCCTGAGCATAGTTGGCGACCTCGTTGTTTAGGCCAGTGAGGTTAAATCGGTCCAGAATGAAGTCCTCGTCGACCTCACAGAAGTACTCGTTGCCCTTTGATGAGAGGAACCACGAAATCCACTGGATAGCTGTCAAGAAAACCGCTTCTGACTTCAAGATAGTGCGTTACTGTGCTGTCGGACGGGGTAAGCCACTCAAAAACGCTCCTCGGCAGAGAAAACCGACCTGGAGTAGTCCGAGTCTGAACCGGTTGAAATGTCCTCCACTGGGCGTCGAAGCATGAGAGTCAGTTATCGGATAGGGCAGAAAGGCACCGACTTTCGATTCACAATCGCAGAATGAAGAAAGGTGATGTCACGGTCACGCATCACACGGCCACTGAGGTGCGCCACTTTCAACGCGTCGTCCATCTCCAATTTCTGAATCTCACCTACTTCATCTTGACCCCATCTTCCCCCGTATCTTCACGCTTGTCTTCATCCGGCGCTCAGCACGTTTGTCAAATATATCCTCTTATGTTCTAGGTGTACCCAGTTTCAAACTTGATTCAAAGGGTTTCGTGGCTTCCGCCTACTTCTGAGATAGGACCGATGCGTCTCCGCACCGACCGACACTCTCGACGATGTCGACAGCCTTGCGCCGTAACATTGCATTGAGAGTGCTTCGAATTAGGTCGCGCACAGACTCCAGAAAGATAAACCGCTGCAATACATCGCCCAAAAATACCCTCGTCAAGTTTGAGACCGGACGCGTTTCAAAACAGTACACGTTCACAGTCGGGCCTAAAACCTAATGATAATCCAATATCATTGACCAATGCATATGCTAGTCGCTACAGTGTTTGATATTATTACTGCACTCTAAAGTAGGGGTAAGTCCGGGAAAGAAATGGCATCTGAGTCCGTCTATTTAGTGGCCTTGACGTTGAGTTTCGAGAGGGAGATGATCAACGGGACCGAGTAGAACGCATACGCAACCCAAACCACTAGATGTAAAGTCGCGTGAGCCGCCAGTCAAATAATTAGCGCAACACAACGCACTCGTGAACGCGTTGCCAACGTTGGCGATGATTTGTGGTCCCTCAGAACCTTGAAGCGCGATGCTGTCGTTAAAGTCGTCCGAGGCCTTTCCAAACCACATGCGAAGAATTAAGAAGGACGTGATGCCTTCCAGTGAACATGAGCGAGCGAGAACAATTTTTCTGAACAACAAACTCACCGATCATGAATCCGAAAAAGCCAATCCACGCAGACAGGCGTTGGACCATCGGTTTATCCAACATGTCGGTCATTTTGGCGCCCATTTTGTGGCGGAATGAGATCATGGTAAAGGTGATGAAGAAAATGATGGAGCAAGCCAACGCTATCCCCAAAAACACGGGCGTTGCCTGCGTCGGGGCGGCAAGTAGGAGGCGGGGAGCTGAGCTAGGCAGCACGGACACATCTGAGAGAATTTGAGAACAAATCGTACAAGAGGCGCAGACAGACGAACCGTAAACGGGATTCAAAGTTGGGATCGTACAGTTTACATGGGCGTCGTTCTTTGGACGAGAGCACGAACCTATTAACGGGGTAAGCAAGCAACTACCAGCAGAGACGAACAAGGGTTACCCAGTACTCCGAGAAACACAGAAGGTCCGTCAACTGGCGCTGAGTTTGAAGACTTTTGAATGGCCGTCGACGGAGTCACCGTCAACAATGCGATTTTGTCTTGGAGAAGCAAGACGGGAGCGAGGTATGAAAAGAGGGAAAGAATTATGGCCGTCAAGGTGAGCACAGGGGCGAGGTAAAGAGTGGTGGCTTTGGATAGACCGGCGATCATGATAATGGCAGCAAAAAGTCGTAAAAGGCGCGTCTAGCGGGCTGTTCGTGAAAGAATGAGATCTGAGGGACTTGGAGATTTCTCTGAGCGCAAGTCGCCTTTATATTGCGCATCGCGTAGGTTCGGGGATAAAGACAATGCACAGAAGGTAACGTAACGGCGCCGTCCATTGTTGTTTCGTTTTTGTGTAGCCCTTTTGTCCACATGCGGAAAAGAATAAGAAATGGAAGGTCAAACAAGGCGATCAATTGCAAGCTCCATTCCAGTGTTTAACAAGGACCGGTTGCGGGGGGAGTAGCAGTTATTAAACGACGAGCCATGTGGCAGAAGCGACCCTGAAACCTGCGGCGATACTGGGGAGCGTGTAAAGCGACACGTATAGGTTGACGAGCGGAAATGGAGGTGAGGGAGGTACTGGAATTTGAAGAGAGAGTTGAAAGAGAGTAGAGCGAGGTTCAAATGGTGTTTGATTTCTCCTGCGCTGCCACGCAATGATCGGGTTACGACATTTCACTTCCTATTCGAGACGCCAACTTCTCTCGAAAAAATGGATGCTCAGGTTGAGCTGCCCAAGGAGCTCGTAGCGCTCACGAATCTAATCGAAACTCAACCTACCTGCTTCTCGGCCTCTGGCTGCACTGCTGTGAACGCTGTTGCGTTGAACGCCACCAAATTTGTCTTTGATTTATGCAAGCTCTCTTTCCCATAGAATTCGTTCAGCTTCTGACGCCCTGGCCTTTTATCAGCTCTACAGGCCGAAAATGACTCCAGGCCGCATATTGTGGAGCTATTGGCCTCTCTGAGTCCGTCGGAGGCTCCCCAGACGCGGTCACAAGCTACTAAAAAACGCAAGCGCAGTTCTAGTCCTTCTCCTCCACCCCCGCCGATATTTGAGCCAACACCCATCGCGTCGCTTTATACCGAAAACATGGACGATGATCAAATATGGGCTCAACTAGACCTTCGCATGAAACCTGTCTGCGACATGCTTGAGTTTGCATTGGATGCCGAGCCTTCGCAAGAGGAGGAGCTCGGTGATAGCGAGAGCGAGACGGACGAGTTTGTTGATGAGCAAATCCTCCGACAGATGCGAGCGCTTGACAGTGGCGGGAATGAAATGGAGGTGGATGACTTTGACGATGAAGGTGAAGATGTCGAGTCGGAGGAGGAAACCGACGACGACGGCGATCTGGGAGAAGATGTTACTGGTCTGCGGGATTCGTCGTCAGAAGACGACGACGCTAGTGAAACAGAGGCGTGGTCTGCTCCATTACGGAAACGGAAATCCTCCGCTGGCTCTAAAACTGGACTCGACGACGGGTTCTTTGACTTGGCTTCTTTCAATGCGGAAACGGAGGAGGCAGAAGCACGGAAAGTGTCCAAAGGCCGATTGGACGAAGACGATTCAGACGATGAATCTGTCGACCTATTTGCACCCGTTGACGCTGCTGAAAATTTCGATGAAGAGGATGAGGACAATGCTGGTGGTGCGAGTATAGTCTCAGAAAACGAATGCAAACTAACGGCATTTATAGAAGCATTTTATAAAGACTTCTTCGAGGCCCCTCGACATACCGCTCCCCCGCGACCAAAGAAGTCGGCTCTGTCCCCACAGAAAGCTGGCACTGTTCGGTTTCACGAGGAGGTTAGGGTAAAGAACATCAAGGCCAAAGGCAAGAACCTTCCCCTGAACACCCCCGAAGACGACGACGACGAAGAAGAAGAAGAAGATGGCTATGGGGAATTTGAGGGGGAAGGGTTTGGTGGAATGAATGACGATGACGACGAGGACGAGGACGAGGAGGAGGAAGGCGATGATTCCGAGTCTGACTCTCTGGAAAGCAACTTCAACGGTGCCGAAACTATCGAGCGACTGAAGGGCGATCTCTTTGCCGAAGAGGAAGATGAGCCTCCACAAGGTATGCCTTTTTCAAGTCCGATCCCCACCCCCAAACTCACGCTTCGGTAACAGACCTCTCAACGCATGAACAACGCATGACTGCACTGCGTGACCAAATCGCAAGTCTTGAAGCCGAAAACGTTGGGCCAAAGGATTGGGTTGTTATGGGGGAAGCAGGCGCCCGGGCGCGGCCACAAAACTCCCTGTTGGAAGAAGATCTGGAATTCGAACGAGTCATGAAAGCGGTCCCTGTCGTCACAGAGGAAACTGTTTTGGCCTTGGAGGAGAGGATCAAGGCCCGGATTCTGGAGGGCCGCTTTGACGATGTGGTGCGGATACGGCCCATGGAGGACAAACCTTTCCTCCCTTCCCGTTTCTTCGAGCTCAAGGACACCAAGTCGAGTCAGTCCCTTGCTCAGATATACGAAGATGACTACGTCGCTGCACAAGCCAGTGGCTCCGCCGTCGACGACCGGGACGGCAAGCTGAACAAGGAACATGCCGAAATCGAGTCCCTTTGGGAAGGAATCTGCGGGAAACTGGATGCGCTCTGCAACGCACATTTCATGCCCAAACAGGTCCGTACAGTGGTTTCCCTCAAATACGATACTAACAATACCTACCTAGCCCAAAGCCACGATATCCTCCATCTCCAATGTGTCGAGTGCGACGCTAGAATCGGCTCTTCCGACAACGAAATCAGCCGCTTCTATGTTGGCTCCGGAGGAAGTCTTTGCAGCAGCATCATCTGACCTTCGGGCACGCAGTGAGCTGACTCCCGCAGAGAAAAAGGCATTGCGTGGCAAAGAGCGCAAGGCGAAACAGAAGAGTCGCGACAACCTGAACAACAGCGTTGATAAATACGCAAAATTGAAGGGAATCGGTGGGATTAAAAAACAAAAGCAGGCCGCCCTCGCCAGCGTTGTGAAGACAGGCAAGGGTGTGACGGTCGTTGGAAAAGAGAAGATGGGCAAGTCGCGGCCGCGGAAAACAGCGTCAAGTAACTCAAGTTAGGGGGATAGCTACTTATGGTAGTACATGATTGCCACGGGTTACCGCATTGATCACCGCCTCATCTCTTGTAACCTGCCACCATGTCGTTCTTCAAGCGTAAGGACAAGCCTTTGATACCTCCTGTTCAGGGAGAGTCGATGGGCAATAGCTCTTCTCCTCGTCCGACCCGTTCTAGTGCTAGCACTTATGTCGCCAGCCGTGATGGTGATCCCTATGCTACCAGCCGCACTCCTTCATATTCTTCCGATGCGAAGGCCGATTACAACGACAACTACCAGCCCCAGCCCCGCGACAAATACAACAGAAACAATGGTGTTGGCGACGTATACTCTCGTCCAGGAGAAAAGTTCTCCAAGCTTGACGATGACCGCGCAGCCCTTTTCTCCGGCTACAACGCAGAGAAGGCCGGCTCCGGCAGATTCTTCGATGGGCCCGGCTTGGATCGGGACCCGCCCCCTCCTGGAGAGGAAACCGAAGAAGATGTGGAAGGAATCAAGAAGCAGACGAGATATGTGAAGCAGGAAAGTGCCAACTCGACCAGGAACGCCCTTCGTTTGGCTCGCGAGGCGGAGGATACCGCACGTAACACTCTCAACAGACTTGGCACCCAATCGGGTGAGACATTCAATTAACGGCCTAATCTGAGGTCTCACGTCCCTCCGTAGAGCGCCTTGCAAACACTGAGCGCCACTTGGATTTGTCCAAAGGACACTCTGCTCGCGCAGATGACAGGACCGATGAACTCAATCAGCTCAATCGCTCAATCTTCCGTCCTGTCATCACTTTCAACAAGGACGCTAAACGAGCGGCCCAGGAGGCTAAAGTACAAGCTCGATACGAGGACGAGCGTACTTCGCGAGAGAAGGCCATGCTCGATATCAGGGAAACCCAGAATCGTCTCGGTCAGGCTCAGACGTACGGGCGCGAGGACATGGACAGGGACGAACTCGTTGGTGCAGGAAGGGGCCGCTTCAGGTCTGAGGCCCAGCTATCTGCCAGGAAAGAGCAACGGAAGCGGTACCAGTTCGAATCTACCGGCTCGGACGATGAAATTGAGGACGAAATCGACGACAACCTCGACGAGATTGGGGACGCAACGAGGAGACTCAAAGCTTTGGGAATGGCAATGGGTCAAGAACTCGACAAACAGAACCAGCGCATCGACCTGATTGACCAGAAGACCGTCAATCTCGACAACAAGATTGTCCGCAACACCGACAGGGTGAGATTGGTGTTTTTGATCTATCATTATCCGTATTGACTGCCATTTGAATTCTCCAGCTCAAGAAAGTCAAATAGGTCCTCGTGGAGGTCGTCGGATGCTGCATTCGAAGTACAATCGGAATATTTACCACTCATCATTACCATTTGTCGCGTATTTGATGGACCTCTTCTTTCCTAACCCCGTTCCCTTTTGCGCAATGAACTCGTTCTTTTTCTCTCAATTGAAGCTACTGCAGACGGGAGAGATACCGGTGCATCCACCATACATGCTGGTCAGTCCTTATGATTGTGCAGGCCATCTGCTAATTTACACGGCCAGTCACATCACATGACAAGTGTGACACTCGTGTGCAATCCAAAATTTTGCTCCCGTTTTGCCACCGTTGATCCCCTCATCGTATCTCATTCCAAACCGGTCCTCCCAAAGGCAATATGGTCTCTGACTATGAGAAGCAACGACTTGTGAACATGGAACGCAACAAGGCTCTCTTGCGCACGATGGGTATGCCCAACTATCCCTTGCTCACTTGGAGGTTTGAACCGTGACGTTTCATTTCAGGACTTGACAAGCCCTTTTTTGAGCCTAAAGAGATAAAACGACCGAAAGCGTC
The DNA here is from genome assembly GCA_029449255.1 of Mycena polygramma. Lineage (NCBI taxonomy): Eukaryota > Fungi > Basidiomycota > Agaricomycetes > Agaricales > Mycenaceae > Mycena > Mycena polygramma. The sequence goes on along the minus strand of JARKID010000106.1, from coordinate 1,175 downwards.
GACCAAACGCAAACGTGTGGTCGAGGAACCTGACAACGCACCCAACGCCAAGTCCTCTCGTGTTGAACCCGTAGCTGTCGACACGGACCCTGGCCCTGTTCGCAGGAGCTCTCGCAACACAGGAAAAACAGTCGACTACAAGTCTGAGCAGAAAGGTGGCTCGCCTCTCCCCATCTCTTTTAGGAGTGGCATTCGAAGCACCGAAAATACTGGTCCACTTGGCAAAGAGGCTGGCAGCAAGCGGATTCACGATCCGTAAGTCACCGCTCCTCCCTGTGTTTGGGTTTCGCTAATCCAATAGACTCTCAGGAAGGTCTTCGGGTCTATCCCGGGCATTGAAGTCGGGACTTGGTGGGAATCCAGGGAGGGGTGCAGCGCAGACTCCATTCACGCGTCAGTCACCAATTAATATGATTTCCATACCCTGCACTCAACTCGTATCAGCCCATGGGTGGCAGGAATATCCGGCGGCCACCAAGGCGCTTATAGTGTTGCGCTCAGTGGAGGATACCCGGACGACGTGGACCTCGGTTATGCTTTGTTCGTTCACTTTTATCTGTTGCATCATATGTCTGACCTATCCCCAGCACATACACCGGATCTGGTTGGTGCATATGGTGACTACTACTTCACTATACTCACATATTCTCAGGTGGCAGAAACCTCAAAGGGACCAAGGCTAACCCTCTCAATGTGCGAGTTTGAGAACAAAACCGACCTGCTTACTTACAGTTCTTCAGCTTCGGACCGCGCCCCAGAGTTCAGACCAAACCTTCGAGAACAGCGTTAGCATCCTTCAGTTTTTTATTTTACTTGGGTGCTCACCGATTCGGGATAGTACAACAAGGCTCTCAAGGTGAGCATGTTCACGTCCTATGTTTGTTTCGCTATGCTCAGACCACTCCGCAAGATCTCAGCGGAGACCAAAAAGCCCGTCCGCGTTATCAGAGGATACAAGGTTGAATCGCCATACGCCCCTTACGAAGGGTCCGTCCCAAAGTGCTCAGGAAAGTGGTCAAATTATCTGACAATTAAATCCTGCAGTTATCGGTATGACGGACTCTATCGAGTGGAAAAGGCGAGTTCCCTACAGTGTCTTGATGTGTGGTGCTCACCTGGCTGCAGGCGTGGCAGGAACAAGGCATGGATGGATTCCTGGTTTGCAAGTTCGCGTT